>CM067359.1:104515817-104840817 GCA_034401795.1 Chaetoderma sp. LZ-2023a | reverse complement strand
ATACTTTTTCTTTACCATGCTGCTTTAATCTAAAATATTCGCAAGGAATATGATTCAGCAGCAATGAACGAAATATTGCCTTTATTGCTCTATTGTGATTGCCCATAGATGGATTTTTCGTCTGTGCACACCGATGTTTCCAAATGGCCCAAACACCTATGGTTAGTATTGTTATTAAAATAGTCCTTTCAGACTTTATGATATTTACACCGCTTGATCCAAATTCTCTAAATAAGACTACATGCGTGTCTAGAACAATGGGCTTCGCTCCAAATTTTGCCAAGATTTGGCTGATATAGTCCCAAAATTGTGACGATATTGGACATTCCGCAAATAAATGCTCGATTGTTTCCTCGTCTGTTTGACATAAGTAACACCTATCAGAAGTCGTAATATTGCACTTGTATGTCAAGTGTCCCACCCATAGCCGTCGATGTAGTAATCGCCACAATAAATCACGAGTCATATTTGGTATGTATGGAGAATGTAAGATTTTCCATACATTTTTCCAACTGGATGGTTTATAGCTTGAGTCATCCCATCTCCTAATTGCTATGGGAGGTGTTACTTGTTTTCATCTCATAATACGGTACCATTCCTTGGATCTCATCTTGTATTTTAACATCTCATCATCAAGAACTAATGCGGGTTGTGGAGTCAAACTATTATTATTTACATTTGGCAGACGAAACCATTCAATTGGTACAGCATGTTTTATTTTATTTAGCAACCGCTGGACATCTATATGCCTCATATGTGTTTTTCTAGCTACGTCTTGCATTGAAATCCATCTACGTATTTGAGGGTGTATCATATCCGATAAATGTTGAATGCCATATTTTGCAAAGGACGGTAGATAAAGTACTGCATTGTTATAACATATATTACTATTGCCCCACAATTGCTGTTCTAGTACTTCCTTCCAGCACGTAGGTGGAGGCATGTATCTGTCAAATATTTCTAACTCCTTAACTTGATCTTTAAACACATCTGGTATCATTTCTCTATTCGGAGGTGGCTTCTTTGAGGTAAAAACATGCTCCACCAGAAATGGTTCTACAATTCTCTCCATGAGAACTCGTGAAACACATGCCCACGTCTCATCTGATGTAATAAGATCATCCAAAAATTTTAACCTTAAAGAAACACATTTCACTTTAATATCAATTAAATCAAGTCCTCCTTCTAACTTAGCATTATTGAGAACACGATGGGAAACTATAAATGATTCTTTTCTTCCCATATGAATGACAATATCAACTCATTAACCTCCTTTTCTACATGTTTTGGCATGTGTACAACAGATGCTGTATACCATAGCCCAGATAATGCCAAGTTGTTGACAGCAAACACTCTACCAAAGATTGAAAGACGACGACGCTTCCAATTTGCTAATATTCTCTTAAGCTTAGATACTCGTTCATTCCAATTTTGTATTGTATTCGGTTTCCTGCCAAAATAGATGCCTAAAATCTTAATGGTATCATTAGACCAATTGATTTCAAGTGGCTGGTCATTCCACTCTTTCCATGGCCCCAGAAATAATCCTTTGGATTTTCCTTTATTGATTTTCAAACCAGATGCATTTTGGAACTTTTCTAGTACGTGGTTTAAAATTGCAAAATCATTGTTTGAACTGGTAAACACAGTTGTGTCATCAGCATATTGTGACAGCTTAAGTGGTCTTCCTATGCCACGAATACATATGCCATGAAAGTTATTATTTTGCCTCAATGTTATGCCAAGTGATTCCATCACAATAACAAATAATAATGGCGATAGGGAACACCCCTGTCTAACCCCACGTTCTAAGACAATTTCTCTGGATAATTGATTGTTCACTAAATAGCTACTCTTGATATCCGTATATAAAATCTTTACCCATTTAATAAAGTTTGAGCCTAACCCAAACGATTGCAAAGAATTAAAAAGAAAATCCCATTCCACACGGTCAAATGCCTTTTCATTGTCCAAGGCAATCACAGCTGAAGGGATGCTATCCTTCTCAACCAATTGTATAAGGTCTCTTATTACCATGGCATTGGTTAGAATTGTCCTCCTGGGTACAGCACATGTCTGCTCTGTTCCAATAATTTCTCCTAAAACACTACCTAGTTTCAATGTTAGTGCTCTGGATATTATTTTGTAGTCTACACATAGTAGAGAAATTGGTCTGTAGTTCTGAATTAGACGTCTGTCATTTCCTTTATATATTAGCCTCACGTATGCCCTAGCCATAGTTGGTGGTAAATGGCCTTTCTCAAAAATTTCAGTGCCTAATTCTTCCATTATTGGACCTACAAGGTGCCTAAACGTTTGGTAAAATTCAACTGGAAGGCCATCACACCCCGGTGATTTTTCTAGTTTCATACCTTTAAGGGATTTAGTTAAATCTTCTAGTGTTAAGGGTTGATCACAAAATTCACTGCCTGTGTCTGACACCTTTTTGTCTATATTTGCTAACAAATCCAATTTTGCATCTTCATCAATTCCCTCTGACTTGTACAATGACTCATAGTAATTGCATACAATAGTACTCATTTCATTGTTGGTAAAGACGGTTGAACCATCCGGCATGTTTAATGAGCACATCACCTTATCTATTGCCCGTGCTTTTTCTAATGCGCAAAAATATCGGGTTGGCTTTTCCCCTTCTGCGTGCATCTGGGCTCTTGCTCTAATTTTTGCACCCTCAAACTCATATTGTTCTATATCTCTTATTTTACTTTTAATTTTAACCAGTAATTCATAATAATTCTCTTCACCATTATTTACTTTAGCATTAATTTTCATCAGTGATCGATGAAGTGTTTTCTTGCGTTTGCGTATTTCCTGTGCTTTTCTAATAGCATACTTTCGGGAAACATACTTTAAATCCAGTTTAACATCCTCCCACCATTGCAATGTGCTCTTATATGATGCTTTCCTATTAATCCAATGTTGCCAACAACTCTCTATATTATTCTTATAAAATTCTTCTCCCAACAGTGTTGTGTTTAATTTCCAAAACCCGACCCATTTTGTTACCCAGTCAGCATTGGCAAAGGTTACACAAACCATGTTATGATCGGAGAATGCAACTGGCTTAATATTAACATCTCTCCAGTACCCTGTTAACAAACTATTCACATAAATTCTGTCGATCCTTGAACCAACTTTACCATCTACCGAAAAACATGTAAGATCTTTACCATGAGGTTTTGATATTCTATAGGTGTCTACTAAATTTTCATTATCACATATTTCTTTTAAGAGTCTATGTGATGTATCAGTATAAGTTGAAGTTGCATTCCTGTCATTTTCTTTGTCTAAGACACAATTAAAGTCACCACCCATTACTAGGTTTTCAGTGATGTTATCTAGTGCTGTTTTAGACATCTCCTTAAAAAAATTACGACGTAGTTGATGAGATGTAGGTGCATATATACACAGCAACGTGATACGTGGTTGTTGTATATCTAGCGTGACTCTCACCCAGCGACCATTTGCACCTGATACTGAAGAGATTATATTTACATAGGCTGAACAACGAGGGAGTATAACAATTGCTACGCCTGCACTATTATCTTGAGATAACGAATAAAATATTCTGGATCCAGAAATCTTTTCTAAATTATCGTATAATTCTGACTTCTGAATTTTTGTTTCCTGTATCAAAGCAATGTCAATCTGCTCATTTTTCAGAGTCTCTAGTAAGTGACGTTGCTTTATGTCACTATTTAAGCCTCTACAATTGAGTGTGCAAATTAGCATAAAAGGTAATAAAATGCTGTGTAAAACCGCCATTATTAAGCTAACTAGATTTTGTTTTTTTCGACCCTCTCTTAGACCATTTACCTATTTTACTCACAAACGCTGCATTACTTAGCTCAACTTTTTCCAAATGCTTATATTTTAATATATCTGAATCATGACGCAGATGCCTATATTTAACACCATTTGCCGTCACATATGGAACTAACACCTCTCCTGCCTCTGACCTGTACATGACCATTTCATCAGGTGATTTAGAACTCTGTGTTTGAATGGATATATCAGATTCAGCGACTGACATATTATCGTCTTCAATATCACTTTCCTCTATTTCTGATTCAGAACTCTCTCCATCTTTCTGTCGCTTTGTTCCACTCAATCTATCCGAGACACCAATTACTTTCTCTATATTATTTAAATCGTCTAGATTGAGTGTACTCAGTGGAAAATCAAAGTTAGTTTCAGTATCTTGCGACCTGAATTTTACTTGTCCTAAATTAAATCTCTCTTCCAGAGGGTATTGATCATCAACTTCAACTTGTGTGGAATTAGCCTCTCTGACATCAAACTTGGATTGACTTGGTACTGGAGTAAGACTTAGCCCCTCATCTAGAACCTCTATTTCATCGCCTGCACCTACAGCGATTGGATTCTTAGTTTTTTCCCCATGCTTCTCATTAACATGGACTTCAGCTACAATCTCAGCAACTACTGGTTCGATGACATTTTCCTTAGCAACGTGCTTCCCATTAGTATGGATTTCAGCTACAATCTCAGCAGCTACCGGTTCTATGACATTCTCTTTAGAGACAACTTGCTCTGCACTTTTATCAGCATCCTTTTTGAAATATTTGTTCTGCGGGCATCGCCACTTAAAATGATCAGATGATCTACAAACTAGACATTTGTTTTTGTTAGGGCAATCTGTTGCAAGATGTTCTGTGCTTAAGCAGATTCTACACTCTTTGATTTGCCCCCTGTACCATAATGGCAAGATAAATCGACCATCTATGGTGACCTTGCTTGGGAGAGGGTGTTCTACCTTTTCAAACCAAATTCTTCTGATGCCATTTTCTAAGGTTCGATCAAATGGATAGGTCTCGTGTTCTACTTTGTCCACTTTGCCATACTTGATCAATTCAGTGATAACCCGTTCATCTGGGATCTCTAATGGAACCTTCATCTTGACTAATAGACGATCAGAATCTATTTCCTCCACATTACACACCTCACCCTTCACGACAAGGGCCTCGTCGAGCAACTTTTCCTTCACACTTTCATTAACTACGGTGACATTCCATACAGATTTGGAAACATTAACGAGACCTTGAAGGACCCGTGGCCCTGCCCCAACTACATCCTTCAACCCATGATACACCTAAATTGCCGAAACACCCCAAGCCTTTGTCGTGATTTTAAGACTCAGGGTACGCTTATATGAGGTTGCCATGGTGTTTTATAAAAAGAGGAACCCCATACTACTACAATATATAATACAAATATATAACACCAAGACGTCGGGGAAAGAGCTAAACACTAAATAAATAGTGTCCCCTTTTGAAACCCTGACGTCTACCAACAAATATACGAATAGAGAGTACAGTCGTATATTTGTTAGTTTGAACCACTTTCTAAGTGGTTCACTAACACCTAACCGATTAAAGTGGTTTCCTAATGCATACTAACATATTACAGTCATATATTTGTTAGTCTGTTCGAGTTGACCGGGGACAGCCAACTGACTATAAGGATTTATATAGTTAAAGAACTAGGCTTGTGCTTACAAATGACAAAGGAATTAAATCCACTCACTCAAGCTATCTTGCCAAATATAATGCGCTAGCCTACGAACTATAGAAATAGCAGACTGGCGCAGCGAGAAATGTATTGCATTGACCACAGTAAGAGGAGCCCTACTAAATGGCGGAAACCGCCAGCTAAGAGGAATGCCTTTAGAAAATGGAGACACAAAATGCGCTCCAACCAAGACAAGAATTTACAAATTAAACATAAAGTTTGAAAGGAAACACTAATACGAAATATATGTATAAAATTTATCTACAAAATCGCGCTAGAAACTAGCAAATTCGGGCAGCAATTGCAGAGCTAAATAAACGCGTGCGTTCACTTCGACTACTACTACTACTACTACTACTACTACTACTACTACTACTACTACTACTACTACTACTACTACTACTACTACTACTACTACTACTACTACTACTACTACTACTACTACTACTACTACTACTACAACTACTACTACTACTACTACTACTACTACTACTACTACTACTACTACTACTACTACTACTACTACTACTACTACTACTACTACTACTACCATTACTACTACTACTACTACTACTACTACTACTACTACTACTACTACTACTACTACTACTACTACTACTACTACTACTACTACTACTACTACTACTACTACTACTACTACTACTACTACCATTACTACTACTACTACTACTACCATTACTACTACTACTACTACTACTACTACTACTACTACTACTACTACTACTACTACTACTACTACTACTACTACTACTACTACTACCATTACTACTACTACTACTACTACTACTACTACTACTACTACTACTACTACTACTACTACTACTACTACTACTTTCTTTCTTATTTTAAACATCTTTTCTTTCAATCTCTCTTCCCATCTCTATCTATCACTCACTGACTCTCTCCCTCTCACTACCTACTCTACAATCTCTCACTCCCTCCACCCATCCCCCACTCATTACCTTTCTCATTCTCTCCCAATCTCTCTCCCCTTCGCTCACTCCGATATCCTCTCATCTCTCTCCCTGTGTGAATATGGAGTTGGACAACAGCCCGCTGACATGAGAAAACTGTACATAGTTGAAGATCGGCTTTTTCATACTTAGAATGTATGCATAAATTAAATAAGTATTACGTATGTGGAACGCTTATGCAATCTGTGTATATACTAATTAGCCTAGTATGCAGTAATTAGGGCCTAGAGACTAGGATTGTTACAATTATATAAACATATAACATAGCTTCAAAATGAGTTTATGGCTTTTTAACCCTTGGCACCTGAAAGCCCGAATTTGGCTAATAAACATTATTATGAACAATTTGAAAGTAAGTTGGCTGGGGCCTGTTCCTGCCTATGACAGCAACAGGTGCATATCAAGTTAGTTTCAAAATATCCCAAAGCTTAGCCTACCTGTGATGTTACCTTGAAATTATGATCCGTTGAAGGTAACCTTTTACAGATAGTTACCTCTAGTAATGATAATAGTAGGCTTAGCCTATTGCCATTCGTTTCTTTTCTCTAAGTGAAAGTAAGTATAATAAATTACCCAACAGCAATCAAAGATTGCAGATCATCGCCCTCCTGTCTTTGTCACATTGTAGAATGTTTTCGGCTTGTCCTTTACTGTTTCGGATTTTCCTGATTTTTCGGATCGCGTTCAAAGTTGTGCTATTCTAGTATACCGTTGCGCCCTAGATCCATAATCTGATCCAATCCACATCCGGGTTCTTTTATCCTGATCAGAGCCAAAATCATGAAATCCTCCTGCACAGCATGTTCCTTAGTCGTGCTAAAATTATAGACAAATCGGCCCAATAGATTTTTAGATACAGCTAGAGGCACAGACAGACTCGCAGACAGACACACAGACAGACGGGCCCGAATGCAATACCCTCTTCCCTGGCGGAGATTGCCACATAAGGACGAATCAAGTTTTAGCTAGGCCCCGTCCATCTTCAGCTAACCTCCAACCACACTTCGCACGTGTTGTGACCGATCCCTGAACTCCTTCACTATCATTTCCAGAAAACTATACAGGCACGCTGTTGAATATTTTGAAACTAATTTAACTGGGTGCTGTTAATGTGGCAGCAACAGCACCCAATCAAATTAGTGTCAAAGTATCCTGAGCAGCATGTTTATTAGATAGTAAATACAAACAATTCGTACAACAACGCGCAGTCCGTTATCATTTAAGCGGTCATGATGTAATTGATTATGGCGTCATCTTACACGTCATGTACTTGATTGTGACGTCATATGAATGATGGATGAAGTGGAATCGTCCATTCTTATGATACAGGGTTTTTAATAGATCAATCAATGTCTAGTTATGTTCCATCCATTTCTAGCTAAGCTCCACCCCACTGAATATTTTGAAACTAATTTAACTCGGCGTTCTTGCTGCCATATGCAGCAACAGCAAACTGTCGAATTAGTTTCAAAATATTCAACAGGTTGCCTGTATAGTTACCTTCAGGTTGCGCTTATGAGAATTCGGAATTCAAAGTATATAAATCGATCCAATTACAAGCATAGCATGGGCGGGGCTTAACTAGGAATGGTCGGGGAATAGCGAGAAGTGGGTTCTTTTATTACGAGATAGTACAGTTGTACATTAATTAACCTGTATAAGTACCGTACTAGTTTCCAGTTTATCCATCCATTATATGACGTCATAAACAACTACTTGACGTGTCGGATGACGTCATTATTAAGGACGTTATGAATGACGTAGATAAGCTCGTCACAAACGCATAGTTAGTGACGGAGTACGCGTTGTTTAAAGAATTGTATGTCTTATGCCATATGACGTCATAACTAATTACTGCATGTGACTCGATTTAGTCCTTCTTTAACGGCTAATAGTCTGACACGTTGTACGAATTTGTATGTCTTTACTATTTAATAAACATTCTGTTGAATATTCTGAAACTAATTTGACTGGGCGCTGTTGCTGCCATAGGCAGCAACAGCAAACAGTCAAATTAGTTTCAAAATATTCAACAGATTACCTGTACAGGTTTCTGGAAATTGATACTCAGGAAGTAACAGCAACAGCAACCAGTCAAATTAGTTTCAAAATATTCAACAGATTACCTGTATAGTTTTCTGGAAATTGATACTCACGGAGTTCAGTGGTCGATCGATCTCAACACGAGAGAGGTGCGGGTGGAGCTTAGCTAGAGATGGGCGGGGCATTTCAAAAACTGGATGCCTCCATTAACCTGCACACGTACTAATTACTGTAGAGATAAGAACGCGTGAAGAATATCTTATGAATGACTGAATGAAGGGCGCTATTATTAACTTACTATATTTACTCAGGACACGAATTTCCATATATTACATACTAACACATTTACGCCTAAATTCCGCGTATTTCAGGTTCCGCAGATCGTGGTTAAACATGAAACGTTAACCTGGATATTTTGAAAATGTTACTGAAAGTTGCTGTTGAGTTGAACGAATTTTTTTTTTTTAATTATTCATCGAAATATTAACTATTGCGCGTAAACTGTTCTGAAATCTAGCAGAATAACGACAGCGGCTAATTCAAAGCATAATTAAGCATACACTAATAACGGCACTCTCCAGATCTCTACCTGTACTTTTAGACGCAGTCGCTACGAGATTTCACAGCAGAGGCAATATTTAGTTTATAGTGTTTATACAGAAGGACTATTTCCTAAAGGTCACCATGTTACCGAGATGTGGAATCATATTCTGCGTGCTGTCGCTAGTCATAAATACTGCTTTAGGTAAGTGTTTGTCCAGAAATCATACTTAAAGGGGAATACAACGGAGAAGGGTTAAATTATGTGCTTAACTTTTGTATAATTTAAATAAATTAACAAAAATTGTTTGCATATTTTCGAATTCATTAATAGTAAATTTCGCCACGGAAAACCAGTTTCTTCAATTTCTGATAAGAATTACGTAGTGACGTCATCGCATGAATAGTTGTTGTTGTTGTTGTTGTTGTTGTTGTTGTTGTTGCTGCTGTTGTTGTTGTTTGACGTCATCGCGAGTATATTAAATTCTTTGCATATTTTCGAATTAATTTCACCACGGAAAGTTACTTTCTTCAATTTCTCATGAGTGACGTCATCGCGTGAATGATTGACGTTGTCGGATGACGTCATCGCGTGTATAATATTATGTTGTTGATATCCATTCGCATGAAAACAGAAAGCTATTCGTGTAAATTTCAATTTAATTATACAAAAATAATCCTTTCTTAAAATTTTCTTGAGACGAGATATGACTAGTATTTTGAACGCTTTGAGGCGCTGTTGACATAAGAGCGGTTAAACAAATTATAACAGTAATAACGTTTGTGACACTTTGTCAACTTCTTTATAGTTAAATTTATAACGTATAACAGGCCTACAAACTTTTATTTTTGGAGCTTTTTATTGAAATCTAATTCTCGTTTGTGATTTCCATTATCACCCCCCCCCCCTTCTGTCTCAAAGCGCTCAAAATGTTGCCTGTATCTATTAACCCTATAATGGTCAATATTTTTTCAATAAAATCTTAATTATTGCACAGTAAATGGCATTTTTAAAGAAAAGATGAGACTCTATTTTGGTCTAAATTTGCCCCTGAAATTTGCGAAATATTGTTCTGTTATTATGCAAATTCCTGTGATTACTGCAGAAGTAGTTTTTGACCGGTTTTATCATTAAGCCTTTAACTTCCATATCAGCCAAAAAACTGCCTCTGCAGTGGTCTTGAGAACTGTCCATGTCCAGACCAAGAGAAGACTATTTTTTGAAAATTTATCACTGGAATGATTGGCTCGATAACAGAGCCAGTCATTCCAGTGATAAATTTGTCAAAAATAATCTTTTCTTGGTCTGCAAATGGACATTTTGTATGAAAAAAAAATTGTAAAGATTTAAGTGTTAATTCGTTTATCGAGTCAATTATTTCAGTGGTAAACAACAGTCGTTCATAAGTTAAATAATACGGTTACACGAGAGGGTTAATTTTCTGACGTCAAGGATTTAAACAAGCCCAATGGACTAATCTAGTTTATCCATGCATCATATGATGTCATAATCGACTACACGGCGTGTAGGATGACGTCATAATCAATTATAGCACGAATGGCTTGATTTAGTTCGTCTTAGGCCAGGTTCTCATTAGAGATAATCAGGAATAAGGCCATACCTCAGCATTGCGCTACGCCGATTAAGTCTCTAGTGAGAACACGGCTTTAAACACGTCCGACACGTTGTACGAATGTTATGTCTTTACGATTTATTAAAGATTCTGGTGCATATTTTGAAACTAATTTGGCTGGGCGCTGTTACTGCCATAGGCACTAACAGCACCCAGCCAAATTAGTTTCAAAATATTCAACAGCTTACTTGTATAGTTTGCTGGAAATTGATGGTCAGGGCGTTCGGGAATCGATCGATTCCAACGCTGGAGAAGTGTGGGTGGAGATTAACGAGGGATGGGCGGGGAATAGACAAAACCGGAAAGGTAATTTTTAGCTCAGCTCCATCTATTCTTATGCGTATTTGGAACCTTTTTTAAACCTTAAAGTATGAATTCCCAGAATCTAAATTTCAAGGTAGCTATACAGGTAAGCTGCTGAATATTTTGAAACTAATTTGATTGAGGGCTGTTGCTGCTTATGGCAACAACAGGTCCCAGTCAATTTTAGTATGAAAATAACAACATAATTTGTATTAAGTTAACTTTCGTGAAGACCTTTTACCACTTTATCAGGACTGGATTAGTCAACTAGCTAACAAGCGACCTATTTGATTATGATATCCGATACTTGAGCAACAGATCGGACCTCTCGGGTTGAATCATTTGTTATGTAAATAGCTTTTGGGGTCAAATGGTGACGATTGATTGGTTTGTTAACTAAGACATACACTATTTGTGTGTGTGTTGTAATATTTGAGGCGTTTATATGCTAGTTCCCAATGCTAGGGTCTAGACTCACGCCTGGCCTTTATGGTTTCTGTTGAATTCTTGTGAATTCTTGTGACGTCAGTTTGTGCATTAGCTTGTGTCTCTCTCTGTGTGTGTGTGTGTGTGTGTGTTGATCGTTGTCTCTCGATTTTGTCTCATGTTGCTGTTCTTTTCCATGGCTTTTTTTGTTGCTCCTCATGCTTGGGCGTGTGTAGTGGGGATGGCCTAACCTGGACCTAACAGGGGTGGGTAAGGGATGGGGTAGGTGTTGGGTCGGGGGAGGTGCGTACGGTCTTATGACCTGATGCACCCAAGGGGGGGGGGGGGCGGGGGGCTTTAGGTCAGAGACATCCCGGCCCCTTTGGGGGGAGTGGGGAGGTTGGGGTGTGGGGTCTTTCGGGTCCTGGGACCCATTTGGTCTTCTGGCCATCATCCGAGCAGGCACCAGCGCGCACTTGTTTGATTTTGATTGGTTAGGTAGCCCGTATGGTGACTGTGTCCGTCCGAGGACGAACTCGATCAGTCATCCGGGTTACATCCCTCCATAGTCCCCTCGAAAATTCCGAAAGATTCTAATTCTAGCAATTTGGTTTTGGTTTTGTAATCCGTATGTTGCGTGGTTCCATCCGAGGAGGGATCCATTCAGCATCCGGTTTACTTTGACTATGCCGAAATTTCTTGCCTACCTAACCCTAGCTCACGTTCACACAGTGATGGGCACTGTGTGACGGGACCTCAGTTTAAAGTCCCATCCGAGAAGACTGATTCATACATACACTATTTATATCCGCTCATGTATTTAACCGTTTACACCCGCACTCACCACCCCACCACCCACACCCACCCAAACCAAAGACCCCACCCATCATTGGCAGACGCTTTACGCTATAAGAAATATCCTGTTGATTATTTTCAAAGTTATATGGCTGTGAGCTGTTGCAGCCAATGAGAGCACTATACTCCAGTCAAGTTACGAGTAAACTAGTCAACACATTTCTTCATCAGGTATCGCTGGCATCTGAAGGGTTACACTTCTAAAACGAGAAAAAATGCCTAGGTTATCTACAATAAATATACATGAAATATGCATAAATAAGGACTTAGGTATACGCATAGAGACACTCCTGCCCTGCAATTAAAGCTATGTACTTAATCACAAAATAGATTGATTGACGAGATTTTATATATATATATATATATATATATATATATATATATATATATATATATATATATATATATATATATATATATATATATATATATATATATATATATATATATATATATATACACACATAGGCCCCTATATATGTCTACGTTTATTGAGGCAAATAGTTATTAGCTCTAAATCAGATTTTTTTTCTTTAATATGTGCGTGAATGCGTGCGTGGGTGCGTGCGTGCGTGCGTGCGTTTGCGTGTACATGCGTGTGTGCGCGCGTGTGTGTATTTGTGCGTGCGTGCGTGTATTTGTGCGTGTGTGCGCGTATTTGTTCGCGTGCGTGCGGTAGTGTGTGTGTGTGGGGTGGGTGGGTGGGGGGTGGGGGGGGGGGTGTTTGTGGCCGGTTGGGGTGGGGTCGGGCTGGGGTGGGGTGGGGTGGGTGATGGTGTGTGTGTGTGTGTGTGTGTGTGTGGAGTTGTAATATAAAAGACTTGGTGTGTTTGTACTGAATAATAATTTTCATACAGTAATTCCTGCTCTGTCAATCATATGTGCTATTATTTTTATATTTTTCTGAAAGCCAGAATGCGCATCCCGATTTCTTGCCATGAGAAATTATTTAAAAAAACAAACCATTCCTCTTGGAAAGAACTTTTAATTAGAACCATCTTAACTATGACTAGAGAGTTTAGCCATTTCGGACAAAATACTGGCGTCCTAGGTTCGCGGAAAAAATCCAAATGAGCACTACTAACAGAATGGACCTTCTACTGTATCCATCTATCATATGACGTCATAATCAACTACGTGACGTGAAATACACCACAATAAATGACGTCATTATGACGTCATGAATGACGTAGATAAGTACGCCACTAACGCATATTTGAAGACGGACTATGCGCTGTTGTACGGATTGTATGTCTTTACTAGTTAATAAATATCCTGTTGAATATTTCGAAACTAATTTAACTTGGCGTTGTTGCTGCCATAGGCAGCAACAGCACCCGGTCAAATTAGTTATAAAATATTTAACAACTTACCTGTAGAGTTTTCAGGAAATTGATAGTCCGGGCATTCTAGGATCGATCTATCCCAACACGGCGATGTGTGGGTGGAGCTTAGCTAGAAGTGGGCGGGGCATAGCTAAACCTGGAAAGGTCTATTACAACATTTTAACACTTTTAGCCATGCCACGCCCATCTCTAGTTAAGCTTCGCCCGTGATTTGCGCGTGTTGGAATCAATTTATGTACTTTGAATCCTGAATTCCCAGAATTCCAATTTGATGGCAACTATACAGCTGACATGTTGAACATTTTGAAACTAATATGACTGGGGCTGTTGCCGCTTATAGCAGCAACAGCGCCAAGTCAAATTACTTTCAGAAATGTTCAACAGAATGTTTATTAAATGGTAAAGATTACATAGAATTCGTACAACTGACGGACTACCCAAAGTTCACGACGAACTCATTTACGCCATTCATTACGAATTTTGATTGTGACGTTAGGCTTCATATGACGTAATTGATTATGACGTCATATGCGTGATCGATCAATCAAGTTTATGCTCATGAAAACAGTACAGCGTTATAGAGAAGCTATTTACAATATTTCTAATAAATAATTAATAATATATTATAAGTATCTTTATTAAAAATATAATGATCATATTTCTCGTCATCGTTAATCGATCGAAAGATCTGTTCATCCATTATACCATACACAATAGATCTAAAAGCGTAGATCGGTCATGACCCGCTCAAAAGCTGCATTTCAGAGTTCAGTATTTTCTCGCCGATCTCGTTTCTGTGAGAATATCTTATTATTAACAAAATCGTGTTTTTGTTGCATATTCTATTTCCCAGTCGAATAAAATGAGAGATTAATACATTCAACGAATGTTTAATATGCGATAAAATGTATAAATTCAGGTCATGAGTATCTGCTTCTGCCTCTGCTTGCCAATGGACCGTTCCAGTTTTAGCTATGCCCCGTCCATCTCTAGCTAACCTCCACCCACACCTCGTTCGTGTTGGGATCGATCGATCTTTGGACACCCTGACTATCAATTTCCCAAAAAAATACACATGTAAGCTGTTGAATATTTTGAAACAAATTTGACTGGGAGCTGTTGCTGCCTGAGGCAGCAACAGGGCCCAGTCAAATTAGTTTCAAAATATTCAACAGCGTGCTTATTAAATAGCAAAGAATTACAAAGACATGCAATTTATACAACGCGTCAGGTTCTTTGGGATTTGGTGACGATCTATATGGAACCCTTTGTGACGTAATGATTGTGACGTCATCATACACACGCTGATCTGATTATGACGTCATACGAGGTCAGATGATGGATGGATACTCTGGAAAGGTGAATTAGTAGCCATTATGCTACTGCTACTGTGGAGTCGCACGACAACGATAGAAACATTTATGTTCGTCTCTCTTCTGATTACTGAAAAAATTTAGATACACGGCATTATGTATGCTGGCACCACAGAAATGGAATGGACATGACCCTCTCAAATTACAAAATTTGAATTTCAGTTCAGTATTTGATCATAGTCTTTATCATACTCGCCAAACTATTATGTTTTTGTTACGTTATTATATCTTGGGATAAAGTGTCAGACTAATATGGTCAATACAAGTTTATCTCTGATAAAAAAAAAAAAAAAAAATATATATATATATATATATATATATATATGCGTCTGTTCAATTTCTCTTCCAATCACCAAAATATAATTTACTCACTTTTGGAGGCTATATATGCTGCTGAGAGTTCAGTATTTTCTTTTCCGAACTCATGTATATGAGAATATCATATTACTAATAAAATCAGGTTTTTTTTGTGCAAATTCCATTCGTCGAATAAAATTTTAGATTAATAGCCTAAAGTTATGCTAAAAGTTTAGATCATTGGTGCGTGTTCGGTCTCTCTTCTGATTACGTGAAAAACAGATTCCTGGTATTATGTAAGTTGCCCTAGTCGTATAGAGAGTGGCTATTGGACATCGCATTAGACAGAAGAATGAGATGAGCACGGAGAAACGTCAAGATCCGCTGTGAGTTGTTGACAAATTGCCAATATGAAATAAACACACTCAGATATGCAATGAACACACCAACTAAACAGCTGTTGCTATTGATATCATATATATATATATATATATATATATATATATATATATATATATATATATATATTATATATATATATATATATATATATATATATATATATATATATATATATATATATATATATATATATATATATATATATATATATTGATCACTCATGACCCTCACAATAGCATCTCCCTAGTGCACGGTCATCGCCCTCTAGTTCTGATCCCGTATCGAGTAGTGAAGCTATGTGAGTGGGCATATGTTAGTAAAATGTGTAAATAAAGGCATTTCAGAGTTCAGTATTTTCTCGTTTACATGAGAATATCATATTACTAACAGAATCGTATTTTTTGTAGCAAATTCCATTTCCTAATCGAATACATTGTCAGATTAATACCTCCAACCAAATTTTATTTGCGATAAAAAAATATAAATTCAGGTCATGAGTGTCTGCCTCTGCTTGCGAATTAGTAGCCATTCTGCTACTGTAGAGAGCGCATGGCAACGTTACATGAAGGATAACTATAGACTATGTCTATCCTCCATGAATGTTAGAAACATTTTTGTGTGGTCTCTCTTCTGATCGCTGAACAAAATTAGAGGCACTGCATTATGTATGGTGTCACGGTTTTATAGACTGTGGTGGTTGGACCAGGCAAGTATCCATAAGAATGAGAAGAGCACTGAGGAACGTCACGATCCTGATAATTGTTGATAATCTGCCAAAATGAAATGAAATATCAGCTGAACAACTGTTACTGACAGCTTGCTTCGACGCTTCAAAATCTGCGTCGTACTGGTGATTTATTGTCTCGACAACTATCCCCATAGTGAGGGTTTGCACATGACCACTCTACAACTATAGTACCTCTACGTCATATATACGTCATATGCCGCTGTCACGGGCTGAGTGTAATAATGAAACACTCTCGATTAATGAATCGCGACAAGAATGGAATGATCTGGTCTGTTACTCATCTATCGGACGCCATAATTCAGTACAGCACTTTGATAACTGACGTCAGAAGTACAATGCCATAGCTCCGTCACGAATATCGCAAACGTTGACCGTCCGTCATGAAAGAGTACAAATTACATATCGTTGATGCATCTAATAAAGATTTTATTGAAAAGTTTGAAACTAATTTTACTGGGAGCTGATACGGGCGTCGCCAACAACACTTTCCAGTCAAATCATCTTCAAAATATCCAACAGCTTACATGTATAGTTAATCATAATACAGCAATATTTTGAAATCAGAATGCTGCTAGACGGCCTCTGATGTATTTATAGCGATAAATATAGATCATCAGTTGTTTTTAAATTAATGCATTCCACGAACCGGTCACATAGGCAATGGACCTTTCCATTTTTAGCTATGCCCCGCCCATCACTAGCTAAGCTCCACCCACACCTTGCCGTGTTGGGATTGATCGATCCCCAAATTCCCTAGCTATCAATTTCCTGAAAACTATACAGGGAGCTGTTGAATATTTCGTAACTAATTTGACTGGGTGCTGTTGCTGCCTATGGCAGCAACAGCGCCCAGTCAAATTAGTTTCAAAATATTCAACAGAATATTTATTAAATAGTAAAAGCAAACAATTTGTGCAACAACGCATAGACCGTCTTCAAATATGCGTTCGTGACGTACTTATCGACGTCATTCATGACGTCATTCATTATGATATCATTGTACATATCACGCAGTTCATTATGACGTCATATGATAGGTGGGTACTCTGGAAAGGTGAATTGCCCACCTCCACCAACCTCTCAGTGTGCTACTGAGTAGACTGCCTGACCGGAGGGAATCTCTAAGGAATTGTTGAAATCTAGATCTTCTCAAAGGCCATCTCATACATTTCTGAAGATAATTTACATAAATACAGACCTTCAGTTTGGCGTCAGTGGTGTGTGAATATTTTTATTTTGTTCATTTTAAAGTCTTATGACTTAAATTGGTTTGTTTTTCCATAGGCCTACCTTACACAAATTTCGCAGGCGCCTAACTTTTGTAGCCACCGCTCAACCCCCAACCCCCCCCCCCACACACACACACACCCGCCCCGCCCACCCTTAAATTCCGGAGAACCCAGATTACTGGGCCGGTCCTGGAGCTATACCTGGCCAATGGATAACTCCACTCTGTCACTCAAGTATTGATGTCATAATTAATTACATCACATATATGTTGACGTCAGAATTATAATTGACTAACAATACTCCATCATCTAGCGGGCTACGAGGTGTCCTCGGGAAAGCAGGACTCGGCACACCCAAGTCAAGAATGGACCTGAGGAAGCTAAGGATTTCGGCTGAGGACAAGACACAGTGGACAAAAGCGAAGAAGGGCTAATTGCAGCTGTAAGATGTTTCTACTACTACAGCTGCAGAATACAGTAATCATACATATTCCATCATGAAGCTGGAGACATCTGTCAAGTGTATGAGTTGTATATATTTGATAGAGTTACTATTTAATACAGATTATGTTGAATATTTTGAAACTAATTTGACATGGTGCTGTTGCTGCCATAGGCAGCGGCAGCGCCCACTCAATTTAGTCTAAAAAGTATTCAACAGCTTACCTGTATACTTACCTTGAAAGTATATTTATATATCGAGCCCAACACGCCCAAATTGTGGAGGGGCCTAGCTATAGATGGGTGAGACATAGCTAAAATTGTATTCCTATATTGGGCCGTAGTGGCCCCTGTCTGGGCCCAGTACCAACTGTAACTTGCGTTATCAGGCTAAACCTGTAGTAAACCCCACTTTTAATCATTATAATATTCTTTCCTACAGGTTTGCAATGCATGAGATGTCTGGATTTGGTATACAGTTCGAACATGCAGCTGGTGCATTCACTGCTGCAGGGCAGACAGAATGAGGTGTGCAGACAACGCGAGGACGTCGATGGCTTTCAAATGATCACGTGCCAACAGCCTGGCATGGGAAGGGCGGTAAAATGTGGATTCCTTGCTGGACAAACGCACGGATTTCTTCTAGGTATCTAGTTATATAGTATCGCATGGGGTCGTGGGTCAAATGATTGGGAAATTTGTGTTACATGGGTGTTTTTGGTACAAACGTCCCCCCCCCCCCCACACACCCCAACCCTCTCCCTCCCATGATATGGTCATGCCGAATAAGATCCGTGTATAATTGAACATGTATTATCAATTGGAAAAACAATAAATCTAATTAAATATTACATTTTTATTCAGTGAAAATAGTAAACTTTAGATGCAGGATTTTTTGCAAAGTAGTTCTTTTTATAGGAAAAATGAGGTAAAATGAAAGATATTTGGGAAATTAATGTGAAATCTTCAGAAATTGTAGCAAACAAGATGGTCATTCCGGCTTGAGAAAACTAGCCTACACAAGTCGCTTTCTATTTACCGTGTCAAAATATTCCTTGAAGAGTAGACAAAAATTTGATATTCGAGATGCTGGGTTATAATTATATGCCTTTGGAAATATACCAACGTCACTGGATAATATCACCTGTTTTGGTGGCCCGAAAACCGTAATTCTAATTATAATTTTATGACGTCAAAATCAACTACGTAACGTGTAGGATGACTTCATAATCAATGACGTCATGAATGGTGTAGATAAGTACGTCACGAACGCATAATTGGTGATGATTTAAGCGTTGGTGTACGAATTGTATGTTCTTACGATTTAATAAACATCCTGTAGCATGCAGCAACAGCACCCAGTCAAATTAGTTTTGAAATATTCAACATATTACCTGTATAGTTTTCCGGAAATTGATAGTCATGGAGATCAGGGATCGATCGATCCCAACACGGCGAGGTGTGGGTGGAGCTTAGTTAGAGATGGGCGGGACGTTGCTAAAACTGGAGAAGGTCCATTCTACCATATATGAAGCAGCAAACCCCCCATCACGGTGTATGATAACGATACATATACACAAGGTATTACTACAATTTTTTAGATATTGACCAAATAGGCCAATGAGAATAACGGCCATCTTAAAATCCAAAATGGCCAGCTGAAATATTACAATCATAATGAACTTATCGGTTCCATAGATATCGTCGTCGTCTGCGCTGCTGCCGCCTCTAATGCCGCCACCGCCGCCAAATTATTATTATTATTATTATTATTATTATTATTATTATTATTATTATTATTATTATTATTATTGTTATTATTATTATTATTATTATTATTATTATTATTATTATTATTTTTATTATTATTATTATTATTATTATTATTATTATTATTATTATTATTATTATTATTATTATTATATTATTATTACCGCCATCAGATGTCATGTCGGTAGCTTTGTCTCTGACGATCCACGCACGCGACTGTATCCAAGTTAACGTCACCAACACCGTACCGGAAATGGACGGGTGCCGTATGGGCCAAACTCAAGACAGCTTTTACGTGAACCAGGTTATGAAGTGGACAAACCGGTTCGTCTTCGATAACTACATGGGCGAGACCTGTTTCTGCTCAGAAGACGAGTGTACGGCCGGCGCTGCCCATCTCTTCTCATTCCGAAAGACCGGGATAGTTATTATTTTATCAGGTCTTATCTATTCGCTAATCACCGTGTCTTAATTGTTATTATATTACTTATAACGCAGGTTACTGGGCCGATACTGGGACAATACCGGGCCGATGTGGCCCGGTATTGACACGGTATTGTCCCAGCAACCTGCTTTATCATGAATTTTACGCACCGTGTTGAACAGGCTTTATATGACACACGGACTACTAAGATAGAGGTAATAATACAGAGGTTAAGGAAGAAAATGTGCCCTTTTTGAACAAAAGTGTGAAATTTAGTATACATGTACGCATCCTCCCATCGCCATCAGTTTGATACTGTCCGCCATTTGAACGTTAAAATGGCGGCCGTGATCAACTGCTAACATCAAATCCACGATGTCGGCGTCCAATCCATCACGAATACTAATTATTACCATTAACACAAGATGAGAACCATTTCATTTTTCAAGAACAAAGATGTGAAGATAAATTTACTGACAATAAGCTAAGATTTTGGAAGATACGCTTACGTTTCTATGTTAACTAGAAGGTGAGATACGAGTGCTAATAGTTTCATCATGGCGGATATTTTGGAATTCAATGCTGATGGCGATAGTTACTTCCTCTTAAATGTGACTATTTATGTCTTGTGGCCAAGATTCACATTTTTGTCACAAAGTGCACAATTTCTCAAATATTAGGCCTTAATAGCCGCTGTACTGTATCATCTGCATTTGAATGAAGGGTAACACAAAAAATCTTGGGTGAAATTGGTTTCAACATCGACGTATTTAGCTGTGTTGAAATTAGGGTGCTGGTACTTAAAAAAGAAGATGAAAGTCAAATTCACATCGCGCACTCCGCGGTAGCACAGATTACTGGGCTGGTACTGGGCCAATATCGGCCGTATTGGCTTAGTATTGGTTCAGGACCGGCCCAGTAAGCTGCGTTATCAGGGCCACTACTACTACTACTACTACTACTACTACTACTACTACTACTACTACTACTACTACTACTACTACTACTACTACTACTACTACTACTACTACTACCACCACCACCACCACCACTACTACTACTACTACTACTACTACTACTACTTCCTTCGTTTCAATGTTTTATTTATTTTTTATTCATTTATTTTCATTTTATCGACATTTGTATATATATATATATATATATTATAAATGATATCTTTCGTTGAATTTACTGTCAAGGTTGAACCGGATTTTAAACAGTTGAACTCAAGCGTGAGTGAGAAGATACAAATTCCGTGGGTAGGCTTATAGGCCTACGTTAATGTTAACAAATTCCTAGTTAGCACAAAAGGTCAATGGACCTTTCCGGATTTAGCTATGCCGCGCCCATTTCTAGCTAAGCTCCTCCCACACCTCGCTCGTGTTGGGATCAATCGATCTCTGAACACCATGACTATCAATATCCCCAAAACTATCTACGTAAGCTGTTGAATATTTTGAAACTAATTTGTCTGGGTGCTGTTGCTGCCTAAGGCAGCAACAGCGCCCAATCAAATTAGTTTCAAAATATTCAACAGCATGTTTATTAAATCAAACAATGTGTCGGAGTATTTGAGATTTGATGACGGTCTATATGGAACCCTTTGTGACGTAATGATTATGACGTCATCGTACACACGCTGAACTGATTATGACGTCATAAGGTGAATTAGAACGTGCCAACTATTCGTTTAATTCTTTCGAAATTAGTTTGACTAGAAACTGTTGCTGCCTAGGTATTTAACAGCTTACCTGTATTGTTGCATTGGAGTTTATAAATTCTAGGACTTAAGTATTCAAACGTGTTACCTATCTATAAATACTGTTTATAAGACATGAGTAGACATCACAGGGCAAGTTCGAGCTGCGGCATAGTGTTAACAATATTCTACTATTAGATAGTGGAACGGACAGATTCTGAACTAGATTGTTCGAAAATGACAAATTCGACTAGCAAATGAAGGAATCCAGTTTCTCAGTCAATCGTATGAAGGCATAATCAACTAAATCACGTGTAGGCTGACGTCATAATCAATTACGTCATGAATGACGCGCTATATCAGTCAGAGACCCTTAATAGTCCGTCAACTTGTAGGAATTAGGCAGCAACAGCACCCAGTCAAATTAGTTTCAAAATATTCAACCGCTTACTTGTATAGTTTTCTGGAAATTGAGATTTATTGTATTGAATCAAAATAACATATGGTCATTTCATTCCGTATAAATTAATGTATTTTTGGTTGTAAATTTGAATTAGGGATTTGTGTCTCTAATTTAATTTCATAATTTAAAAATTATATTAGTTTATACGGATTGAATTCAGCATCTATTAGGATTTATTTTGCTAAGCATCTAAATGTATACAATTTTAACCATTTCATTTTTCAGGCATTCCATTGTGAAAGTGTGTCTTTAAACTTTAAAGATTTCCCAGCAGAATTCTTGGGAATTTGTTTTTTAACTTCAGCCTATACATTTAGAAGCTTCACTTGTGTAACTATGCATTATGAAACCGAATAAATTTCAACGTATGATGAGTAAATATATGATTTCATTCCGTTAATATATTTTAGTTATGAAGGATACGTGTCCCTAATTCAACTTCACAACCAAAAATTAAAGTACTTTATATGGAATGAAATCATTATATGCTAAGATTTAATTTTGTTTCATTACTTTGAGGTACACCATAATTTAAGCCTCTAAACGTATACAATTGTATTAAATTTAATTTCAAGCTTCATGGTTTGAATGCGCGCCTTTGACCGTTCAAATTACATATTTCAACCTCAATGTAACTATACAGGAAAGCTGTTGAATAGTTTGAAACTACTTTGACTGGGAGATGTTTCTATACTTCGGAATGCGATAGATCGCGTTCATAGATACGTCACATGCTCTCAAATTATTTTATTAAATATGGTATAATATATTTTGTAATTTCTTAATCGGCGTTATTGCTATGTTTTGAGTTGTCTTTGTGTGCTAAATGATGCCAGTGCATGATTCTCTGAGACGAAATGATGTCAGTGCTGGCTTCTCTGAGACTAAGTGATGTCTGTTCTGGCTTCTCTGAGACTAAATGATGTCAGTGCTGGCTTCCCTGAGACTAAATAATGTCAGCGATTGCTTCTCTGAGACCAAATGATGTCAGTGATTGCTTCCCTGAGACTAAATGATGCCCGTGCTTGCTTCTCTGAGATTAAATGATGTCATTGATTGGTTCTCTGAGACTAAATGACGTCAGTGATTGATTCTGTGAGACTAAATGGTGTCAGTGCTGGCTTCTCTGAGACTAAATGATGTCAGAGTTTGCTTCTGTGAGACTAAATGGTCTCAGTGATTACTTCTCTGAGACCAAATGATGTCAGTGATTGCTTCTCTGAGACTAAATGATGCCAGTGCTTGCTTCTCTGAGATTAAATGATGTCATTGATTGCTTCTCTGAGACTAAATGACGTCAGTGATTGATTCTGTGAGACTAAATCGTGTCAGTGCTGGCTTCTCTGAGACTAAATGATGTCAGAGTTTGCTTCTGTGAGACTAAATGGTGTCAGTGATTACTTCTCTGAGATTATATTGCCTGCAAACTTTAGCCCTTTAATGACCAAATATTGCAAAGAAAATCAAAATGTTTGTTTATTAAGTGTCCATTTGTAGACGAGGAGAAACATTGTTTTTAAATGTTTCCACTGGAATGACCGACTCAGTCAACGAGCCAGACATTCCACTGGTAAATTGTCAAAAATAGCATTCTCTGGACCTGCAAATGCATATTTAATCAGCACTACTACAGAGGCCGGTTTTGGCCGACTTTGCTATGAAAGGGTTAATCACTATATAAAACGTGGATCCGGTAAAATAGTCTTTCTCCACTTTGGTCATGACCTGCATAGATGCGCACACACATGTATGTACGTACACACAAACGAACAAACATGCGCACCCATGTGTTCGCACACATACGCACACATACAAGGACATGTACGCGTGTATGAACGGGCGCACACACACGCACACATACACGCACTCATGGACGCACGCACGCACACACACACATGCGCGAACGCACTCACGCATTTATGCCCGCACACACGTACACGCACACGCACACACATCTCCATGCACATACACAGGCTGACGTATGCGCACATATGTACAATGAAGATGCGTATCTTTCCGTACGCACGCTCATAGACAAACACCTTTGTATACATGTGCACACACACAAACACATTTAAAGAAATTTCTTATTATTTATTACTTATGATTGGAGTTTCTCTCTAACACAAGCACAGGTTGTAGAATAGTTATCAAGTAGCAGTGCCATTGCGGTATATTGGCATTAACAGGGAGTCAAATCCACCACCGGCAAACGCGCCAGGCATCATAGTCCACAAACGCTTCCAGCACACCAACGCCGCAATGACGGTGCGACGTTGGAGTGGTGCAATTGTTTGTAGGCTATGATGCTTGGCGCTTTCACAGGTTGTTAGACTCCCTGCCAATACAGATTGTAGAACTATCCTACAAAGAAACTACTTAACTGAGTTCACTGATTAATAATAACACGTGTATTGACTTATATTTTCATAGAATGCAGATAATTCAAATAAATTTAAAGGCGAATTTCGAATTAGACGCCACCATTAAATACTGTAATAAAGATTGTATATGCTAACATAATTCTATGGAAAAACTTCTAAGTCCTAAGCAAACCAGGAGTAGATTTACCAATATGATCAAGCTGTCATTGAGTGGCTCAGCCAAATTTAACTCGAAGTCACACGTAGGAAAGAGAACAGTGTGGATCTGGTACAAGGCAGACCTCCAAAGATTTAAGCAAGTGGTAAGCCACGATATAGATCACTCTGTCGAGACACAGTTGGATTCATTGGACGAGAATGAGTCAGCCATTAGTCACTTGACAGATATCCGTAAGAATGCTACAGACAAGTATGTCCCCTGCAAGATCACCTTCATCAACGTGAAATGCAAATCGATACCTGAGATTGTTCTACTTATACAAAAAAGAATCAAAAACCGCATTTTGGAGAGGGAAAGAAGCTGGTAGTCCAAGAGACTCGCCACTGTTCGATGATGTCAGACGTCTCAAGAAAAGAAGTGTGCAAAGGCCAACGACAGGCAAGTAGGGTGGGGCAGAAAGAGTTTTACACACATATACAAGATGCTAATTCTGAGGACCAGCAACCTTTCCTTAAGCTACTAAATCGTCAGAGAAATCGACAAGCGGGAGTCACCTGGAAGCTGATCATCGATGGACAGACCTTAATGTCTACTAAGATTATTAGTGTAGCGCGCAAGCTATTTTGAGAAACTAGCTACGCCAAATGATAATCCAGACTTTAGTGATTCATATAAAGCTCAGGTCCAGAACGGCGTTGTCAACATAAGAAACATATCTCAAACCAATCAGGTCACCACGAGGTCTTTATAGTCCGGAGGCGATACAGGGTGCTTCTAAGAAACTACATACAAGGAAAGTTGGGTCAGAATATTTGATTCATCCTAATCAACCAGTCTCGCTGAGTCTAAGCAATATATTCAACGCCATGCTCCATCTTCAGAGAATCCCTCAAACCTTCAAGGAGGGCATTCTTACTCCAACTTAGAAGAATGCTGACAAATGTGAAAAAAATACCCGATAACTATAGAGGCATAATGGCTTGATCAACTATCGGTAAGCTCATTGAGATCATGATTACCAACAGAATGACACCCTGTCTAGAGCGTGATCAAAGTCAACTACGGAGAAGGCTAGGTATCTTCATACTGCATTTGCTGTCTCTGAGAGGATCGCAGAATTTCGAGATGTTAGCGATGATCTTCTCTTCATAATCTTGGATGTCCAGAAGGAATTTGACAAGGTCTGACATGATGGTCTCCCTGTAGATGTATTTAAGCTAGAGATCTCACTCCAGATGTGGTGCATTTTCGATGACTGGTATATAGGTTTGAGTGGTCAAGTCATGTGGGAATGTAGGCTATCCAGGTCCTTTAAGATTCTTGAAAGCACAGGCCAGGGAAGATCACTGTCTCCTAGCAGCTACACGACATTCAATAGCAATCTCTCGTTGCAATTGAGAATGCCGGAATGCTGGAGTCAGGGTGTGTAAAGGCGACGTATGTTTATCAGCATATGTGGTAATTATGGCAAAACACCATCATCAGGATGCTCTGGTTGCTCTGAAAGCTACACAGAACTTTATTGACTCAAAATGGTATACAATAGGAATTAAGAAGACTAATGCCATCATATATCCGGCTAATGGCACCTTCACAGAGGCACCTAGCCTCTGCTATAAGACTGAGGAATTGATTCTATCAGAAGAGTCCAACCATCTTGGATTCCTGATGAGTGCTTTTGGTAAACCTAATCAATGAAGAGTTGAGGACAACATTGCCATGGCCCAGGGAGCTGTTTATGGTCTTTGGAGCTGTCTTCAAATGAAAAAATGGACTGAACCCGGTCGTGAATCGAAAGATATATTCTGTATTCATCTATCCACGCCTCACTCATGGAGCACGCCTATGGAAGTTAACCTAAAGAAATAGAACGTATGGAAATGTTTGCAAGATCCCTTTTGCACCAACTACAGAGCCTTGTTCCGAGTAGAGCTAATCCAGTAGTGTATGGCTTACTCAGTACTCTAGCAGTAGCGACCAAGATTCACAAGCAAGCTTTCATCCTACAAAGAAACTTGGCTATTGACCCATCACGTCGCGAATATAACACCATGTTAAGATAGCTTGCTATCAAATCCATGTCCAGCAATACATTGCCCTCCTATGTTTAGAGAACACTCGTGCCATACCAGCTGCCTTCAATCCACAGCTTATTGGTGCAAATACATATAAGAAAGCATGGAAGCATCGAGACCATGAGGCAGTCTGTAAGTTCTGGAAGAGCAAGATGGGGTATGCTGCATCATCCATGTCTTCACTGCGATTCACGTAAGTTGGGATGTTTAAATTGCAAGGCATTCGTGCTCCCTTATGGTCTGAATCTTCGGAGACCCTGCATAAAACTGTGAAGGCAACCATTAAGGCAAAACCTCTAACTGGTACATATCAACTCCAGCCTGTGTTCATGAGATTTGATATACGAGGTCACGTAGCAGCAACGTGTCAGCTTGTAGCTCAAGTCAAGAAGATATGGCTCAGTTCCTTACATCATGTACAGCTCTATCCACAACTCATCAGCCCCACATGCTCACGCTGTATGATATAATACGCATCATGTCAAATAACTTGACTACAGCTCTTCCTCTCCTGAATCCCCTCCATCCAGATATGCCTTCTTCACTAGATGTCACACGTACTATCTCATACATAGTACAGATTAGCAGGGTTTAGATATTTGCCTGCCACAAAGAGAGGCTCCGTCTATTGCTTACATTGTCATGATGTTACATTACGTCCTGTTCTTACACACTGTATACATCTATTCGCTGTCGCTGTTTTACATACAGATGAATTTTTTCATTAACGGTTACGTAGTGCATGTTCTGGACAATATATTCGTTAATTTCACTTCTGCTGTATCCATAGACAATGACCTTTCCATTTTACCTATGCCCCGCCCATCTCTAGCCAAGCTCCACCCACACATCTCTCCTGTTGGGATCGATCGATATCTGAACTCACTGACTATTAATTTCCAGAAAACTATACAGTTAAGCTGTTGAATATTTTGAAACTAATTTGACTCGCTGCTGTTGCTGCCTTTGACAGCAACAGCGCCCTGTCAAATTAGTTTCAAAATATTCAACGGCATGTTTATTAAATAGCAGAGGTATACAATAGCTACAACTGGAAATGTAAATTAAATGCACTAATTCAGTTCATCTGACACATCGCTGACACCCAATAGAAACTCTTGATCGCTGAGTTTACTTTCTAATATATAAAAACAGCTACACATAAGATTTTTGTAACAAGATTTGCTTAAAAATAGTCTTTAAGTATATACCTGTTTTCATGATAATTTTTTAATGAATTTACTTTAGCTAAAAATGGACCGATGTGCTCCTCGAATATCCTTCTGTGTAGTTTCTCATTTAGTAACCCAATTGTGATTTCGTCAGGACAAAGTGAAATTGCAACTGTAGATAATCCAATAAATATTTCGAGAGAAGACTAAGATATCCATGATACAACAGTATTGTTATACCAGGAAGTTATTATTATGGAAGGACACCAGGGTATATGCGTGTGCCATTCTCGCAAGTACACTTACACTTCGTCTCGATGCACGCTGTTTATGTTTGAAGAAGCAGAAGAAAGTCATGAAGGTTTGAATGGAGAGGAGATTCGAAAATGTTTGTGTGAAGGCATAATGGTTAATGGGAAAACGAGCCTTCCCCCATACATATGTGCATAATCTATGTGCAATATCTGCAGGATACACACCAATAGAGGTGTGGTATTCACCAAATAACCATAAATACATGAATTGAGCCGAACCGATGTGGGACACCCCCCCCCCCACCCCATCCTCCTCCCTACCCAGAGACCCCTATCAGATGCAGTAGAAACGAGATATGTGAGGATTTAGCCGATGGGTTGCCATTCTATTCACATCCCGCTATATCATGAAGATTTCGAGCTGAGTGTTATGAGTACTGACATACCAAACCAGATCGTTTACTTAGAAGAGCATAGATCAGACCTCCAAAATACTGTACGTAAGTGAAAGTTCAGAAACCCATCCATACCTGATCTTCAGACATTTTTTCAAAGCTTTCGGAGAATTTTCACATATTTTCAACTTGGTGGCTGTTAAGTTTCAATGGGAAATGATTAAATCCATGATCTTGTTCATTCCTTCGCGCTCATTGACGCTTCTCGCTTCTCAGCTAGGTTATTACTACTATCAGTATTCGTTGTAAGGTTAATTAAAATACATATGATTAATGTTCCGTTGCAATGTTACATGTTTTATTGCAGATGTATTTAGTGACTCGGAAAAATAATATCCGTTAATGGAGTCGACCTCGCACATTCCAAACAGGTGTAATTATTTTACACCAAAAATTGTATGCGAAATAACTCGAATGACGTAGGGCTGATCGTAGAGTTAAGAAATATCATGTCAACCACCTATGTGCTTAGATATGGGTCATTTTAATTATTTTGCTATATTTTCCCCCCAATGCCCTAGTCTTTAATGTTTGTCCGTCTATAGAACTCGGGAGTCTTACTACACATCTGCGGTCTTAGATCTGCATTAATTATCATTAGTTCCCGGCATTAAAATTACCGAGACCCGGATGCCTGAATTACGTCAAACGATAACAATTTATCAATACATATTTAACGCGTTACATGTGTTGAGTATGAGATTCAATGTTCAGGACCGCTATATCCTTTACTGTTTTTGAATGTTTTGCAAACTAATTGAGTCAGGGAGATGTTGCCACTATGGCAGTACGGTTACATTCCATGAAAATTAGTTTTCAAAATATTTTGCCGGACTATATATATATGACAATGACCTAACAATGCAGATTTACAGAAGTTATACTTCTGAATGACTTTTTATTAATCTAACTACGAACCGCAATGGATTATGTTTATTTGCTAACACTCGTAATCTGTTAGATGTCGCTGTTAATTACATCTGCTTAATGTATACCTATTGAAATGACATAGCTTATCACATCTTAGAAATCTATCTCAGTTATGCGTTAATCTATTTTTTATTAATCTAATTATGACTTACAATAGGTTATGGTTGTTTGCAGATGTTCATAATACATTAGATCTCCTCGGGTTAATTACATCTACCTTAATACCTAGTTGTTGGAATGACATAACTTTTCATCTTGTCAGTGCAATGTATTGATATATCAATTAACCATTTAACGCTCAAGTCAGACAAACCAGTATTCTACAACGGTCTTGCGAACTATCCAAGGTGCAGCGTGGATCGACCGGACGGGTACAGACCATCCCGGCTAGGCTAGGTACGGGACGACGCTCCGGGTGCGTTCCAAGCACGTGCCCCCCCCCCCACCCCGGGGTAGGATAGTACGCGTGTATAAAGCCCTATGAGAGGTTTCGTTAAAAGTCCGTAAGAACGCGTAGCACGCATGCGCGCGCGTCAGAGAATCCCTGGCAACACGTGTCAGTATTGGGAGAGAGTGTATGCTTATAGTGTACCGAGTTGGTACTGGTGATTTCCTTAAATCACTCTAATCTCGTCGTTCTTGGTAGGAATCAGGACCGGAATGAAACGAGGATTTCAGAACCTTTTACATTTTTAAAATCGGACCAGAAATGGCCGAGTTATCGTTAAAAGGCTCACTTAAATTATCTTGAAAATAATGCTTTGACGTCGTAATCGCGTGTATGTATTACATGAATGAGGAATGCGCTGTTCACGTGATAGCCACGTCACCACTTCCAGCTGCACGCTGATTGGCTACTGCTCGCCCGCTGATTGGCTGGAGCGTCCTGCCTCTGACGTCACAAGTGGCATTAAAGGAGCCAGAAATCGAGAATCGAGAGCATTTCGGCATGGAAGTCGACATAGTCAGCAAGACTGCTGGACCAGCGCAGTGCAAGACGTGGGAGAACTGCTAACTGACTGTGGTACCTACACCACAGCAGTGCCATTCGGAATTGATATCGCCTGCACCGGTGAGCAGTCTTGGACATCTGCGATAGCAATTTTGGAAGCTCCCGGACGGCCATCCGGGGCAAAATAAAATAATATAAGAACTCCCTCTCCGAAATAACGCACAGAGGAGCTTCTCCGCAGATGGGCCTTGCGGACCCAATGTAAATTCTACAGGATGTAGAGCCGAGGTGATTCTTGGTGGAAAACTCGCCAGATTTTCCGGACCACGCTGACAAGTGGTATCAAACTTCCGCGCAGCATGTCGCGTGTGTTAATTAACCTTTAGACCACAGTCTGCTGGGACCCTGCTCGGTGCGTCGCAAGAGCTATGCGACGTATGCATATTTAGTTGCAACTGTAGCCCTCCTTGTTAATGGGCAACTTTCAAAGTACCATCGCTGGACGGAAACCCTATAACACACTGTGTAAATTTATGTATCAGTTATAATGTCTAGCTAATGGACATCCTTCTACAGACGTTCTTCTTCACCGTCTTGAGAGTGAGCCGCATCAACAGTCAGCCTGTGGAAATCTTCCCAGCAAATTCAGAATCGTGCTACCTCGTGGTACCCCCTCTGTAGCACATCAACACCCGTGATTTATGAACTGTTTCCGTACCAATGACCAATAGGTACTCAAGTATCTATACTATTGTAATATTTTATTATTCATTATTTCCGCTACAGGTACTGATGACTAATAGGTACCTTCCCGGGCTTAAGACCGCATTTTTGTATTTTCTGTATCATACTGTGCATATTATCTTAATTTCCGTGAGCTTACAACTAACAAGCACCGTAAGGTCCTATGACCTGATATACTGTTAGCACTGTAATAGTTGGTTATGTATATGGCAAGTAGACATCTTAGTTATTTTGTTTTGTTAATATATATACGAACTCTAGGACGCAGTACGCTAGGCTATACTATACAGCAACATTATATCCGCACCACTATATTTCCCCAGCACCAATTTTACACTGTTCATGCTCATATTGCTCGAACCTGACATGTGACCGACTAAACCTGGCTATTCTAGCTCGATAGGATTGGTTTAAAGAGTTAGGGACACTCTCTCTGTAAGAGACACATTGTGTACGCCTCTTTTCCGTCTGTAGTGGATATCTACACCATGCACGGTCTAGATTGTATAAAATTGGCCAATTACCTTAGGGCCTTTTATTTAATAATGAGTAATTGTCTCTTTCTACGCTCCTCCAGCCGCAAGGCTTAATAATTATCTGGACTCGCAATCGACACGTTGGCAGGATCCGACTCTGTGAAACTATTGGGGTTTCTGAGTAGTGATAACTAAAGTGTCAATTTACATACACTGCCCCAAGTATCTTCGGATACCAGTTAGTTTAGATACCACCCCACCCCACCCCCTCCCCCGCCAAGGTAGGAAGCACTGCGAAAACAAATTATATTATGTAACACCGGCCTGCAGTGCATCTCTGGGAATTTCTGGAACATAAACCCAATGACAGGTAAAATTTTAGTTCCGTAACACACCGGTGACGAACAAGACGCAGATCTCCATCCAACTCGGTGTAGTGACTGGGTGAGGTCTTAGAACCCACCACGCCCTCATGGGAAGGTCACTAGCGATGATATCTGTCTCTTACCCCCCCCCCCCCACCATAAATACTATTGCGCTTTCTAAATTGCTTTTGTGAACTGTAACCCGTCCTAGTGATGTTATATGTGGTTGCGGGACGATGGTGACCTGATCGTCATTTGATTAGGGAGCTGTCGCTCCGTAACATGTATGCACGCTATCTATCGGAGGAAGATGCTATGCAGGGCGACCTTTGGGAAGCCGGGAATCTTCGCCAGTTAGATGTATACGTCTAAAGATAGGTAGGCATCCCTGCCACTTGCGGCCAAAGCTTGGAAACTTATCTAATAACCAAATGGTAGGTTAGAATTTAGCAGAAGGCCCGCATAAATAAAGCGGCAACTACCAATGCAGTATCTTTGGACCTACATAAGACGCCGACCTATGAATTCTTCGGAAATCATCCATCCCGCCTTCACGTAAACCAGCGTGCATAACATTATTTATAGTTGCACTAGGATTGAACCACCGCACTTAGCTTTTTGTTTGAACAAAAGCGTGGCCCTTTTTGCCAGCTCTTTTCCTCCGCTTCGGCGTTGAAGGCATTTTCCTGTGACGGAGGCCCGAGCGAGGCACTTTCCTCTCACAACAATAATAGTTTGTGTGTTAAGGGTATAATGGTTTATATTTAAAAAAAAAAGAAAAAAAAGAAGAAAAAAAAGGTTTATATTAAGCTATTCAAGTAGCCTCGTTGTTTTGTTCAGATTCGTGCAATCCGTCATCAGGCTGTCAATTATAATTGATCAGCAGGTAGACGACCAGGACGAGCATACACTTTCGTCCTCGCCAGAGGGTGAGACGGGTGCGCCTAACCCACCGCAACGACGACGCCCGAGCGCTATATGCCGGTGAGTGAGCAACTGTCATTTGTAAACAATGTTCTATACACACCTGACCGGCTAGCGCGCATAGTGTATGGAATGCTGACTGTGTAGACTGTGGCCAGCCGAGATTAATCTATCCGACACACCCTCAGACCGACGATGGCCTACATATACTGCAGCCAAGCCCAACGAATGCTGGAGCTCCATCACCAGTTTCTTCATATCCTGTCTAAGAAACGGAAAATGACCGGAAGATGCAATATCCTGAAATGGAAGAGTTTATCAAACAATTTGACATTCTGGGGCTAGCTGAAACAAACCTAGTCGAGTACGATGATATAAATATTACAGACTGCAAGATAATCTTTTAAAAACGTGTAAACGCGCGTAAGCGATCGGGTGGAGTCGGAATCGTAGTTAAAAACGAAATGTCCAACCATATTTACGAGCTAAAATCGGATAACGAATATGCATTATGGATATCTATTTTCAAATGTTTAACTCACATAGGCAACGAAAAAAATTGTCAAAAATGGTCTTCTTTGGTCTGCATATGGCCATTCCTCAAGACCACTACAGAAGCCGTTTTGGCTGATATGAGTGTTAAAGGGCTATATAGTAAATCCACCAAAGGCATACAATTCGTACACGTGACGGACTATTGCGGCTTCATGACCGGATACTTATAGTAGCTATATACCGCTTAAGCCCCTCTCAAACAGCGGAATTTCAGAGTCCAGTATTGTTACTATACAGCTAACATGGTGACCATTTTGAAACTAATTTGTCTGTCTATGGCGGAAACAACACCCGGTCAAATGATTTTCAAAATCTACTGTTTACTGAATAGTAAAGCCATACAATGCGTTCAACGGACGAACTATTTAAGGTTCACGATGGACATAGGTATATCATTCATTATACCTTTTGATTGTGACGTCAGCCTACACGTGACGTAATTGATTATGACGGCATATAGTTGAGTGGGATTCATTACATCCATTATAAACGTGTTTATAATCCAAGCATCGCGCGATGTGTGCATGATATAATATAATGTAGTGCATCAATTTGACAAAATTGGCTGCAGTAACGATTATTACCCGAAATGCAGGTTGCATCGACCAACATTGCTGAATCATTGCACCAGCAAGCGCTACAGCAACCAACTCTAACTATCCTCAATGGAGGATTCTAGTTTATCCATCAATCTTATGACGTCATAAGCAACAACGTGACGTGTTGAATGACGTCATGAATAACGAAGCTACGTTCGTCACAACCGCTTAAGGGATCGTCTCAGTTTAGCCATCAATCATATGATGTCATAATCAATTATGTGACGTGTATGCTTGCGTCATAATCAATGACTTCATGAATGACGTAGATAAGCTCGTCACGAACGCATTGATGACGGACTAAGCGTTGTTGTAGGAGTTGTATCTATTTACTATTTAATAAACATGGTGTTGAATATTTTGAAACTAATTTGGATGGGCGTTATTGCTAGGCAGCAAAAGCACCCAGTCAAATTAGTCTCAAAATATTCAACAACTTACCTGTATAGTCTTCCAGAAATTGATAGTCAGTGAACTCAGGGATCGATCGATCCCAATGCGGGTGAAGTGTGAGTGGAGCTTAGCTAGAGATGGGTGGGGTACAGTTAAAACTGGATTCCTACAATTCCAGTTACCGATTTCTATCTATAGTAACGATGCATAAAATATAGTAGCACGCTGCACGCCATCAGTAAATATGATCTGAGGAATAGGCAATAAATAATGGACGTTAATCTATGCGTCCGCCCGTCCATCCATCTATCGCATATGTGTGTTCGTTCCTATAATGAACAATATCTGTTCTGGATAAAAAGTCGGTGAGTTTGGCATTTACATTACTAGGCTTACTGTAAAATACGACCATTTGGTTCTTATGGCAATACCGGTCGCTATATTGAGTTAGCCAAATTTAATATATGACACTCATGACGATGTAATGAATATTCATCATATCTGTGATGAGGTGGCAAACGTAAGGTCATAAAGGTTTAGGCTCGCCAGCTGAAAAGGTCATCTGCAGATAATAGTCGGGTCTCAATAGTGATGCCAACGATCCCCCCAAAAGGAAACTAATCTGTGGGTCCCATATTTACAAACTTGCACACATGCAGGCAGGCAGGCAGTCAGGCAGGTAGGCAGGCAGGCAGGCAGGCAGGCAGGCAGGCAGGCAGGCAGGCAGGCAGGCAGGCAGGCAGGCAGGCAGGCAGGCAGGCAGGCAGGCAGGCAGGCAGGCAGGCAGGCAGGCAGGCACACGCGCATAGGCACACGCGTACGCACGCATCAACACACGGCCGCACGTGTAGCTTCTTGACATTGAAATGTCTGATGCCAAAACAAGAATGTGTGAAATGGAATGAGATCCTAAGACAATAAATGAAAGAATTCCAGACTACGCTCGCCTCGCGCCACCAAAGACATGGCGCGTATGGTGGCTTTGAAGATGATGCATAGGGTACTCCGATGCGCCAATACAGGGGTGGAGGTAGGGGTGGATGGGGGAGGGGAGGGAGGGAGGGTGATGTGCGGGGTGGGGTGGTAGAGCAAAAGCACTAGCAGCGCGCGGAACGTCAGAGCTAGCTATATTTTTGGAGTACCACCAAGTAGCCACGGTACACACGTGCTTGGTGGTGCGCTAGAGGTATTGGGTTGTGAACTGACAAGTGTATGTAGCATCTCTGCTAATACAGATCTACGTGAGAGAGCGTTATAAGTTATTATTAAATCTTGCTACAGAGCGTGGCTCTCGCTCGGAACGCTAATATCTAGACGGTATAGTTGCTCACTGGGTATATTAGATTCGCAAGGAGATAGGTGTTCTATTAACCATTTAATTACTAAAAATTACCGAAAATCTCTTCTGCAGTAATCTTTATCAATACACATTTGTAGAACAAAAGAAGACTATTTTTTTTAAATTTTACTACTGGAATGACTGGCTCGATAACCGAGCCAGTCATTCCAGTGGTAAATTTTTATTAAAATAATTTTATCTTGATCTTCAAATGGACAATATTTCGCAAGAAAGTAAAAATTTTCTTGAACAAATTTGAGCATTACCGGGTTACGCGACTACAGAGTGCACGATCTGGACTGATTTGTAAATATAGTGTTGCGTTGCCATCCGATAAGAACGCGTTATATAAGCTACATGTATGGGGCTAATTGCATCTTTATAGTTAACCAATAGTCGGTGTTGAGAAGCTATAAGTTGCTAGTGTCAAGATTATTGAGATATTGGTTTTCAAAATAGTGTACCTGGAATCTTTGTTAATCTAGTCAACCGTGTCTTTACCTCTGAACTCGAAGACCAAATACGAAAAATCACTTGCAATACAAACACTAGTCTGTCTATTATTTTGAAGCTAATTTGACTTGAACCTGTTGCTGCCTAAGGCAGCAACAGATTCCTGTCAAATTAACTTCAAAATATTCAACAGGTTACCTATAGTTACCTTGTTATGGAGATTCTTGGAATTCAGGGTACAAATGGCTAAACGACATCGCGTGGGTCATCAAAAGGCCGTCACTAAAATCACGTGGTCCTTTACGAGGATAAATGTGTGGTGGTTGCCTAAGATGGGGCGTTAACGAACCACTCTCATTTGACCCCGAAAACGGGTGCCCTTTATAAACATGTTTAACAACAGTCAATTTGAATGATAATAAATTGAACGTGTTTACTGTTTAGCGTCAGTAATTTGACATCAGAATAATTTGCGTAAGAATAATTAATTTCTACTGATCCAATTATGGTAATGCAATCAATGGTAACGCGTCAAGAAGCCCGTAAATGGTGTTTACTTTAAATTTCCAAACATTTTTTGTAATCGTAATATTGAATTCCGTCAAAAGAAAGCATTTGTTATGTCAATTTAAACAAATTAAAGTAATTAATATACATAAAAATGTTCTCTTGTTGTTGACAAAATGTTAAGAGATGTTTTAGTAGTAATGAAACATGATAATAAATTTCAATGAAACACTCCGAAACTTCAAACGATCAATGAAAAATTTAAATAATTTTAATTCGGAAAATCGGATGTTGCGTTTGTCACGTGTGTATTTTGTTGACTATTGGTCGGAACTGTCAGATGGGAAGTACTTCAACGACAAACAAAAACAATACAAAATGATTTTTAAAATGACAAGAATCTCTGTTAAAATTAGTAATAATAATAATAATACAAGTTTATGTGATAAATAGAATTTATAGCCTCGTTGCTATTGCATATGAAATTTATTACTCTCGTTTAGTAAGATCTCATTTCGCACTCGCTAAAGCTCGTTCCAAAGAAGATCCTACCAACCGAGTGTGATAAATTTGATTCGAAATCACAACACGTTTGAGATCCTTTATATAACGGCTACCTCTCTTTTAGCGTCAAACGATGATAGTCGCCCTAAACAGGTTGTCAGATGAAACGACCAGTCATAGAGAATTATTAACATTTGGGGCCAATAGAGCTCTATCACTGCAAATGCGTTGTTCGAAGAGACCATCTCTCTTTAGTGCCCACTTATTGAAGACACATATGGTGGCCGCATAAGAAAAGTTTTACTGAATATCATACAGGTGTTATTAGATTAGACCCGACTTAAAGGAAAATACAGCTCATCATATACCATATATTCAGGTGATAGAATTAGCCATGGGATACCGGTGATAACGATGATTGGTGGTTGTCAGATTTCTGTCATGCTCGAAAAGAAAAATAGACAAAGGTTAATAATAACTAAATATAGATGCATTCTCCATTCAATAAAAACTGACATGAGATAATTTACAGCCAATCAGAGAAAACCTATTCTAGTGTCAATTGATACTTCTATGGCGTCATTTAGGTGCAATGTAGCGTGGCCGGGTAGCGAAGAATCAATTAGACGCAATATAGCTTGAATATTTTTCAGTATTTCTATTGCACCAGCAAGAAATGAGCCATACACACTAATTTAACCCTTTACTTGTCAATCCTGCCAAAATAGATTCTGCATTGCTCGATAACCGAGCCGGTCATTTGATTGGTAAATTTTCAAAAAAGTCTCTTGATCTGCAAATGGACATTTTCAGTTAGAAATTTGAAATTTTCAAAACCAAATTTGGCGATTAACTGGTTTTGGCGATTAACTGGTTAACCCGATCTTCAGTAGTCATAGTGATGTAAAAACCGGACCGCGATAGCGCAGGCCACTGGCCCGTCACCGTGCCAACGCGTCCCTCTATTGTCACAGTACAGGCCCAGTACCCAGCATTATCGAATGACAGCTTCTGATCGTGATAGATTTATTCGGAATCTCTATTGCAATAGTTTAAAGGAGTTATATATATATATATATATATATATATATATATATATATATATATATATATATATATATATATATATATATATATATATATATATATATATATATATATATATATATATCTTATTATTTAATAAGATCTTCATACATAAACCACAACTGACTTAAGGGCCAAGCTAATAATCCCCGCATAAGTTTATACAAACACGTTCAACGCACACTATAGAAATTCAAATCTATTTGATTAAAAGATTTTGTTGTCTGAAGTATGGCGTTATTCCCGATTAACTTTCTCGTGAGAACACGGCCTTAAACAGCATCAACTTTTAGCAGAATTACTTTCAAAAACCTATCACAACATAGCCCCAGGCATACAGCTTGTTGTTATTCTCGCCCTGAAGGTGCTATAGTGATCAGGTATGCCTAGCGATCATGTGATATTACTACGTACCATGTGATGTGACGACGATTGTGAGAAAATTTGGGATTATGGTGTAGCGGAGAGAGGCAGAACACGTGGAAGTTTTTCTACTATGGAAGCTACAGCTGTGAGAAAGTCTATTGTACTCATTATTTTCTGCATAGTTTCTACTGCCATATATCACATTTCAGGTAAGTTTATATTTGTTGGACGGTATAGTAGGTTAAATTCCGGATAAGTTCGAGGGTCGTCGGTTTAGATGATATGAAGATTTTACTGTAAACTCTTGCCCCACACACACACACGCGCGCGCACGCACGCACGCACACACACACACACACGCGCGCGCACATGCATGCACGTACTCATGCATACACGCATACACAGGAACTTTCTCCCCCACAACAAAGCCATTTAAAATTTCCTCTTTTACATTGTATGGTAATTCCTTGCTTTGTGCTAGTCTGTACAGAACAGTGTCTTCGAGTACGAACGGATTGAATTCTCAATCATTTTGTAAATTTATTTCCGAAAATGTTGGGCCCAATCCCAGGATGGTTCATAATAAAGAAATATTAATTACCTCTCCGGGATGTAGAAATTGTTTGAGTGTAGCTTTCGTGACCATCTCGGTCACTTCTCAGCACTAACTGACGGTCGCTGGCAATGTCACTCTGGCCAATTATTGCGGAGTCACGTGATAGCATGGAATGGTAGACTGCTGGTATGCGATAGTCCTCGTCTCCATTCACGGTTGGTTGATGTTTGTAGATTTCTATGGCCTCTTTAACCTTCCGTTTTAATAAGTTGGTCTCGATGTTAACGACCGAGGCACTGCTGTCGGGGATGTTATGGCAAGTGGATTCTGTGTGTTCTGCCACAGCTGAGTTGGAATTGAAAGTTCGACTTATAAAACGGACCTTAGTTACTTCTCCGACATGTAGAAATTGTTTGAGTGTAGCTTTCGTGGCCAGTGGATTATGTGTGTTCTGTCACAGCTGAGTTGGAATTGATTTTGAGACGTTTTTTGACTCTGATGCTGAGAGGCCGTTTTGCTTCGCCTATAGATGTTTCCTAACATTCGTCACATTCTTTCTTGACTCCAGAGCGTTCATATATTGGCGAAACAAAGAGGCCTATAAGTCGAACTTTCTGTCGTGCCGCGCTAATGACGACTGGTTGATTTATATAGTTGACTCTGCCATTTTCAGGCAAATTTAGCTGGCACGGCACAGCAGAAGTTCGACTTATAAATCGGGCATAATATTTCTTTATTACATTTTGTAAATGTTTTCCACGTCTCATTGAAATTTATTCACGTTTGATTTTCGTAGTTCATGTCTGTGATTAAATACCCTTCCTTATGGTTGCTCTTTCAAACATATACCTAGCTATGGTACTTAGCACTCCTCATCTTCTCTTCTGTTCTATTCTTCTTGACATCGAAAGAATAGCAGCGAGTCCAATGTGTCGGGAAGCTGAATCTACATTGAATGTCTGGCAAAGGATTGGATGAATCCAGTTCTAGCTATGCCCCTCCCCAGTCAAATTATTTTCAAAATATCCAATAGAATGTTTATTAAATAGTAAAGACGTACAATTCGTACAATTTGACAGACTATTATACTTTTATGACCGGCTTAGATATGCCTTTCGTGACGTATTTGATTGTGACGTCAGCCTACCTGCGGCATAGTTGATTATGACGTCAAATAGTTGACTGACAGACTAGATTCCCCTTTTGGATGGCAGGCTCATAGATAAACTAGCTTCTTCAAGTGGTGGCATAATGTCAGGATGCGTGGTATCGACAATCAAGAATGTGAGTACAAGCGTGTATAATGAACCTTTCCAGTTTATCCATCAATCATATGGCGTCATACCCAACCACGTGATGTGTAGGATGTGATCAATGGCTGCATGAATGATGTAGATAAGTCCATCACGGGCGTTGTTGTACGAATTGTATGTCTTTACTCTTTGATAAACGAGCTGTTGAATATTTTGAAACTAATTTTACTGGGCACTGTTAAAGCCGTTGCCAAACAGCACCCAGCCAAATTTGTTTCAAATTATTCAACAGATTGCGTGTATAGTTTTCTGGAAATTTAGATTCAGAGAATGTAGGGATCCATCGATCCCAACACGGGCGTGGGTGGAGCTTAGCTAGATATGGCGGGGAATAACTAAAACTGTATTCCTACGTCGATTGATTTGATCTGTGACCCGAGTATCTGACATCATAATCAAAATACGTCACTTGTTTTAGTTGATGTCACAATCAAATAACGTATGCCCAGCACGAAAGTGGCAAAGGTCCGACAGCAATCGTCTAAATTGCATGTTTCTGGTGAACTTATACATTATTAAACATTGCTGCCAGTCAAATTAGTTTCAAAATAGTCCACAGCTTACCTGCATAGTTACCGTGAATTAAAGATTCTGGAAATTTAGATTTCAAAGTGTTAAATGGACCTTTGCATTTTTAGCTATGCCCCGCCAATCTCTATCTAAGCTCCACCCACACCTCGCTCGTGTTGGGATCGATCGATGTCTGAACTCCCTGACATTCAATTTCCAGAAAACTATACAGGTAACTGTTGAATATTTTGAAACTAGTTTGACTGGGCGCTGTTGCTGCCTATGGTAACAACGCCCAGGGAAATTAGTTCCAAAATATTCAACAGCATGTTTTATTAAGTAGTAGAGACATACAATTTGTACACGGACTATTAAGAGTTAAAGACTGGCCATATAGAATCATTTATGACGTAATGATTATGACGCAATCCTACACACGGCTTAGCGGATTATGACGCCATATGACGTCAAAACTCTGGAAAGGCTCATTGACTCAAACACGGGTACGAAGCGTGTGAAACTTCACTAGAAATGGGCGGGAAATAACTAGATATGAATCCGAATCTGTCAATCAAGTATATAACGTCAGGTGAATTACATCATAGGTATGCTAGCGTCATAGTCAAACAGGTCATGAATGGCGTATCTAAGTCCAGCATAAACTCGTAAAAGTCCGTCAAGTTGAACGAATTGTATTTCTTTAATATTTAATAACCATTCTGTTGAATATTTTGAAACTAAATTTACGGGGCGTTGTTGCTGCCGTAGGCACCAACAGCACGGAGTCAAATTTATTTTAAAATATTCAACAGCTTACCTGTATGGTTTTCTGGAAATTGAGATCGATCCCAACACGGCCAGAGCGTGGGCGGAGCTTAGCTGGAGATGGGGAGGGGGGAGTAGGGGGAAGCTAAAGATGGATTCATCCATCTCTTTGCCAGACATTCAATGTGGATTCAACTTCCTGAATTGGAATTGACAAATTGGAATCGTTGCTTTTCCATCGATGCCAAGAACATTCGTTACGACTTAACCCCATAACGATTCCAATTCAAGTGACTAAATACCAAGACAGCTATGCATGAATGTCCATGAATAATTTGCCTGGAACTTGTTCCTGTCACAGCAGGAGATCGCAGTCCAATTGGTCTCAAAATACACAACAGAATGTTTTTCAAGGCCATAAAAGATTTGTCGTTTCTGGTTAGAAGTAGTTTAAAAGGAAAACATATATGTGGACAAACAGAATTTCTCCAAGTATTGTCATATTCTGGCAAAAATGTCGCCAAAATGTATTTTTGAGACTGCATAGAGTAGGATGGTTAAACCAACCGTATAGAAAAACCTGATTAACTTTAACACTTATATCAGCCAAAAACGGCTTCTGCGGTGGTCTTGAGAACTATCCATTTGCAGACCAAACGCAGAATATTTTTGACAATTTACCACTGGAATGACTGGGCCGAGCCAGACATTCCAGTGGTAAATTTTCAAAAATAGTCTTCTCTTGGGGTGCAAATGGACATTCTCTATGAGAAAATTGAAAATTTCTAGACTAAATTCGAGAGTTAAAGGGTTAAATCCATCTAGCTCTTGAAATATGTATGTGAATGGATGCGTGTGAACGTACCGGTGTGCACATGTCAATGTATGCATGCAAACTGACTGAAGAATTGCCCATTACTTGTTCGTTATACAGGAGCACTACACTGCTTGCAATGCACGGATGTGACGTATGAAGGTGTCAGTGACGTAGCCAGAGACCTAGTGGCCGGATGGTCCAGTGACTCGTGTCTAAAGAAGGAAAATATATCTGAGATTTATCCAGATATTGATTTAGTCATGTGTCCTGGAGCCAAGCCGGACATGGTGTACAAGTGCGGATTCATGTATGGGACGGTAGCAGGGAATTTGAGAGGTAGCCTACAAAGAAATTGTAGTTTGTTATACAAACAAGTCTGTAAAAGATGACGACGACGACGACGGCGGTAGCGGCGGCGACGGCGCTGACGACAACGACAACAACAATGACGACGACGACGACGACGACGACGGCAACGGTGGCGGCGATGAAGGCGGCGACTGATGACGACGACGACAATGACGTTGGCGACGACGACTGATGACGACGACGGTGGCGGCGACTGAGGACGACGAGCAAATGATAATGGCAAAGGAAGAGTCTGCCTTAATGACTACAATCAGAACGACATCAAATCGATCACTCAGACAACAAAGACAACGATTGTAGCACGATTCATTGTTTAAAATTGGTTCCAACTCACGTAAAAAGTGGGCGGAGCTTGACAAGAAATGGGTTGGGAATAGCTAGAAATAAATCCTTCGATTGTAAACAAATCCTCATGTGATGGGAGAATTGAGGAATCCAGTTTCTCAGTCATTCATATGAGGTCATAATCAATTACGTGACGTGTAGGCTGACGTCATGGTCAATTATGTTACGAATGATTCGATTTAGTCCGTCTTAAACGCTTAATAGTTCGGCAGGTTGTCCGAATTGTATGTCCTTGCTGTTTAATAAACATTAAAATATTTTGAAACTAATTTGACTGGGCGCTGTTGCTGTCATAGGCAGCAACAGCACCCAGTCAAATTAATTTCAAAATATCCAACAGCTTACCTGTATTGTACCTAGATTCACAGAGTGCAGGGATCGAGTGGGTGGAGCATAGCTATAGATAGGCTATCCTTAATCTGTCCTTAATCCTCTTTTGCGCAAATTCAACGTGGCATACTAATACGCTAAATCATAGATATAATAATGAAATTATGTATCGCCTATGCCATGGGCTACGGAGACCAATGTATAGCTCTAAGACAAACGCATCTATTAGCATTGAAAACTAGTGACTCGGTGACCTAGATAGTTGATCCCTTGCCCTCAACCTCGGAGCAATCATAAACCGTCGCAATATGAAGGCATGTGTTAAATCTGGTGATTCTACGTTTTTGCATTCCAGAGTTATGGCGAAAAATGTGTATTCCAGTATATGCTTTGTGCCTCTGTTTCATATTTGATGCTTTGTCCTGAAACTCATAGGACATCTAGCCACCTATACTACATCGTACTAACATACGCCCACTCACAACGCTTCGCTGTTCTCGATACGAGAGCGCTAGTCGGAGGGCGAGACCGTGCGTAGGACGAGGCCTATAATATGAACGGGTGATTATACCTACTCGCGTTCCAGATTGATGTCTAAACATGTGTAATTCGCGATACGCTAAGGCAGTGTTCACACTAGAGTGCTAATCCGAAGTATGGCCGAAGTAAATCCGATCGAACGCAAATATTCGTTTTCGTGTCATAACTTTGTAAGCGTGAACGCTTACGCGAGTAAAACGAAAATCTGGGATCGATTGGCCTTCCTTCGGATGAGCTAATCTAATGTGAAAACGGCCTTAGTGACACCGTGACCTAGATATTTGAATTTTTGACCTGAAAATAAGTTGTGTTTCTAGCTAACCATGCTATGAATATATGCCGCCGATTTGGTGATTCTACCTTCTTGAATTGCTGAGTTATTGACTAAATAAAATGACGATCCAGTCCGTGGCGGCGAACCATGGAGGAAAAGTACAATCCTGGACTCACTGCTTTGCAGTACTGCTGACATTGCTGCACGCTGTATCATGGGGAACATAGCTTTCCAGTCCTTCTGGAAGCTATGGATTCGTAGATCAAGGATGCCCTTGGTAAAAAGACTACGTTTATACAATGCAACCTGCGTATTCTTGATGATGTATAACTGTAACAGCTGGGCAGCTCCAAAGGCAGCTCTAGACAAACTTGACGCCTGCCACCGCAAACACATACGCACCATCACTCGACACCGATGGCCAGAGAGCATAATTTCCAACGTTGTACTATACAAGATGTGTAATACGCCGCCGCTGTCTGTAAAAGTCGCCCAGCAAAGATGGTCCATGTTTGGCCATGTGCTAAGGATGCCAGCAGACACACCAGCACAGAGAGTCTTGGAATTGGCCCTCTTCGGAGCCAGCAAATATAGAGCCATGAATCTGCTAAGCGTGCTACGAGGTGACCTCAAGAAAGCAGGACTAGGTACACTCAAGCCAAGAATGGACCTGAGGAAGCTAAAGATTTTGGCTGAGGACAATACACAGTTGGCAAAAGCGAAGAAGGACTGATTGCAGCTGTAGGATGTTTCTACTACTACAGCCGCGGAATACAGTAATCATACATAGGACCTATAGAAATTGACCAAGTTTCATGTTGATCAGACCAAACAACACTTTGTCAGTGATATTGAAAAGAAATTTTTATTTCCAATCCAATACGAGCCAATTTTATAATTTTTCACAAATATTCGAATATCCTATGCGAATATTCTTTCACATTGGTATACTGTAATGAATATTCGCGCATTCGGACCGAGCTCTATGAGTCTAAGGCCCGCTTTCCATGTATGCTTTTCTGCTAGCAGAAACGTCGATCTAGCGTATTTAGATAGAACCATTTCCACTTGAGCTTTCAGCGTGCTGAAACTCTCGCGCCGAAAATCCAGTCGCTCAGCTTTACTTCGAGCAGAAAAGTAGGTCTAGTGCATTTAGATAGAACCATTTCCATGGGAGTCTCCGTGCAGCTGGTAAAGCGCGTGTTGCCCATGTTGATATTGTGCACATGCGTGTTGCCTTATAAGCATGTTATTTTGCAATATTGACGCTATGCAAACATAATAATGGTGCCATGCAACAGCCATTTTCTTTTGTATTATTTGCGCAAGAGACCCTGAACTCGCCTTCGTATGATGCAGTTAATGCAATTGACAAACCAAAAAAGGGAGCGCAGATTTGAGGTGCAGATATTGTTCTACCAGATCAATTAACTGCTCCTGTTTTTGAAAGCTCAGCTTCGGGACCTGGCCTATGCACTTTTGCGACGTAACACATGTAGTGTGTAGGAAAGCAAAAATTGATCAAAGATATGCAGAACTAGAGCGTGAAATTCGCTTGCCTACGCTAGGAAAACAGCCGGATTCGCTGGTAAACTAGCCCGCATTGAAATAGACAAACACGCGAGCATAAAAGCGTGCGAGAACACGCGAGCGTAAAAGCTCACATGGAAAGCGGGCCTAAGGCCCGTTTTATAAGTCGAACTTTCTGTTACGCCGCGCTAATGACGACTGGTTGATTTATATAGTGGACTCTGTTATTTTCAGGCAGATTTAGCTGGCACGGCACACGAGAAGTTCGACTTATAAATCGGGCCTTATTGCGTTGAACACTATCAGAACAAATCTCACCCTAGTTTTCCTAAACCTATCCATCCGAAAGATAAACAAATATCTGATATGTAAATAATTTGACAGACGGACAGAGCGATTTATTCAGTAAATTTGCGTGGTTGTGAGACGAGTAGTTACTTGAAAGCTAGTCCGATGAAAGAGGGTTTTGTCCTCTTGATGGCGGTGTAGTGGAAGAGTACTCGCCTAACAAAGGCTAGAGGGATGGTCTCGAAGAGAGCCATTATCAGCAACATCATCCAGTCAAATTAGGTTTCAAAATATTCAACAGCTTACCTGTATAGATTTCAGGTAATTGATAGTCAAGACGTTCGGGGATCGATCGATCCCAACACGAGCTAGCTGTGGGTGGAGCTTAACTAAGGATGGGCGTGGAATAGCTAAAACTGGTACGGTCTATTCGTGTGGTTGTGGGACGGGTAGTTGGAAGCTACTCCAGTAAAATAGCATTCTTGTCTTCTGGATGGTGGTCTAGTGGTAGAGTACTCGCCTCCCAAGCACCCGAGGGATGGCCTCACAAAATTGCCTGCGTGGGTTCGGATTCCTCTCGGGTACAAAACTGAAAACTGTAAAAACTATATTCCAGATCAGTGTATCGACAGTTACAGTAATAACACTACGACCTATTGCTTAACATTACAAAACACTACTACTACTACTACTACTACTACTACTACTACTACTACTACTACTACTACTACTACTAGCCAATTAATTACCAGGTTCGAACCCCACTCGGGTCGAAAAATAGAAAAAGGTAAAATTACATTTCAAGATGATGAATGAGCTAAATCCTAATGCCAGTGCGTTCTCAAAGACAGGGTTCATAGAATTAATGCTTGGCAATAATAAAAACTACATACTAGGCGAGTGCCAAGTGATATAGCAGGAGGGATCTCAGAAATGTAAAAGTAAGAGTATCTGGAATGTATACCATCAAAATTCCAGGTAATTCGTGTGGTTGTGAGACGGGTGGTTGAAAGTACGGTGAACGAGGACTTTTGTCCTGGATACTAGTATGGTGTTAGAGAACCCGGGCCGACTCCAAACGCTAGGTGAAAGGTGTCATAGAATTACCAGGTTCGAACCCCAATCGGGGCGAAACGTTGAAAGCGGTAAAATTACATACCAAATGGAGCTAAATTCTAGTGTCAGTGCGTTGTCAAAGACAGGGTTCATAGAACTAATGCTTGACAATAATAAAAATTACTACTACTACTACTACTACTACTACTACTACTACTACTACTAATCCTACTACTACTACTACTGCTGCTGCTGCTGCTGCTGCTGCTACTGCTACTGTTACTGCTACCGTTTCTGCTACGACTTCGGCTACTGCTACTGCTACTGCTACCACCACCCCTGTCACTGCTGTTTATGTTGTTATTGTGGCTGTTTTAAATTCATTCTATCCACTTTAATACTTGTAGGTTCGTTACCGTCTGACAATCGGCTAACGATACACGCGCGTGGTTGTCTGGAGGTGGACTCATCCACAGCTGATGGGTGTCGTGATGGACTAAACACGGTAGAAGAATTCACCCTTATTGCGTCATTAATAAAGTGGGCAGGGAGACTCCGCTTCGACAAGTTCGAGGGGAAAACCTGTTTCTGTTCAAAAACCGGCTGTGTTAGTGTTGCTGATAAAGTATTCTCTAAAAATATTTTTCTAATATTCCCAGTTTTCGCCACATGTGTCTTCAGACTGTTTTAGAGTTTCAATTAAAATTTGATTTAACCCTGTTTTTCTAAAAAAAAATTTGGTGAATTGTTATTTAAATGAATTATTATGAAACTGACTGTTTGATAAAAAATATATATATATAATTTAATAAAGTTGACTCTTTGTTTTGAAAATAATTAACGAGATTTTTATTGATTGGTATCACCAGTGGTAATATGTGATGGGTTTGGCTCGTTCTAGAATTGTAGCAATGGGAGGATTCGATCTGCCACACCCGTATCTGATGACATAGTCAAATACGTCACATTTTAGTTGACGTCACAAGCAAAATGGCGCAGCTCGATCAAGAAAATCGAAAAGGCCTTTACGAAAAAGTGTACCAGTTGAATGTCAATGAAGAATATACAACGAAATAAACATTCTGTTGAATATTTTGAAACTAATTTGACTTGAGAGCTGTTTCTGACATAGGCAACAACAACCATACGCAGTACTAGCCCCAAATCCAATTAGTTTCCAAAATATTCAACACATTGCGTGTATTGTTGAAACGTGCGTATATGGTAATTTCAGGTTTAAAAGTTTCGAATAGATTCCAATATGCCTAAAAGTGGGCGGGACAGAGCTAGAAATGGACGCCGAATTGTTAGAAATGGATCACTGTCCCAAATGAATTTTCCAAGCAAAGCGATGTGTGATATGGCAGTCAAATTAGTTTCAAAATGTTCAGCACATAATGACAGGATTCAATGCACGTACCCTTTAAGAGTAACCTTATTTATCTTTGACGAGATTTCGCACATAAATATGCTCCCAATCTAAAATAGAGGCGTGACTTCTTCGAGAATACACCTCTAATGCATTGACCGACCATCTTATTACGTCATCACAACCGCTAGACTGTTACACCGACTCCACTTAGGCGACCAGACAGATCGGAACCCGGTCTATCCATGTAGCGGACAGTAAAAGCAACAATGTGGATCGTGTTGATTTTGGTATCATCTTAACCTCTGTATCCCTAACTTGATACAGACAGTTAAATTGAGTTGATCCATCCAGTGGTTCGTGTGATATCAGCATCTACGCAACGTCAGCAAATTCTTGACCTCATTTTGTGTGCGACAGATTTGAATTTTACTATGAATTCAGAGGGACTCTTTTTCTGTTAAGTACTTATCATACAGACTACTATAGTCTTTATAACATCTCGTTTTACGTGAATTAATATTGTCTGGTATGAAGAGTAGCGCTCGTGTCCTTTTAAGTTTCAATTCTCTCTAGCACCATATTCTGGTGGAAATCACTACGCCAATGGCTACTCAATACATACGAGATACTGTTCTCGATTTCGCATCGAAGGAGATCTCGCGAGATACGAATGATATGCTCCATCACTTGACAAGGCTTATAAGTATACAAAATAGTACAACTAGAGGTGATCAAGTTAAAAATTGAAGAATTAAACAGCTGTGGTTAACTGCCTGTCTGCTGAATTTCTGCAGACTTCATTTTCCATAGCGGTTAACTCTGTACCTGGTGAATATTTTGAAAACAATTTGACTGAAAGTTGTTGGTGGCTAAGCCACCAACAACTTTCGGTCAAATTGTTTTCAAAATATTCACCAGGTACAGAGGTATGGCCCATTGAAATTATTGTCTGTGGCTTGCAGCAGACAGACAGTTAACAATGTACCTGGATATGATTGGCTTATTAATACTTATGATCAAACAGAAGAAAGAAAGGCAATATTCAACAGAATATTTCTTACGTCATAAACAATTTCTCTTTTCTGCAAGGGTTATCCCATTTTGTATTAATGTAACCATTAATACGGTAAGTCAGCCAAACAAAGCAGGAATCGGGAGTAGTCTTGAGGAATGCCTATTTGCAGACCCAGATAAAACGCTTTTTAAAGATTTACCACTGGAATGACTGACACGGTTAGTCCATTCCAGTGGTAAATATTCTAAAATAGTCTTATCTTGGCCTGCAAATGGACACTGACTTAGGAAAAATATAAATTTTTTTGCTTAACAGAAAATTTCTGATGGCTACGCCGGCCAAAAGGGCAATGGTCTTGAGAAATATACATTTGCAGTCCAACAATAATATATATATATATATATATATAATTAGAAAAAATAGTGTTGTTTTCGCCTGTAAATGGACATTCCCTGACAAAAACAAATTTTCTTGAAAAGGTGACAGAGCGCTTTGAAGCGCTGTTGACACACGACGGGTAAAAGGTTGGTGGTAGGGCTGTTCGATTATGGAAATACATAATCGATTATGATGTCTGGATAATAATCGATTTAATCTGATAATCGATTATTTAATCTTGTAGCAACTACGTAGTGGGGAAGGGAGGGAAGGAGGGAGGGAAAGAGAGAGAGAGAGAGAGAGAGAGAGAGAGAGAGAGAGAGAGAGAGAGAGAGAGAGAGAGAGAATATAGCTGTCTTAATAATAATAATAATAATAATAATAATAATAATAATAAATAAATAAATAAATAAAAATGCCTGATTTTCTATAAAAATAACAGAATACGCAATATTGTAAATTGGTTCCGAGTTAGGTTTAGACATACAACTAAGTATGTATGTATGTATGATTACTGTATTCTGCGGCTGTAGTAGTAGAAACATCCTACAGCTGCAATCAGTCCTTCTTCGCTTTTGTCCACTGTGTCTTGTCCTCAGCGAAAATCCTTAGCTTCCTCAGGTCCATTCTTGACTTGAGTGTACCTAATCCTACTTTCTTGAGGTCACCTCATAGCACGCTTAGCAGATTTATGCAATGGCGTCCTCTCCTGGCTCCGTATTTGCTGGCTCCGAGTAGGGTGAATTCCAAGGCTCTCTGTGCTGGTGTGTCTTCCTGCATCCTTAGCACATGGCCAAACATGGACCATCTTTGCTGGGCGACTTTTACAGACAGCGCGGCGTATTACACATCTTGTATAGTGCATCGTTGGAAATTATGCTCTCTGGCCATCGGTGTCGAGTGATGGTGCGTAGGTGTTTGCAGTGGCAGGCGTCAAGTTTGTTTAGAGCTGCCTTTGGAGCTGCCCAGCTCTTACAGTTATACATCATCAAGGATACGCAGGTTGCATTGTATAAACGTAGTCTTTTTACCAAGGGCATCTTTGATCTACGAATCCATATCTTCCAGAAGGACTGGAAAGCTATGTTCCCCATGATGCAGCGTGCAGCAATATCAGCAGTACTGCAAAGCAGTGAGCCCAGGATTTAACTTCTTCTCCATGGTTCGCCGCCACGGAGTGGATCGTCATTCTCTTTAGTTTCATGCTCTGTAGATAGGTATATGTGGGTGAACTCTGTTTTGGATTCATTCATAAAGAGATTCTAAATTTTTAGTTTGCTTGCAGCTATTAGGAGAAGTTCGTCAAGGGGTTTCTTTTCCTCATCTATAAAGTCCACATCGTCGGCATATTCCATCTCTAGCGGCATGGCCAGTATTGACACCGGGCGAGGGGGGTTGGTCTTGTGGAGTTTTCCCGCACGGATTTCAACAGGTAACAGGTGAAGAGCACAGGGGATAGACCATCTCCCTGTGGGGAGTCAATTATGTCTCAAACTCTTACAGACTTCACTGACGTGACTCGTACTATCCGCTTGGTGTCTGCAAGCAGTTGTCTCACTAGTTGTAGCTCATCTTCATTGCAACTGACCTGGCGTAGTACATCTAGATCTTTGAGCGCTTAATTGTGTCGAAGGCTCGTGACATGTCAATGCCTCTTTTGTGGAAATCCCAGTGTTTGGACATGACTACCGACACAAGCATGCGTTGAGCCCATACAATGTCTGCGCAGCTGCGTCCACGTTTGAAGCCAATTTGACATGATCCGGTGAAGTCGTCGAGCTTGTCTCGGACGCGGCATATAGTAACGTTGGATACAATTTTCCGTATGCTGTTAAGGAGAACAATGCGCCGCAGATTGGCTGGTGGGGGGGGGCGGGGCTAGGTGGCTTCTTGGGCTTTGGTAGCGCGATAAGGATGCCTTGGCCTACAGTGTCGATGGGAAGGTGGTGCATAAAAGCTGAATTGATTATGCGCATGATCGGTTTTGAGATAAGTAGGCCTATGAAAAGACCGCAAGACGCTCAATAGGACAGGCTATATCAACAAGTCCTCTGATTGCCTGAATACGGGGAACAACCCCCGCCCAGTATAATGAAGTCAATTTGGAATCCATCGTTCACTCGTTCCCATTGGACAACGGTCTTAAGAAACCGGCACGTATGCTCAGCTTTTCTAGCCTGTACAAGGCGCCAATTAATTTTAACATTATAGAGCTTAACTTCTAATTATATAGAGCTATCCCTTAGCGCCTATCTACGATGTTTCCCTATTTTCCAGCATTGGAAAAGGTGAATATTTTGAAAATCATTTGACTGCGCATGAAGCTTTATGTCAAATTAGTTACAAAATAATCGGCAGAATTAATGAAAATTTGGATCGAAAGTTTCTTAATGTACTACGAAGTCGATTTTGTGCATTTTTTTTCGCGAAATGGGCATATTATTTTCATTTTTATAAATTTCGCCCATCTATGACGTTTCACTATGTTCTAGCATTAGAAAAGTCGAATATTTTGAAAATCATTGACTGAAAGTTGTTGCTGCCTTAGGCAGTGAGAGTTTTAAGTCAAATTGGATCCAAAACAATCGAAATTTTGTGAATTTACTTTGAAAAACAGTTATTCCTTTTTTAATTTATCAAGCAAAAACTTATAAAAACATTAACGTGCGTGGAGTATGATTATACTAAATGTTCGGCAGGAATTATGATCCCAGTTTATGAGAGCTTGTTTTAATAATATCTTTGATAATGGGGTAGTGCCAAATGAATGGCTAATAGGAAAAATCATCCTTATAGACAAATATAAAGGTGATCCATCAGACCCAGGAAATTATCATCCAATTACACTTTTAAGTTGCCTTGGAAAATTATTTACATCTATGGACCTTTCCATTTTTAGCTATGCCATCCCATCACTAGCTAAGCTCCACCCACACCTCGCCGTGTTGGGATTGATCGATCCCCGAATGCCCTAGCTATAAATGTCTTGAAAACTATACACGGGAAGCTGTTGAATATTTTGTAACTAATTTGACAGGGTGCTGTTGCTGCCAATGGCAGCAACAGCGCCCAGTCAAATTAGTTTCAAAATATTCAACAGAATTAAATGGTAAAAGCAAACAATTTGTACAACAACACATAGACCGTCTTCAAATATGCGTCCGTGACGTACTTATCTACGTCATTCATTATGATGTCATTGTACACATCACGCAGTTCATTATGACGTCATATGATGGATGGGTACTCTGGAAAGGTGAATTTTAAACGAAAAGCTAAAACTGAATATGAATTTATAACAGAAGCCCAAACGGGATTTAGGAAACAAAGATCGACACAAGACAACATATTTTCCTTGTATATAATTAAAGAATTAAAGAATAATTAGTTAGTGCGTGTTGCAATGCTTCTGGTGTCTCTGCCATTATGACCGTGTGGTCGGCATATAACAGTATGGCGAGGCTTTAAATAATTAAAGAATTACTGTTGTTATGTAGATTTTAAGGAGGCATTCGATACGGTATGTAGAACTGGTCTGTAGTACAAGCTAATTAAATGCAATATAACAGGAAAATGCTTCAAAATTGTACATAACATGTATAAATCTATTAAATCCTTTGTTAGCCTCAACCATTGTGATTCAGACTCCTTGATTAGCATATATTGGGGTACGGCAAGGCGAGAACCTCTTACCTTTCCTATTTTCTATTTTCTTAAACGACTTGGAGGAATATCTACACGACAATGAATCTTTTGGTCTTACATCTAGTAATGACATGGCAGAGGAGAATTTAAAGCTATGTATACGCCTCGCCATACTGTTATATGCCGACGACACGGTCATAATGGCAGAGACACCAGAAGCATTGCAACACGCACTAAATATTTTTCATAATTTTTGTATCTACTGGAAGCTACAAATAAATACCACAAAAACAAAAGTAATGATACTATCCAAGAGAAAAATAAACAACCCGCCTAAGTTCTTAATGGGAGGGCAGGAGCCTGAAATAGTCGATGAATACATATATCTCGGAATTCAAATGAAATCAAATGGCACGTTTTCAAGCTGCAAAATTCGAAACTGTAAACAGGGAACAAAAGCCACGTACGTAGGCATTAATCACGAAGATCAAAGAACACGATATCCCAATAAATCTACAAATTGTACTTTTTGAAACAATGGTAGTGCCTATTCTTTTATATGGATCAGCAATAAGGGGCTATAAAGAAATAAAAACAAAATTTGAATTCTAAGACTATTTAAAAATATTACCATATAGAGAAGCAACAACCTTTTGTCATTTCAGAACACTGAACCATCAACTCGCAATAGAATCTAAAAGGTGAGTGGGTATTGACAGGGAGGAACGACTTTGTAATAAATGTAACGTAGTAGAAATAGAATTACATCTTCCTTTCTTCTGCGAAAAATACACAACAGAAAGAACACTATTTATACCTGATTACTATGTAAGGCAGAACACAACAGAGAAAACTCAAGGCCTGTTTGCGATCTGTAACAAACCAATACTGAATAGGTTATGCAAATATCTGCCTCAAAGAAAAAGAGGCCTGCTCAACAACAACAACAACAACAACAACAACAACACCGACAACGACACCACCATCACCACCACCACCACCACCAACAACAACAACAACAACAACAACAACAACAACAACAACAACAACAACAACAACAACAACAACAACAACAGTAACAACAACAACAACACCACCACCACCACCACCACCACCACCACCACCAACAACAACACCACCACCACCACCACCACCACCACCACCACCAACAACAACAACAACAACGGCAACTGCGACAACTACGACATTAGGAGCACCTCAGACACACACCTCTCTACCACGACCAATGCAACAACCACGGCTCCAGCACCAATATGCTACAATCATCACCACCACAACCACCCCCACAACAACAAATAATAATAATAATAATAATAATAATAATAATAATGATAATAATAATAATAATAATAATTGCTGTTGTTGTTATAATTATTGTTATTATTATTATGAGGGCCTTGAAAATAGTGATTACAATGATGACAATTATGTTAATAATAATAATAATAATAATAATAATAACTACCGCCATAGTATAAATATATGTATAATAATAATGTCTGCCCCATATGCTGTGTAAATGGCCTGGTTGAATAAAGAAAACTGAAACGTGAACTAACTATGACACGGGATGGGCGGGCTTGAGCAGATCTCGCTACTGTTGTATTAAATGCCTGCTAACATATGTGACGGCACTACTGTTGTGGTAAGACGTGTGGTGCCACTACCCTCATAATAAGAGCTGTGATCTCACTACTGTTGAGGTAAGAGATGTGACGTCACTACCGTCATCATAAGAACTGTGATGTCACTATTGTTGTAGTAAGTGCCTGCTAACATATGTGACGTCACTACTGTTGTGGTAAGAGATATGACGTCACTACCGTCATCATAAGAGCTGTGATCTCACTACTGTTGTAGTAAGAGTCTGCTAAGAGATGTGACGTCAATACTGTTGTGGTAAGACGTGTGCTGTCACTACCCTCATCATAAGAGCTGTGATCACACTACTGTTGTAGTAAGAGTCTGCTAAGAGATGTGACGTCAATACTGTTGTGGTAAGACGTGTGCTGTCACTACCCTCATCATAAGAGCTGTGTAGTAAAAGTCTGCTAAGAGATGTTACCTCACTCTACAGCCATGGTAAGAGCTGTGATGATTCAGATTCAGGTTCAGATTCAGATATGATCTCCCCAATTGCTATTTAATTATCTTAATGTTTTTGTCAATTTTGCTTCCCTCAGTGAACAGGACAAATTTGTGTTCATAATGTCCTACAATAACCGTGGCCCTGAGGTCTGCAAACCGGTACAAAAATGCGTCACTGATTGTTTCATGAAAAGGCGTTGGTTCCGAAACAATCCACTAACCCCCACCATCATTAGTAATGGACCTTTCCTTTTTTAGCTACGCCCCGCCAATCACTAGCTAAGCTCCAACCACACCAATTTCCTGAAAACTATACAGGGAAGCTGTTGAATATTTTGTAACTAATTTTACTGGGTGCTGTTGCTACCCATGGCAGCAACAGCGCCCAGTCAAATTAGTTTCAAAATATTCAATAGAATATTTATTAAATAGTAAAAGCAAACAATTTGTATAACAACGCATAGACCGTCTTCAAATATGCGTTCGTGACGTACTTAGCGACATCATTCATGACGCCATTCATTATGATGTCATTGTATACATTACGCAGCTCATTATGACGCCATATGATGGGTGGGTACTCTGGGAAGGTGAATTGCAATATAGCTGACCAGATCGGCAACAAATTTTGGTGTAAATACATTACGTCCTTATCGTCCTTTTCTATGACGGCTGGGTGAAGAGGTGACATCGTTATCGTCTGTGCCATAAAATTTCATGGTGATTAAACCGTGATGGGATATTGAGATATGGCGTGTGGTGGTGCTGCTTCTTTATTCAGTGATCCTACTGGAGGTTTCAGGCAACAGTCAGTGAAGTTTCGACTGTAACTAATGCACACAGGGGCGGACTGGGCTGGAATTTCTTACCGGGAAATGTGCCAAGAGGGGACCCCTATCTGGGGATTGGCCAGGGAGGGAATATCCCCTGGGAAATTCCTTTAAAATATATGGCATAAGAGGCAATTCCCTGTATTCTGAGTAAAACGATAATATAGTTTCAATCAAAAATCTATTTTTTCTGGAAAATATATCCTTGTAATGACAGAAAATTTGTGAGAAACATAAATTATCTTTCAATTCACAATTTCTAAACAGGAATACGAGCAATACAGTAGTAACGGCAAGTCATTCAGGTACCCAATGGGCCTTTCCATCTTTAGCTATGCCCCGCCCATTACTAGCTAAGCTCCCCCACACCTCGCCGTGTTGGGATTGATCGATCCCTGAATACCCCAACTATCAATTTCCTGAAAACTATACAGGGAAGCTGTTGAATATTTTGTAACTAATTTGATTGGGTGCTGTTGCTGCCTATGGCAGCAATAGGCAGCAACAGTGCCCAGTTAAATAAGTTTCAAAATATTCAACAGCATGTTTATTAAATAGCAAAGAATTACAAAGACATACAATTCATACGTGTCGGCGTATTTGAGATTTGGTGACGGTGTATATGGAACCCTTTGCGACGTAATGATTGTGACGTCACCATACACGTGCTGGGCTGATTATGACGTCATACGAGGTCAGATGATGGATGGACATTCTGGAAAGGTGAATTCTCTCCATGTAACCAACAGTTAACCATTTACTGGTCACAAATACTGAGGGAGATAACCCTTATACTATAAATAAATATACATATATAAATATATAATTATATAAATGGAAGATGTATCTGTGTAAACTTTTCACTGATATTAATGAAAAACCTTTAAAATACATTTTCTTGTATATATGCGATTATTTTCAGTCTCCAAGATTTGTTTTACTTGACCCTTGTGACGGCAACGGGTAAAATATGAGACACAGACTGAACGACCAACCGGCCGACCGACAGATAGACTTAGAATAATGCGTGATTAGAATAATTCACGTTTATCGTAACTGTTTACCCCTTTAACGACGAAGCCATCCGAAATGGCTTTCAAATAGTTTTCAGATATGATGGGTATCCCATAAGTTACCGGCCTGACTATGAACAGAAAGAGCCACGACTATGTAACCTGGTTGATACATATTTCGCTATTCTATAAGATTGCATTCTAATAGTATGCAAGTTTCTAGAATAGCGCAATATTTATCTACCAATAATTGTAGCATTTCCGTATGATTTTCATGTGCTGTACATAAATCTGGGGCCCTGTGTGTATAAATACGGAAACACACAAATATTTAGTACGTTGTTTTTATAAGTATAAAGCGATAAGGTCCGAGATACTTATCATTATTAGTGCAATATATTGACCAACCTTCACTACCGCCGCTATAACCTTTCATAGTGAGATCTAGTTCCTCTTGGGACTCCATATATGATTTTCAAGCCTTTTCAAGATTGTTCATGTTTATTGACACCCTTCGTACAAATATTACTTTATGGCTCATGCAAATAAATGTTAAGAAAATCCTAGAACTATTGGTTTGTAATCTTATAAAATAACACACTATTTGTCTGCCAACTGTCATAATCATATCTCTTTCCCTCGAATAGTTAGGACGGGAACTCATGGGACGCCTCTTGCAGACCAATGGGCATTTCCATGTGCAGCCATGCCCCGCCCATCACTAGCTAAGCTCCACCCACGCCTCGCCCTATTGGGATTGATCGATCCCCGAATGCCCTAGCTATCAATTTCCTGAAAACTATACAGGTAAGCTGTTGAATATTTTGTAACTAATTTGACTGGGTGCTGTTGCTGCCTATGGCAGCAACAGCGCCCAGTCAAATTAGTTTCAAAATATTCAACAGAATATGTATTAAATATTAAAAGCAAACAATTTGTACAACAACGTATAGATCGTCTTCAAATATGCGTTCGTGGCGTACTTATCGACGTCATTCATGACGTCATTCATTATGATGTCATTGTACACATCACGCAGTTCATTATGACGTCATATGATGGGTGGGTACTCTGGAAAGGTGAATTGAATATAAATATTTTAAAATGTGTCACTGTTATGACTGGATCCGTGGCTACGTAAGGAGGGCCAATGAATCTAGCAGTACATTTCAAAGATCTGTGTTTTGACGGTCATCAAATGGGCATTGGGGAACTCTTCTGTAATATTGACGGATTTTGTCCATTAAAAGATTAAGTGCGTGTGTGTACGTACAAATCAAACTAATAAAACAAGTATCTTTGAATACGCAGACGATTAACCAGATAATTAATAATCTCGTGTACTGTGGTGCTACTATTGCCCCAGTATACAGTAATCATACATGTATACCTACATACTGTGATGCTTCGAAGTAAATGAGTTTGAGTGCACGTAAACATAACCCTGTCTAAATTCTCTTTGCTGAATGAAGATCTAAGACGCGTCTTGACAATATTCAGTTTCCTAAATTCCCTTTCGCAACTTACTTGAGAAAAGGGTAATGTAAGCAGATATGCGAGAAATAGATTGGAAAATGATGACGCGTTCATTGAAAGCCTATATACATGATTTTGTAACAACACATTAAACATTAGTATCCATCATTTTAATTCTATACACAGTCAGATGGGGACTAGCTATGGAAGGGCCCACCGGGAATTTCCCCGATTTCCCAGTGGGCCACTCCGCCACTGAATGCACAATACACAGCAGAACATTAACTTCAACATTAACTTCATATTTACACTTACTATGAATGATATTTAGTTATATTAATATATTAACTTGATAATAGAGCCACCAGCCTAAATTCGTTGATGTCATCTTATGTGTTTGCGTGCGTGTTTGTGTGCGTGCGTGTGCACGTGCCTGTGTATATGTGCGGGTGCACGTGCACGGCGTGCGTACGTGCGTGCACGCGCGCTCGTGTGCGTGCGTGTGTGTGGGTGGGTTGGCGTGGGCGTGTGCATCTGAATCTGTCACTACTGTTTTAGTAAGAGTCTGCTACATTTTTTTCTGCTACTGAGTCTTTAGTGGCGTCACTACAGTTGTGGAAAGAGATGTGACGTCACTACTGTTGTATAAAGAGATGTGACGTCACTACTGTTGTGATAAGAGATGTAACATCGCTACTGTTGTGGAATGAGCTGTGATGTCACTACTGTTGTGGATGGAGCTGTGATATCACTATGGTTGTGATGGGAGATGTGACGTCACTACTGTTGTGGTAAGAGATGTGATGTCACTACTGTTGTGGTAAGAGATATGACGTCACTACGGCCGTGGTACAAAGCACACTTTGAAAGGTTCTGGTCTCATCAACAATGCCCATTTAACTTTAGTACTTGGGACAGGCGCGCCCTCTGGTAGGCAGATGGAGAACCTCTGTAAGATGGTAGTTAGAACAAGGAACAGCTCCATCTTTGCCAGCGATTCCCCTGGGCATGCGCGCGGACCTGTAGAAAAAACAAATAATTCAAAATATAGTATGTTGACCAAAACGGACTGAAATTAAATTTTAACTTATTTTCATAAATAAAGGGGAATTCATCTTTCCAGAGTATCCATCTATCATCTGACGTCATATGACGCCATAATCAGCTAGGTGGCGTTTAGGATGACGTCATAATCATTACGTCATAGATGATTCTATTTATCCCGACTTTAGCTCTTAATAGTCCGTCACGTTGTACGAATTGCATGTCTCTACTATTTAATAAACATGCTATTGAATATTTTGAAACTAATTTGACTGGACGATGTTGCTGCCAACAGCACCCGGTAAAATTAGTTCCCAAATATTCAATAGCTTACCTGTATAGTTTTCTGGAAATTGATAGTCAGTGTACAGAGATCGATCGATTCCAACACGAGCGGGTGTGTGGGTGCTTAGCTTGAGATGGGCGGGGAATAGCAAAAAATAGAAAAATCCGTTCCAGAGAATCCCCGAGTCTCGATACGCCGCTCAATTAGCTGACAAAGACAATTTACTTACACATGCGGCAAGGTGTGACCATTGACCGTTTGGGCCGAAAATTAATGTAGGGATCCGATCTGTCACTCAAACATATGACGTCATACTCGTTTACATCATATGTAAGCTGACGTCACAATACACAGTGGCGTATCTAGCCCTTTCATGAACATTGAAATGTCAGTCAAGTATATGAATGATGTCTTTACTAGCGACGACGACGACGACGACTGCGTCTATTATTCATATTTACAAACGTATTTCATAACTATGAAATATATACATATAATTTAAATCAACATGACGTATCCAGTTTTGTTTACATTTTCACTGTCGGCGTCGTCGGTAGTAAACATGAAATTGTGGTCTCAAGGCGATTGCGGGACTATTTAAACAATGAAAATATTTCGTTGAGTATGTGTGTTCATATCGAGAAAAATGGAAAGGGCTGAAAACCGTGTTTATATGATAAATAGAGAATCTGGAATGAGGTCACTTTTCATATCACTATTATGGACCGAGTTGAAAATTATCATTTTGCACGAGCTTTTAGCGAGTGCAAAATTGATCATTTTCAACGAGGTTCATAATAGCGATATGAAAAGTGACCGAGTTTGAGATTTTATTTATCATATAAACTGTAATTTTGAAATATTTGCCAATAGTTGCTGATGTGACTTTTATCTGATTTCTCATTGTTGATTTTCGTGAAATCGACACCGCCGCTATAACGCGCCACTACTTGATAACAGATACTGAATGCGCAGCAAAATATAGTGGCAAACACAAAATCTGGCGACGTCAGCCTTAAACTACACTTTTCTTCTAAGACTATCGCGGAGCCACGGTCATCAATCGCTACTTCGCTGCCGACTGACAAACTGTCAAACGATGACATTTTGCGATGACATTTCATGAATGACAAATCGTAGTAAACAAATCGTAGTAAAACAGTACCGCGTAGTAATCCCTACGCGCCATGCTCACATCAATCGATGTTTTAATTGGTCGATTTAAATGGGTTGCGCACCCAAAAGCCAATGAAAATACTCCGTTGAATATGGCACGTGGGCTCATATCGAAAAATATGGAACGGGCTAGAAGGCTTGTTTATATGATAAAATATGCTATTATCTTACCTATTCCAAATGGCGTAAACTTGTCCGAATTGTGCACATTTCCATCTGACAGGAAACGTTCTGGGTTAAAGACATCTGGGTCATGCCATAGCGCTGGATCTGCGCTTATCTCCCCAATCATAAAGAGCAATGGCGTACCTTTTGGAATCATGAAGCCACGGAATATCGTATCTTCGGTTGGGCAATGTGGTGGCAGGAAGAACGCAATATTTGCCATCCTTTGTAGCTCAATGATAGTTGCATTCATATATGACAATCTTGGCTTATCGGAACAGGAAATAAGTCGATCGCGCCCAATAACGTCATCCAGTTCGCGTTGAGCCTTAAATTGGATATGCTGATTAAGTGCCAGGTAAAGTACGGACCATATCAGAGTGGAAGATGTTGTCTCGGTCCCGCCCACCAATAAATCAAGAATCAACTTTTTCCCAAGAGATACTGAAAAAATAAATATAGAAATTATTATTACCCTTGTTTCATAAAGGGAAGAGAGTATTGCATTCGTGCATGTCTCTCCGTCCATCTTTCTGCTTGCTCGCTCGCCTGCCTGCCTGCCTGCCTGCCTGCCTGCCTGCCTGCCTGTCTGGCTAGTAAACTACCAATTCACTTTGGTTCAAAATTTGGTGCAACAAGTGGTCTTACCGTGAAGGGGGATTTTCAGACGTTGGCCATTATCCAACTAAAACGGCTCGGTATCAGTTCAATGAAGATCTGAAATTACTGGTACGATTTTGGCTCAAAACTTAACGCGAGTAAAGGTGTGAACGTACATTGTATTATTATGATTACCACCAGCATCACCACCCCAGCACCAACACCACCGTCACCGCGACCGCCAACGCAACCACTACACCACAATCCCACCACCCCACGACCACCACCACTACAACCATCACCACTACCACCACCACCACCATCAGCACCACCACCACCACTACCAACACAACCACCACCACAACCAGCGCCACCATCTTCACAACCACAACTACCACCACCAACACCACCATCATCATCATCATCATCATCATCATCATCATCACCAGCACCACCACCACCACCAATATCATCATCACCACCAACAACAACAATAACAACACCCCCGTCATCACCACCACCATCACCGCCCCCCCCCAACCACCCCACCACCAGCAGCACCACCGCCACCAACACCATCATCACCACCACCACCACTAACAACAACCACACCAACAACAACACCACCATCACCACCAACAACAACAACAACACCACCATCACCACCACCACCACCAACACCACCAACATAAATACCACCAAAAATAGCAGCAGCAACAACAGTCATGGGTTGATTTAACCATTTAACGCTCAAAATACTGCCACTGCAACTACCATTACCACTGACACTATCACTACCACTGCCACTACCACTACCACAACCACTGTCACTGCCATTACCACTACTACTACTACTACTACTACTACTACTACTACTACTACTACTACTACTACTACTACTACTACTTCTACTACTACAACGACGACAGCAGCGGTGGCGGTGACTATTACAATGATGACGACAACAATAACTATTATGACGATGACGACGATGATGACTAATACGACGACTACGACGATGACGACGACGACAACGACGACAACTATTATAATGGCGGCTCCTATGACGACGACTAGGACTATTACTACAACTATGACAACTACGACGACTATAACTATTACGACGACGACGACGACGATGATGACTATTACGATGATGAAGACACCTATTATGATGACAATGATGACTACGACTATTACGACGACGATAACGACTATTATGACGACGACGATGCAGACTATTATGATGATGACGATGGCTATTACGATAGCGAGGACGGCGACACTATTACAACGATGATGATGATGATGATAACTATTACAACAATGATGATGATGACTATTATCACGACGATGATGACGATTATTACGTCAATGACTATTATGACGACGACGACGACGACGACGATAAATATTGCGACAGTGATAAAGACGACTATTAAGATGACGACTATTATGACGACAATGGCAAAAACGACGACGACGATGACTATTGGGATGATGAATATTACGATGACTACTACTACTACTTTTTTTTTTCTTTTTTTTTTGGTAGCACGATCAAAGGATCGTGTGGAAATCCATAGTACCCAAAATATACTGACTGAAAAAGAATATTAAACAAAGAACTCAATAGACATAGATGGAGGTAGATGTTCGTTTTCAAAGATATCATTCACAACTTAATGGACCTAACACATGCCAAAATGCACGATAGAATTCCACCATTAGTCCATCACAGCCAGGAGATTTTCCTGACTTCATTCCTTGCAATGACTCTGTTAATTCACTAAGAGAAATATGACTGTCACAAAGTTCATAGTCAGAATCTGATAGTTTCTTCCTCATATTTCCTAACATGCTTGAAGTTGCCACATCATCGCTGCCTTCCGATGAATATACGGATTCGTAGAAATGATAAACAGCATCCAGCATTACCTCATTTGAATTAGCAACCAGACCGTCCTCTGTTTTCAGGTGTCTGTTGATTTTTTCAATACACCTTGCTTTTTCTAAGTTGCAGATAAATTTTGTAGGTATTTCACCTTCTGCATACATTTGAGCCCGTGATTTTCCTTTGGCTCCATCAAGCATATATTGATCTAATTCATTAATATCATGCTTTATCTTGACTAGCAGATCTTTGAAGCTTTGATCACCATTGTTTACATTACAAGATATCCAAAATAAAAATTTGTCCAATGCCTTCCTACGTTTCCGCCTATCTCTTGCTTTTTCAAGTGCAAACTTCTTGGAAATATGAGCCAAGCCAGATTTACCTTCCTCCCACCACAAGGCTAAATTCTCATATGAATCTTTCATTCGAAGCCAATACTGCCAAAAACCTTGGACACGATGATGATAGTTAGTATCATACAATAGTGAATTATTAAATTTTCAGAAGCCACTTCCTTGTTTGATACAGCTAGCATTATCTAAAGTAACACACACCATAGTGATCAGAAAATGCTTCAGGAAATACGCTTGTTTGGCTGAGATTGCACTTAAGTGACTGCTGTAAATAAAGTCTATCTAATCTTGATGCTATGCGTCCATCAAACGAGAAGCAAGTAAATTGCCAGTCGTGAGGATTTGTCAAGCGATAGCTTAAATTAGTTTTAATTTAACGTGCGACGTAATATTATATACAGATTGTGATTTTCTGTCAATGTTTGAATCTAAAACACAATTAAAATCAGGTCCTAATATCAAAGTGTCAGATATATTGTCTCGAATAATGGCGGAGATATCATGGAAAAATGTATGACGTGAACCATGTGAAGCAGGCGCATAACCATACATTATATTCAAGCTAAAGTCAAAGATATCAACTGTTACATTGACCCAACGTCCATTTGTATCTGATGACGAGGCTAACACATTAACAGATTTAAGTCAGTGTGGAAGAATGAGAATAGCACCCCCCCCCCCCCTCCACCCCCCCCCGCACTGTTATCGTAAGCTAAGGCGTAAAACAACTGATCTTTAAAAAAAACCTTGTTTAAATGAATCAAATATTTCATGATTTTTAATCTTCGTTTCCTGAAGCAAGGCTATATCGACCTTTTTGTCCTCAAGCACTTCCAACACACATCTCTGTTTTAGTTCAGTATTTAGGCCTTTGTAGTTTATCGTGCAAATGAGCATACATAGTTGAATAGTATACAAGACTACTATTGTTAATCTAACTGGATTTATATTTCTTACTAGGCTTGCTTCGTTTTTTGGCCCATTTACCCAGCTTACTATTAAAATCGTGATTTTTCAAATCAACTACTTCTAAATGTGTGTATTTAGAAATAGCGGCATCACACTTTAGATGTCTATAGTGTACTCCTTTGGCTGTTACATAAGGCACCAACACTTCACCATCTTCTGACCGAAATACAACCATTTCCTTTGCTGTCTGTGAGCATTGCGTCTGTACAGAATAGTCTGACCCAGCAGTAGACATATTATCATCTTCAATATCATTTTCCTCGACATCAGATTCTGAACTAGACAATTCTTCCTTGTGACGCTTAAGGCTAGCACAAACATCAGTAATCTGCGTATCAACGCTATCTTTTATAGATGTTTTGCCATCCAGATTAAAACTCGCATGAGTCTTATTATCTAGGTCCTTATTCTGAGTTGATGGGAAAGGACTTAATGCAAAGTCATCATCGTCATCTGTCACCTGCGACCTGAATGTAGTTTGTCGCGTAACAAAGGAAATTCGCTTTCATTCAGAATGTCATCATGATCGCTCTGACTTGACTTCGCATCCGTATCCTGGATTGTTCTCTCTGGATTTAAGCTAATACCTTCCTCAATAACATCAGTTGCGTCCACATTCTCTACTATGACGGGGTTCACTGTATTCTCTTCTGAATGAGTTTCAGCAACAACTGTAACAATTTGAGTAGGGAGTGCGTTATCTCGCTCAATTTGATTTTCAGGAGGCGATGCCACATAGCTGCTGCCTGTATCTTGCTTAGGCGTCCTTGAGTTGTTGAGACATCGCCACTTGAAATGTTCTGTTGACCAGGATACAAGTGTTATCATCTGATAGCAATTCTTACAATATACTACTGGAATGACTTGTATTCTTCTGGGCTTCAAGAAAGCTGGTTCAAAGCCGGTGCCAGTGAATCTACCGGTTTCATTCCAATACATGCTTTGACAACCTGCATAGGACTAGATTTTGCAAATATCTTTGCCATAGGAATAGATCTTTGCCATAGGAATAGATCTTTGCCAAGTACTACTGACAGTATAAACGATAACTGGTTGTGAGTACACCATTAGAGTAGGGACCACGCATTCTGCCGTGAAGGCCAACTCATATTTGCCAATTTTAGCTCAACCCCTTCAGCGGTTCGGGAGGTGTTTACATGAAAAACTAGGTCATCCAAAATGACCATCGAAGCATTTGGCTAATCAAATTCACTTGAACAACCTTTGTTCAGTTGTTGCCCTAGATGACATTTCCAGAGTTCGAATCAATCCACCAAGGAGTTTTTAAAAATTGGCCAAAATCCAAGATGGTGGCCTGCCAAATTAGCGGATCGGCCTCCATTGAAGAAACTTGGATATGTGTCCTAAGGATGGGTCCTGCCAAACATAATTGTAATCGGCCTCGAGGTTATTGAGAAATCTCTTAACCCTTTTACACACAAGCCGGCAAAATATGGCCTCTGCTATGGTCTAGAGAAATTAGCATTTGCAAGCCAAGAGAATGAGAGAAAGAGAGAGAAAGAGAGAGAAAGAGAGAGAGAGAGAGAGAGAGAGAGAGAGAGAGAGAGAGAGAGAGAGAGAGAGCGAGAGAGAAAGCGAGAGAGAGACCTTAATGGTCCTTCGTCCGTAATCATATCTCCCAAATTTTGGCCATATCCATTCAGCGGCTCTGGAGAAGTTTTTCGTTGTTTTCGAGAAAATGACCGCCGAGCTGTTTAATAAATTTAAGTTTGGTTGAACAAACTTGGTTCAGCTCTTGCCCTAGATGATATTTCATTAGTTTTGAATCGATCACACAAGCGGTTTCAGAGATCCCGTTTCTAAAAATCAGTCAAAATCCAAGATGGCCACCGGCCAAATTGGCCGAACAGCTTCCTTTAAACAAACTTAGATCCTAATTCCCTCCAGATGCTTTCTGCAAAATAGTATTGTAATCGGCCTAGTGGTTCTCGATAAGAAGACATTTTGAATTTCCCATTGCTGTAGTATGGACGTTTTTGGCCGGAAAAGATCGAAAATGGCCGTCAAACCATTAATCGGACAGCATACTGAAAAACCTATTTAAAACCAATTTCAACTTCAAAATCCATCAAATAAAAAAATCCTGCTACACTTTTATTAGTGCATGGCGGGCGTGTTTTATATATCAGCGGTTCTGGAGAAGTCCTTTTCGCGAAAACTAGGACATCCAAGATGACCGCCAAACCATTTGGCCAACCAAGTTCCTTTGAACAAACTTGGTTCAGCTCTAGCCCTAGATTAAATTTCGCGAGTTTTGAATCAATCCCCCAAGTGATTTCGGAGAAGATTTTAAGACGTTTCGAAAAACTGATCAAAATCCAAGAGGCCAACAATCAAATTGGTCAATCGATTTCCTTTGAACAAAGTTAGATCACTATGCTGTACGGATGCTTCCTGCGAAATATGATTGAAATCGGCCCAGTGATTCTTCGGAATAAGACATATGGGAGCTTTGGGCAGGAAAAAGATCCAAGATCGTCACCAAACTGGAAATGGAAAATTTGTAACAAAAGCTATTTAAACCGACTTTCGTCGTCAAAAATCCATCAAATTAAAAAATCCAATATGGGTGCCAAACATGCTACATTTTTATTGGCCCATGGTGGCCATGTTGTTTACGCATACACTTCCCTTGAACACACTTTTATTGCGTTTAGGCCCTAATCATATCTCCCAAATTTCGGCCAGATCCATTCAACGGTTCTGGAGAAGTCATTTTCGCGAAAACTAGGTCATGCAACATGGGCGCCAAACCGTTAGCCCAATCAAGTTCTTTTGAATAACGGTGATTCAGTTCTTGCCTTAGATGATATTTCATGAGTTTTCAATCGATTCGCTAAGTGGTTTTGGAGAAGATTTTTAGACGTTTCTAAAAATCGGCCAAAATCCAAGATGGCTGGCGGCGAAATTTGAACAAACTTGAATCTCCGATAGAGTTAGCTATATTGACTACTATAGATAACTTTATGGTATTTCCATGCCCTACGGATGCTTTCTGCCAAATATAATTGAAATCGGTTCAGTGGTTCTTGAAAAGAAGTCTTAAAGAAAATAATATTTTAAAATCAATAATATTATCGTTTTTATTTGTTATCGTTTGATTATTTTTAATACATGCATTACATGCAAACAGAAATCTAACATCTATTTACAAAATAAAAATGATTAAATCAGGCCCATAGTGCATCATAGACGATGACAGCGACCATAGACATTTTTCAACCTATTCCAACAATTCCTGGTTCGTGAGCGAACCAGGAGATGAGCCTACATCCAGGGCAATGTCGATATTACTATTTTAAAAAAACATTAGTTAGTTACTTACAACTAAAGATGCTTTCGTCTTTCCGTTTTTCAGTTTCCAGTAGATATGCATCTATAAGATCTCGAATATCTTCAGCGACGAAATGTTTCTCATGTTCCTTCATATGTTTTTCTACGATTTCGTCAATAAGCATGCGATTGTTAACCATAACTGTGTCACCAGTCAACTTGGAAACTAACTTAGTTAACGATGGATAAATATGCTTGATCATTCCCCGTTGCTTGACATTATCAGTAATAGCTTTACAAAACCTCACAAACTCCGGATCGTCGTGTGCATATCGCTTGCTCGCGACAATATTAAAGATGACGTTGCCCACACATCGCTGTAATAGATCTGATACATCCATCGCTTCTCCTCCAGACTGGGAAAGATTATCTATCAGCGTACCGATCTCATCACGGATACGCTCCTCCAAGATCACCTTCCCCATACCAAATTCTCGAAATTTCTGTAAAGTGAAAGTCCTTTGTTCTTTCCAAAGCCTACCATTGGTGGCGAGGAGACCTGGAAAACAAACATAAAAAACGGTATCGGCCCAGCATCGGCCTAGTAAGCTGCCATATCTGGGTGATAGGCTACATCGATGAGATATGGATGAATTGTCTTTTAACCATTGAATGTCCATCTCAAGCTAAGCACCGCCCCATGCTTTGCGCGCGATGGGATCGATGTATATCATTTGTATCCTGAATTCCCAGAATCCTAATTTCTTTGTAACTATACAGCTAACCTGTTGAATATTTTGAATCTAATTTGACTGAGGGCTGGGTGGGAGGGGGGGGGGGGAGCTGTTTCAAATTAGTTTCAAAACATTCAATAGAATGATTATTAAATCGTAAACCCTTCAAAGACAAACAATTCGTACACTTGACGAAATTTGTAATGTGCATGACAGAGCTAGATAAGTCATTAAGTATGTTGACGTCAGCCTACACGCGACCCAGTCGATTATGACACCGCGTAGGCTACATGAGTGACAGACTGGATCACTCCAATGGCCTCCATTAGTTCATAACGTAATCTCGTCATGATTGCGCATCACACTTACCTGACTTTTGCAACAGGACGTCGAATATAAAAGTTCTGGGTCTGTCCGAGAACACGTGACCATACTTGACCAATGCCTCTCTGAATGTCGCAGCACCACCAATGGCTATCATCAGTGTGTTGCCAACGTAAACAGAAAACACATCTCCATATTTCTTCCTGTAAACAAAATTAGATCTAGTAAAACTTTACAACCAGGTCATACATGAATTTCCGATGGAGTAAAACTAAATATGAAACTGGACTATAATTGATTGTTTAGCTGCGTTAAAATATGTGTACTTGCTGCAACCGTGATATTTCTCGAATACCAAGTATATATTCACTACGGAATCTGGGAGAATAATAATGCACAATGTGTAGACAAATTGTAGCTCTGGCGACTCCGTACACCCCGCCTCGGCGTCTTCTACGTCTGGCTCGTACCCATGGTACGCGCCGACCCGACGATGCTGCCGGTTAACCGAACTCGTGGATGCGAGAGGAAGACTGCGTGCTACAGGGTGGGGTGGGGTGGGGTGGGGGCCGGGCTTTGCATAATTAAGTTAATTTACAGTGTTCTTAAGTAAGGTTTAAAGATATTTCGGTGCTGCCGTAATCGGCCCGTGATAATGATTTGCTGTTTTCAGATCGAAATCGTAAGTCTTGGTTTGTAAGGCCTACTGTAGGTAATATTCCTGTATATGCACAATCGTATTTTAATGTCCAAGTTACTGCACCATCGTATTAAATAGATTTGCTTTTAGCGGGTTAGGTTGGCTTCCAAGCAGTCATCGTAGGTTGATCTAGCCACGCTGTTCCTGGACATGGGAATTAACAATACAGTACAGCCCACGAAGACTGTCTCAATTAAATACAATTGCAATAGGGCCTCTGTTCGAAGATTCTATGAGATGATCATTTTTACTGCGTCTCATTATTCCTTGTAGTGTTGGTGTTTGCTATGGTGGGCGGGGCTTATTTTTGCCGATTTAGTACAGGCGCTGTTGCGTGCGTGCGTGCGTGCGTGCGTGTGCCGCTATATGTTAGCGGTGATGATCTCGTAGAGCAATGGATTCCTTCACTCTGTTACGAATGAGCCAAATATGGCGGGACAAAGTTACATTAGAATGTGGATGCCGTTATAGTCTACTGCAGCTCTTGAATCCTTCTGTAATCGAGCCTCCGCTTTGGGTAGCAAAATTCTACTCGCCTACTGACTGCAGTCTGCGGAAATCGTGTTCTCTTCTCAAAATCATCTGGGAGTACATGTGTTCGGTTGCTGGTTTATTCATGTTATTTATTGAGGATGGAGTGGCGCGTTTTAAGGAAAAGAAGTTCCTTATCCGCGAGTAATGATGATATCTGGGTTGGCGGTGGCGACGCCAGCGTTTCTGGTTTTAATACTAAGTATGAAACGTCGGGTGTATCTGTTGTCTAGGTTTATGAATGCCGTAGTGTTTGATGAAGGGGAAGAACAGTTATGTTGATTTATAAGTGCACACTCTATGCTGATGGGTATGTAAGTAAACGGTGTAGGCGACGATCCTGGTCCCAGCACCGTTTTGAGTTTTTGCGTGAAATGATGAAATATGATGTTTCCAGTTTTGTTGTCTGGACATACGAGTATATTGATGTACTGTTGCGGGCTGACATAGATTGATGTTCCTATGGCGTATTGAATTCGTATATGTTTGTTGGCGTGCTGGCCGAACGTGTGTTTTCTGGCAGATGGCGTGATGCTTTTCGCACGTTATGGACGGTTTTAATGACGAAGCCTTGAGGGCAGTGGAGTTGGTGTAGCGTGACGTTATGTATTGATGAAGCCCCTGATCGCTCATGGGGAATTGTGGCGGGGATATGGCGGATCGGTTGAGTCTTGGGGGATTTTGGACATAATCTTCTGTCAAAAAAGGCCGGAAAAGGGTTCTCACTCCATTCTTATTGGCAGAGAACAAACGATTCGAGAACTTCGTGATTAGTCTTCCAATACGGATACGCCCAATCACTGGGGAAACGCCTGCCATTTGTAAATTGGAATTTTGGTTGGAGAATGAAGGACTGGAGAGCTTTGGACTTTAAGTATTGGATAGTGTAGGGTGGACTGGAATTGGAGGGTACCAAACTTGTCTTTTCACCTGCTTAGTATAACAGGTCACGGGTCCATTATACCCTTGCACTTCTACACTGCCTATCACATATATCGCTGCTAACGAAGCAGAGAAGCTGTGGTTGGGTTCAGCTTTGGCTTGGGGTAGCTCGATAACCGGCGTGATGGCGTGAAGTGGGTTGGAATGGGAAGAGGAAGCTGGGATAACCTTCCCACCCTTCCCTTTGAACAATGCAAACGAGAAAGACTTCAGATACGGTTTACCAGACCTGGTAGACCCAAGCTGAGGAGGGAGAGGGCGAAAATGAATCTCGTCGTCGTCCTCATCATTAACCGAATGTTGGGCTGACTCCTGGCTTGGTAGGAGTTGGGCCGAACTTGCACCATTGTGCAGGGGTACTTGTCTCTGTAGAGATAATGGGCTGGGTGCCTGCGTCTAGCAGCGTACATGGCCCGAGCTAAGGCTTTCGGCCAGCGCCAATGCACAGCTTAAGCCAACCGAAGTTGATGACTGAGGTCAGGGCAAGGATTAGGTAGGTAACATCCGTCTTCTTATCTACTACCACATAGGGTTGCACGATTTTTCGATTATTCGATTAATCGCGATTATATAATTCAAAATGATCGTGGACGATTATAAACTGAAATAATCGTATAATCGCCATGTTGAAATTTTTTTCAACACACTTTTACGCTTGTGAAACGCTGCTCGTGTTACCAAGCATGGAAACAAACATCCGGCTATCGGGCGAATGTGCGAATGATTAAATAAACTAAATAAATAACTGATTTGTTTGTATTGACTCATGATTAGTTTTAGATGAATAAAGATTATTCACTTGGTAGCTATTTGTCATTGTTGTTGTAATCACACACGCTTATCCCGAATTCCCTATTCTCTGAATAGTTATACGCTAACGGTTTTCCCAAAAAAGTTCTAAAACTGATACCACGGAAATTCAACGCATTTTCTCCGGTAAAAATTCTCACCGCCTACGCCTATGTTTAATGTATACCTCAAAACATCACCGGGGAAGTGAAATTATTTGATTTGGGCGCCTAAATAGTGCGTATCCTTTAATAAAGGTCGTTTATTACATCAAAATTAATCCACAATTTGATATAAAATGTCGTCGCGAAAAAGATACAAATCACGTGATTCGCCTCCAATTGAAGAGGTTATTTTAGAGCGAGTACTCGGATATAAATGTTCTTGATTCGGGGACTCAGAACTCGGGAATTTCTATATATTATCATTGCGCGATAGGAACTGAGTATTATACTGGTCTGAATAACTGGTACCCGTTTGATAAACTCCCGTTAGCGTATAATATCTCGTGAGAACACGCGGCCTCCAATCACAAACGAGCCGCTGGCTCACCAACTTAAGAAGCCGGCTATATTGTCGTTCGTAATAATTCAATTTGGATCATTTAATGTTGATCGGCGTTACAACATTGATGCACATTTCTCCCGTACTTGTTTGGTAGATAAATTTGGTCTTAAAATATATTTATAAGGAAGCTATTTAATAACGCCAAGCGCATTAAAGTGCATTTTGACTACAAAAGTGTGGAATAAACTTTATTATATCTTGAACATACGTGGCCTACTATTACTTACAAATCCTAGGCCTGACTCGGTACATTTGCAGAGCGTCTGGTTTCACGAACCCAAACAATCTTTCTGGCCTGGTAGGGATTTCCATGTATTCGGCGGTCATGCCATTTTTTCTGGCGCCTATGTACAGTGGAAAGGATATCTCTCACTAGCTCATGAGCCTGTTCTATCATTTGGTGTATGAGTTCCATGAGTTTACATGGGATCCTCGACATGGCTAGATCCAGGGGCAAGACTAACTCACGGCATAACATTAGTCTAGCAGGGGTAAAGCCCATGCTAGAATGGACAGACGATCTGTACGCCATGAGGACATAAGGGAGCCGAAGATAGGACATAAGGGAGCCGAAGATCCCAATCACGGCAATCAAGGTGGGTTTCCTTAGTTAACATGATGGCAAAACTGTGTTTAAACTGCTCCACCATCCCATCTCGACGCGGATGGTAGGGTGTTGCACACATCTTAACTATGTCGAATAGTTTGCAGAGCTCGCCGATCAAGGATCGCTCAAAATTTGTACCTTGGTCAGAATGTAATTCATATGGCATACCGAAATGGCAGCACATTGTTGACCAGAACATCTGCTACAGTAGCTGCCTCTTGGACTGGCAGAGCGAATACCTCTATCCACTTCGCAAAATAATCTTGTAGTACGAGGATGTATTTGTTGCCCTCATAAGTCGTATTTAAGGGCCCGAACACATCGATAACCACTCGTTCCCATGGTACACCCACGATTTTAATTTATAAGGGGCCGAATTTTCCGGGCCAATAGCATAGCGTTGCCAGGTTACACATTTGGCTAGCCAGGCGTTCACGCTATCGCATATGTTTATCCAGTGGAAACGGGTTTTGAAACAATTTAGTTGTATGTTCGATGGCTAAATGGCCTACGTTATCATGAAATTGTTCGGGTATGACACATTTTTAGTGCGCAGGAACAATAATACAGTTATTGATATACAGAATGTCATTATGCACATGGCATTCAGCATATCGGTGGTAATAATATTTCGTCGCAGTTGATAATGGACCGCCTGGATCCACTCGTATATATGTCATCTATGTGCATCTGTTGCCTGTTCATGAGCGAGTTCAGCCAAATTCCAGTTCTCGCAACGAAGTTCCGGAAAGGTGGGGATTGGCTGTAGGTCATGTGCAATGGTGGTGGCCACTTCTGGTTCACCCTCAAGTCAAATTTGGCTCAGGGCAATGGCATTTCCATGTAATTTGCCGGGTCAATCAATGAACATGAAGTCATAGGCCTGCAGGGATTCCTGCCACCTCGTTATCTGACCCTCAGAATGTTTCAAATTCCTGAACCATCATAGGGAGGCGTGGTCTGTACGAAGTGTGAATTAACTTGGTCCTTTGTATGGATTGGTGCTTTCAGTGCCTTGAAAGCCTCCTCACATTCACTCGTCCATTCGAAGAGTCGATCCTTTTCCGTATTTTGGAATAATGGTGCTGCTGTCTCACTGAATTAGCAGATATACCATCGACAATATTGACAGAGCCAGAGGAAGCTGCGAGTGCCAGTTACAGAAGTGGGAATTTTCCATTTGGCTAATGCGCAGGTCTTTTCGGGTTGGGTCGCCATGCCATTGGTGGATATGACATGTCCTAAGAAATTAACCTGACATCTAAAGAATTGAGATTTCTTTGGCTTGAGCGTCAGATTAGCGATTTTAAACTGATCTAATTCCTCAGTCAAGTTGGCCACGGTCTGCTCAAACGTGGAACCAAAGATAATAACGTCATCAAGGTAGCATAGTCAGATTTGCCACTGGAGCTGAGAAAGCACGTGTTCCATTAGGCACTCGAATGTTCCAGCGGCATTGCATAAACAGTAAGTCATTTTACGGAATAGAAACAGGCCGTCTCTGCATGTAAAGGTTGTCCTTTCGCGATCGGCACCCTCCATGGTTACCTGCCAATAACCACTCAGCAGGTCCAGGATACTGAACCACCTAGTGCCTGACAACGAATCCAGTGTGTGGTTGATTCGAGGCAGAGGATAAGCATCCTTAACACTAAGGTCGTTCAGGTGCCTGTAGTCAATGCAAAACCACAATGATCGATGCTTTTTACCGGCGAGCATTATGGGGCCGGCCCAGGGAGATGCAGAGGGTTCGATAACGCCTGGTTTTAAGATGCCAGTTACTTGCTGGTATGCTTCTTCTTTCTTGTGGACTGAGAGATCAGACGGGTTGACGAACTGGTGGATTGTGTCCTGTGTCAATGGAATGGCGTACCAGGTGCATTTCTCCCAGGTCTAGATCACCTGAGGGGAAACTTTCCTGGTACTTGTATAATAAACAGCGTACATCACGCTTGTGTTCTCCACTTAGGCCCAGTGTGGCACATAAGTAGAGATCATGTAAATGTCCTGGTAAACTGTTGTGTGCTAGTGGCCTGTGCGTGCGTACGTAGGTGCGTGCGTGCGTGCGTGCGTGAGTGAGTGAGGAAGTGAGTGAGTGAGTGAGTGAGTGAGTGAGTGCGTGAGTGAGTGCGTGAGTGAGTGAGTGAGTGAGTGAGTGAGTGAGTGAGTGAGTGAGTGAGTGAGTGAGTGAGTGAGTGAGTGAGTGCGTGCGTGCGTGCGTGCGTGCGTGCGTGTTGTTTTGACTCTCCACTGAAATCACTTCCACCAAGTGGTCACAGCGAATGTCAGGGAAGAGGGTGATAGCGTCAGCTGTGCCATTGAATTCCTGATCCTTATTCGTGGTGGAAACTAATATGCATGGGCTAATGCATTGTGAAATGACCATGTAATCTGGGTCTGGTTCCAGCATAGCCGTGTGTGTTGTGGTGCAAATGTGGTGTGGTAGCCTAAAGAAGGCCCTCTCGGCCTGGCTCAACTGCGGTTGAAGAAGCCAGTATCAATGCACAAGTGTCATACATTGATGATTCCGGTCACAACGGTATATGGCGCCCATGTATGTCCAGTTCTTGTTGCTTACAGTGTATAACGGATTCGCTGGCACTGAAGAAATCAGCACCTAGGAGAGCATCATTTTGGAACGAGGCGACAACAACTCATTGGATGAATTGCATCTCCTCTATCTGTATCACCATGTTTACAATAGCAGCCCCTGGGACGTTAGCACTAGTAGGTGTTTGCAAAACGATGGATGTAGGCCTTGAATGGGGGAATGTATGAGGTGGGATGCGTTCATAGATGCGGTTATTAAGTACTGTGATCGAGGCTCCGGTGTCCACGGTGAAAATACCACCAAAAAGACAGACACATTTAGAGTTTTGCGAGGTACATGAGGGAGGGTTTCAAGTATAATGCTTTGAGAGCCCTCTTCTTTCTCGGCCAGGGGATCCTCGATGTGGAATGCCTTTTCGGTGAGTGTAGATGGTGGCTAGGGGATGAATGGGCCAACTCGGCGAGGATTTTGAACATTTTGTTTCAGTGCCGCTAAAGTTGGGGTAGCAATGTAGAAGATGATGGTGTGGGTGATGTGGCTGTGGTGGTGGTAGTGGTAGTATTAGTTGTTGAAGTGTTGGGTGTAGTGGCACAAGTGCAGCCCCGGCGCTGTTCTGTCCACTTGACATAATGTATCATACATGGTACTACTAACACTGGTTGATGCTGTAGGTGAAGGTGGTGGACTGTTTCTGTTGCAGACTAATAGAGGACGCTGAGGATTCAACGTCATATTGGCCGGTATTTGTGTATATACAAAAGTGGGTGCAGTGAAGGCGGTGGTGCAGACCACTGCAGCTTTACAAAGGAATGATGGTGTGGTGGTTTCAGCCTGGTTAGAAACATTCAGTACTGGTGTAAGAGAAGGCGGCAGTACCTTTGGCACAGTGTGGGCTGCAGATACCATTGTTAATTGATTTGTATTAGTGAGTGTAGACATGTGTGGTGTGAGTGCCTTGACACCGGGCTGTACTTTGATGATTATTATTGACCGAGGTTGAGCCGAGACAAGAGGAGGGGGGCACTGAACTGTCTCAGTGTTTAGTGTCCATTGGAGTTTAATGGCTCCTGTAGTTGGGAAGTGGTCTGGTCAGGGGTGGTGGGATTGGGAAGATGCCAATTAAGGCATCTCTCTCTCGCCAATGTCCTGGTTTGCCACATTCAAAACAGGTGTCAGGGTTGCGTGGCTGGGGATTTTGTCAGCCGGTGCCGTTATTATTATTATTATTATTGGACTCTTGATTTCCCTGGCCTCGACCTCTGCCTTTTAGTTGATGATTAGTTTCTGCATTAGGATTTTGGTTGTGAGAGTCCATTATGTTGAGTATATGGGCCTCTGTAGTGGCGGTGGTGCTGTTCTGTGTGTCAATTTTGTTCAACCCCATTGATTGGGTGGTTTTGGCGCCACAAATGTGTTTCCCTCTCCAGAAAGTTTTTCCACTCGCACGTCAGTGGCAGTCAGGGTTTGTAAACTGCCATGCTCCAGGAGGAACAATTTTTCTTTGAGAGCTGGTTCAGCGCATAGTGCACTGATGAATGTATCTAATTGAAAGTGGGCGACTTCTGTATTTGTGTTTGGGTATGCTCTGCTTACGAGCCACCTAATACAGCTTGCTAATTCAGGGAGAGTTTCATTTGGGTGGCGGCGCAGATTCTTAAGTTGGAGACGGCTTGTCTCACCTAAGGCTGTATCACCGAAACGTTCTAACTGAGCACTTTCCACGGTAGTGTACGTGAGTATAGTGACTGATCCTAAGTCCGCGAGTAATTGGAGTGCCTTGTCGGACAGTTTGGCGGCAAGGTACTCCCCATTCTGTTGATCATCCCACCCATTTGTTCGAGAGATTATTTCGAACTGTTAGCGGTAATTTTCCCAGTCACCTTCTCCACTGAGGTCTGGGCTAGTGCCATGGGTGTGTACAATGGGTGCAAAGCTGGGAAGCACCAATGGTCAGATTGGTCTGAATGCAGATGTAGGTGAATGGGTGTGTGTTTGTGTTCGTTGATACGTATCATGTGGTCGTGATATAGCGTGACAACACTCTTGTATTGATGAACCACATGCAGGCTTGGGCGGTTTGTATTTCCTTGCGGGTACAGACTAATATAATGGCACTTCACTATGCCTTAGCTGCTGGCTCATTGGGTGTGGAGGTTCCGACACTGTATAGGATGCGCCCTCTATGGAGACGGTCCTTGTGATGTAACGGTTGGCGCATAGACATGTGTTGCTGAAGTTGTCGTTGTGCGTCCTCGCCATTCGTGTCAGGATTCGGGGATTCTGATTGACGCTGTGACATAGGTGAGGATGTGTAGCGAGATCGTGTGATTGAGTGACATTAAATATTTCTTGCAGCGGCCTCAGTCATCTTCTGCAAAGAGACTCGTGTGTTGGGCAGGTACATAGTGTGAGAGATTGTGTCCCCTAGGCGGGCTTTGTACATGAGACTCAAAATCTGGGGTCGGAGTGTCACGAGTTTCAGATATCGTCATGTAGGATAGGTTCGCCTCAGAAACGTCCAAAAAGGTGGCTGATAGGGCGATATTCATGATGATCATGGTATATGTTGGGTGCTAGGGTACAGACCGTTCTTTCGTCAGGTACTCCCCATAGGGAGTATTGATGTACTCATTAAAGTAGAACGGAGACGGGAATAGCCCTGGGCCGTGATCGGTCAGTTTATTATTTCGGGCACCATATCGAGTGCCACTTCCTGGAACGGCATGGAGGCCAAAATACCTCTCCCAGTCATCTAAGAGTTAGTCAGCTATTGCATCTTTTGCTGAGAACAAACAGTTTAGACTCATTTCCTGGGAGCTAACCTTTAGCTGCATTAGGGCTATGTTTAAATTCCCAAAGGTTCACTGCTAGCACCATGGTGCTATAATTAATCTTTGCGCAGTGAAATCCTATTTTGGCTTAAAGGATATCTTAAAAGGTACTGTTGAAGGTACAGGGGAGGTATATGAAAGGTCACCGTTTTGATTCTAGCCATTGAGAAACCGCAGCGATTTCAAAGGTCAGCTCTAACCAAACCGGTGCGAGAAGTTACCATGGCAATTGACCTTTCCAGAGTACCCACCTATCATATGACGTCATAATGAACTGCGTGATGTGTAAAATGACATCATAATGAATGACGTCATGAATGACGTCGATAACAACAGCGCCCAGTCAAATTAGATACAAAATATTCAACAGCTTCCCTGTATAGTTTTCAGGAAATTGATAGCTAGGGCATTTGGGGATCGATCACTCCCAAAACGGCGATGTGTGGGTGGAGCTTAGTTAGTGATGGGCGTGGAATAGCGAAAAATGGAAAGGTCCATATTGGCCAGATTGCTGGAGAGCTATAGAAAGAAACAATTTGAAGGGCATTAAAGACTGTTGGCCCAGTATAGAAATGTGGTCCACTTATGTAATGGTCGTGGAGCCGTGAAATATACTTTACATATAAGAGTCAACTTTCATTTGAGCAGCCTTCCCTAACTACTAATATATCTTATGCGAAATATCTGAGCTTATATCATGTTTAGTGAATTTTGCCGTTTCACGTGTCTATTGATAAAGGCACTAGTGAAAAGGTGTTGCCGTTAAGAGCTGTTAATGCGTGCGTTATTGAAGGTTCGTAGTGTGAATTGAGCTATTGCAATATTTTCTATACAACTATATAATTAAAAAGACAAGTAGGTCTAACTGCCCTGTTGCACCTACTTGTAATCGGTACGAAAATAAATAATACAATAATTTAAGATCGCCTTTTAGTCATCCGCGAGATAGTACAAAGCTCTAATTGGCAAAAATGCAGAAAATAATAAAACGTCATGTACGCATTCATTGATGGCAGACGTGCAGATAAATTCCCGTCTCTAGAAAGTCTGTAAACGGTTTTGTGGCCGAAAAGAAACCGAAAGAGGAAGACACACTTATGATACGGTTTAAGAGTCTAATTGAAAAGTTAGTATAACAAGTCACAAGACGAACGGCGTCAGAGCTCAGATGCAGCATCGAATGCAATGTTAACAGTGGAAATGGCTTAGTACTGTATAGCCCTAAGCTCTTAGTCTATTAGACGCACTAGATGTGTGCTGTGTATAACCCCGTTTCTGTGTGGATCGAATCAAGCTGGCGAGATATCGCTAAACAGCCTGGAAATGGCCCATTGGTTTAATTTTGGATGGTAAAGTTTTAAAACGCTGCGTCCGTTTCTCAGTTATAGTCACTTGTCAATTCAGGGAGTGTGGCATAGCAGCCGTAGGAGCCAGCTGAAAAACCTTTTAGTTTTTTATTCATAGGCCTGCACATGCAGAGCCTATAAGCAAGTAATATGTTAATGTACAATGCCCACACAATTCATGACTTGCTGGGTGGGATCTAAGATTTCAATCGTGAGCACAGGAAGGATCAAAGGATTTACGGACTTTTTCTGTAATACTGCTCGCTATATAGTAGCTAATAAAACGGAATATGTCCGTTGAAAATACGGATTTTTGTAACAGTGTAGTTACTCGTCAATTCCGGGAGTGTGGCGTGGCAGACAGTAGGAGTCGGCTGAGAAACCTTTTATTTACTTTTGGTTTATAGGCCCTTATACAAGGGTGTCACAAAAAATGCGTCGGAGCAATTTGGTGGGGTCATCCTCCGATCACGGTATCAGATAATGGTGGACGTACTACGAGTCATGTTCTAGCATGTACGTAGCTGTAGATAGCTTTGTGGTTACGAAGACCGCATCGGACTAGCTCCACGCCCAGACTGAGGAACAGATGATTATGATCGATTGATTTGGTTGGCGTATAGTTCGGGTACCTGTTAAACACGTCCCATTCACGCCAAGACGATGCTGCCGTGCGGGCATAAAAGAAAGCTGTGTGTGGCTCTAAGAAGAGCCATTTAGCCCTGAAAAGGGCTGGATGCCATATACAATACTTGTATATTTGGCTTTGTGACGCACTTTGCTGTTACTCATGTTGACTCGACTAGCGACACCCTTGGTGATGACAGATGGTGATAGATGTTAATCGGTATCTCAGTGGCGCTGAAAAGGGCCATTAACAGATTATATAGCCCTGAAAATGGCTGTTGGTTTGAGTACCTGCCGTGCGGTTTTTTTTGACATTCTTTGCTGTTTGTTTTCTCGTCAATGGCAGTCTTGACCATCTTCATTGCTCATAACATGATAGGCCGATTTCGTCTGGATAATCTGGGCGAGCGTGGCCAGTGTGTCAGCTGTTAGCTCACTCCTGCAGCCAAGCCAGAGGTTATGCACACACTGGAAGCAGAAGATATACGCCAGTCAGGCACCACATCCCTGGGATGACAGACTCCAAAGCACTGCTCACCGTCAGCTGACTAGACTGGGAAGTAGTTGTGTAAAGTAGACCTGTAGCGCTGGACTGCTCTCCTAAGAGACGATGAGGTAGCTTCACATCACACTGTTATCTCGCCACTGTAATTGACACAGGCGTTATTGAGCACCACATGTCCAAGACGACAGACATCTGCAAAACACCGCTCACCTTTCAGCACCCCAACTTGGCAGCAGTTGTGTCACTAGTAGAGCTGTAGACAGGTGGACAGACTAAATACCGGAAAGGCCAGAATGACCGAAAAGGCACCAGAAAGGCCGAAAAGTCTCATGGAATTCCGAACGAAAGGTGAAACTGAAATTGTTTTAAAAATATTTATTCTCTATCTATCAAGAGTAAAACAATACACGCCACTATAATATACAACAGCAGATACTCGTGGCTTATCCTTGCTTGTTGTGTTGTAATAATCATCAAGTAATTGCATTGAAGTATCACCAAATTGTTGTCCGAATATGGTTTTATTTTAAAGTATATAAGAGTAAATAGACCTATAGACCCTTCGACAAATCTAATCTCCTTTTTGGTCTTTCATGAGCCTTTTCGGTCATTCTGGCCTTTCCGGTATTTAGTCTGACCCGAGACCGGGTATGCTCTCCGGAGAGATGACGCGGTAGTGTGTCAGTCTTTACCCAGACTGTGCGCCAAGCTGTTGGCTCACCGGCAACACCACTCTACTCCGATGCCACGATAACTTGACACGTGATATACGCGATCTGTACACAGTCCTGCATGGCTCCCGCCTGTGCACCACGGCGAGATTGCTTGTACAACTTTGCACGAGACTGAGGAACAGAATTTATTGGTTTGGTTGGCGTCTATCGAGTCCCTGATTCCAGGTCTCATTCACGTCATTCTAGGCTGGTTTTATTTCAGTGTATTATTGGTAACCTCCCCAGTGGTACCAATTTATACTCCTGAAAGGTGACAAGGAGTGAAGGAGATTGCCTATGTTTCCGGCGATCGGCAGTGGCCGAACGGAGACGCGATCCTGGAGTTGCCAGTTTCACAGCTCCGCTCATTACCGCCTGAGCTACCGCCTCTCCAAGGAACATAGTCAAGCGAGTCCTTATATACTCTCCTGTGGCCAATCAGGGTCCGTTAAGACCAATTTCAGCCAATTGGAGAGTTACCACGATTAAGCGGATATCAGGTAGGAAGCACGTGGCTATGACGTCACGATGACCTTAACCTTCTCCATATACACGCATGCGCTACACGTGTCTAATAGTATCGTGTGTGATAATTATGACAGGATTTGTATTTAACGATATCTCAGCCAATTCTTAACGGATTATAATTCTCTAAAAGGATTCGTGATTCCCCACGAATCCTGGTCACGATCGTTCCAAGTATGAACGAAATTGGCCTCGTATTAGCAATTTGAGAATACGGGCAAATATATACATTATAAGTAGCTATTAAGTAGCCATTCACCATACGGCTTCAGCAATACAAGCCTGGCAAGCTATAAGACGCGCATGCGTAGTTCTCGTTTTCACACTCATAGATTCCTCCAAGGCTATGCGCACCGGTCTATAGAACCGTAAATGGGAGGGCAAGTTTGGAGCCACTCAGGCCAGACCGGTTTTGGCCGAACACTGAGCGATCCATGCTACAAAATCTTTCTACATACATCATTACCAGGGAAGCCTGGGTGCGCTCTCTCTCTCTCTCTCTCTCTCTCTCTCTCTCTCTCTCGTGCTCCTGTAATCTAGCTACTTGGAAGCTTGGATTGGTGGTTGCCTCGGTATATACGCTCAGTCACAAAGGTGCCAGGGCAATGTGGTATAAAAGCAATCATACAGATAATTTGTTGAATATTTTGAAACTAATTTGACTGGAAGTTGTTACTCCCATAGGCAGCAACAACTTCCAGTCAAATTAGTTTCATAATATTCAACGAGATAAGGATTACATACTAAAGAATGTAATGCATTGGCACTTATATGACATCACACAATATCGCTTGAGGAGACAAAATGGTGACGATCACTGTTCAACGTTTACGTGATATTACAAAGCAGATATTGGCGATACAGAAACGGGAATATGACAGGAAATGAATGATATGGAATACATAAAACCTACTCTATCGGTGCAGTATAACATTTGAGATGAGATTAGCATCCCTTTAAACTTTAGTTTAGAACTTCAAAAATCTTTAGAGTATTCAGAGCAGACTGAGCAGTCGTATTACAGTTCTGTTGTAACGTGTTTGGCATTCATCCCATAGAGTAATATGGGAGTACGTTTAGGCTTGAGATATCTTTTCCTTGCACAAAATGGTTCTACAACAGAGAAATGCAAACACCTTTCTCTCCCCAGACGTGCGAGAGAGACGTGTGGGCAAATGTCCTACCATCATTCCTCCACCCCAGCTATCACTTTATACTCAGAAGTGTGTGGAATTACTATGTGTACCCAGGTTTTCACTTTCAACTCTCATCTCTGCGGGCCCTGGTTTCCATTTTCAACTCACAGCGCTTATAAGTTGCTATGTATGTAGTGGTAGTTACATGTGACATATTGACTAATTTATTATTAATGTGTTTTGTATCTTATCATTCTTGTACTACTTGACGTCTTCAAATCTGAATACGTTTCACACATCTTTGCAAGAAAAGATAATACGAATTTGACATAATAGCATCCTGCTCTCAGTTAATGCATTAGTGGGTAGAATAGAATATATGTGCGAAGATGGGCGGCTGGGCGCAGCCATGTGCACTACAACACGGGATATTCCTGGCCATCACATGGAATACGAGAAATGACAACAGCTCTCAAAATCACATTTTAATTGACTCGTATGTTGCATGCAAAAGTGGAAAGAATCTGTATACACATAGATGTAGTGCGGGCTCGATGTCAGTGGGGGGCAGGTGAGGAATGCGTCGAAGATTTGTCCCCCCCCCCAACCCCTCCTACAGAATGGTAGAAGGGTGTGGTCTTGGGGGGGGGGGAGAGGGAGCTGGGTTCGGCGCCTCCCTCGGAAAAATATGAACATTAGACGCGCCTAAACGCCATCTCCTGCATTCTAAGTAATACATATTAAACTCTTGGACTTTTGAATACTGAAATTTTTGTATGACTCTGAGTACCCCACCCCACCCCATCCCACCCACCTTACCAAATCGTGCGGTCGTGATACACATGTTAACAACGTCAAGATTTCTTAGTTCTAGCCATAACCGATGATGCCACCACACACACGAAAACAAAATCAAACATTTCAAAGCCTCCTTTGATTAGGCTGATCCTGGATTAGATGCCGTTCCGACACCCCACGCCAATATGGCTATGTAAGAGGCTGCGAAATCATAATTTAAATCACTCATTCAATACACACTAGCTGTTGAATAGTTTGTTACTAATTTGACTTGGCGGTGTTGCTACCTCAGGCAACAACACCTTCCAATAATATTAGTTTTAAATGGTTAACACACCCTAAAGAATTTTTTATATTTAGTAATCAACTTATTTTATGTCGGCCGTCCGTCAACTGTCTATCCATCCACTGGGTGGAATTGTATGTCCACATTTTTTCTTTAAGCGAGTCCTCAAGAACAAATGGGTAGAAACGATCCTTATGGTCGGATCCACGGTTGGTCCCGGGAAGCTATTTTAAAAATGACATTTAAAGATCTTCTGTGAAACTGCTTGGCCCATTGACCTGAAACCCAAGAAACTTCATCTAAAACAGAGCTGAAAAAACTGTGTTCACGTGTTCAAAATGATTGGTCGAGTTGACTTGCGGCCGGCCGTCTTGGATAACCTAGTTTTCACACAAAATATTATTTTCCCCTGAAACCGCTGAATGGATCGGGCCACAAAACACCTTTCCTAGATTGATGTTTTGGGAAAATACCTTCCCGCAATGCATCGCTCGCAAAACTTCTGGCTGGCAAACTGGCCAGGCGATGCTCGAACGGTATTACTTCACTAATCGCTATTAGGTTCAAATACAACGCACTTAAACATTTATATGAAGAAGTATAATTATAAGATAATAATATTATTGAAGTCATAAATCATTAGAAAGCTCGTCCAAGTTTCTAAACATGTATGTTCTATTTTTTATACCTTTCTAAAACTATTTGTCAACCTAATTATTGTATTAAAATACACCCTATTCGCCACTTGATTTACTAAATCTAGGGGCAGTGGTGTATTTTATATATACAAAAAACTCAGTTACGAACTCTTTAAGATGCAGTGTCTTTTAGTGCAATAGTAACCCAATGCCGGCCGCTGATGACTGAACAATCAATATGTGAAAGGTGTATTTAACAAATATAATTGGGAACTACGGTCCAAGCTCCACTTAATTTTTTTGTCACGGCAATCTGCGCAGATCCACCGTTCAGACATGCATGACCGCACGCACGCACGCGCGCACACACTCTTACGGACACAATGACCCGCCGGCTCACTCTCACCCATCACCCCCACGCTCCACCAACGCCAGTCCGCTCGCTGTCTCAATCGCTTGCTCACTTACTCTCGCACACACATACGGCCGCGTGTACCACGTATGCATACACAGACCACCCCCAGGGAGATGGCTACACATCGCTTAGTCACAGTTTCCAATTGACTAAAAGCAGGCATTAGATGGTAATATTGCCCACTATAATGTCAATTGGGAATAGGTACAAATGAGCAAAGAATACATAAGTTTACTTAACATTGCTCTAACATTTGTATATGAATCATAGGAAACTCAGAATGCAGGAAATCGACTCGCAGAGCCTGCACATTTCAATGTGTTTTTATCGTGGTGCTTGGGTGGGAGGGTTAGTATCCCCGAACACCCTTCTATGAGAGGGGGAACCCCCCATTTCAGATCTTTGTGCCCTTTTGTGGAACCTGCTCCCGCCATCAAATTTGCTTCTGGCGCCCCTGGTGAGGACAACGATGGCGAAAACTGCTGTGGCATAAGTTTTATATTCCAACTAGTGTGATCAATGAAACTGAAACTGGTATTTCTGCATTTTATAAATAATCAGGTTTGTGGAAGCTTTTACTATTAAAACTATCTTTAGAATATTTACGGACTTTGCTGTATATTTATGTCAAATATACCTGAATACTGGGAAAGTTTCGCGTACGTCACGTCCAATCGCCTGGACGCTTCCTATGACTGGTAAGGCCCATGGTCCAGGAGGAAGACAGCTTTGTCTGGACAAGCAACGCTTAACCAATAGCCACACCAGTGCAATTAGAATGAGTGCAGTGATATATGAGAGTATACCGTATTCCACCATGATTAGCGAATGCATCCAAATTGAAGCAGAACGTCTTTCATTTATGTGTTTCACTCTGAAAGAGAAACGTCTTTATGACTACCTATACAACAATATTAAATGATTTAAATTTAAACTGTTTAAATAGGTGTTGCATACGTGCGTGCGTTCGTGCGTGCGCGCGCGTGTGCGTTCTGGGGCAGGGTGGTGGTGGGTGGTTGGGTGGGTGGGTGGGGTGGGGGTTGCGGGAGGAGGTTGGGGGGGGGCGGTGTTTGCATGCGTGCTTTCGTGTAAATAGTTTCAAATTCATGAGACATACAATTCGTACACTTCGTGACAGATTTTTCAATCTTCGTAACGTCATTATATTTGCGATGTCAGTTAACTAGTGACGTATTTGCTTATTATGCCAGGTACTCGAGTGACATATTGGATCCCTCAAGTGCCCGTTCTACGAGTGCAATAAGAACAACACAATGTAATTCTCTTAATATCGTTTTGATCTCTCTTCATTCTCTGATAATGATACAAATTTTTAATTTATTTTGTTATGAGTTGCAATAATGGATGAATCGAGTTTAAGCTTTGCCCCGGCCCTCTCTGGCTAAGCTCCGCCCATCCTTTGAGCATGTTGGGATCGTTTTTATATACTTTGAATCCTAAATTCCCAATTTCCCAGAATCCCGATTCCATGGCAACTATACAACTAACCTGTTGAATACTTTGAAATTAATTTGACTGGGAGCTGTTGCTGTCTGCGGTAGCAACAGTGCCCAGCCAAATTACATTCAAAATATTCAACAAAATGTTTATTAAATAGTAATGTCATACCATTCGTAAATCTGACGGACTATTCAAGGTGCATGACGAACTTATGGCCGATTTTCACGATCAGATTAATTCGGTAAAATCTGACCGTGTAAAGGTCGAAAGTCGAACACCTGAAGGCGAATCTGATAATTCTTCAGATTTTTCGATTTCACTAAAACTTGACCGTGAAAACAAAAATCTGAACTCTGATGTCTGTATGTGATGTCTTAAGGCGAATCTGCACAGGTGGACAAGTTCAATTTCTTCAGATTTTGTCAGAAGGCGTGGCCAATCAGAATGCGTGCTCTAAATACGTCATCATCTTTGACGTCATCAACCAGCAAGCAAAATGGATGAGCCTGTGTCACTTCGAATATTGGGCGATTTTAATGAGAGGTTCAGAATTAAATTGGAGGAGAATTGTTTGTGGCGCTCCCCACCTTATAAAAATGTTATCTGCTGCTAACTTACGCTAATGATGTCATATCTTGCAATCGCTAATGACGTTATATTTTTTCTTTCAGTTTTTTTTCGATCAGATTTTTTTTCGTCAGATTTTTTTCGTCAGATTTGTCTGACAGATTAATTTGATCGTCTAAACGGTTCCATAGATTTGCGCTACGACGTGAGAATTTTTTTCTCAGATTTTTGATTCAGATTTGTCTGTCAGATTAATCTGATCGTGAAAAGCAGCCAGCCTTTAGTTACGGCATTCATTTGAATCATTTCAAGATTCAAGATTCAAGATTATTTATTTTATGCTTGATATACAATATACAGACATTACAATTGGGCAGTCCATCAAAGGCAAAGCCTATGAGTTGATGGACCCCTACACACAAACCAAGACATTACAATATATAAGGTGATAGTTAATTATACAGACGTGTGGAGGAAACACAGAACACAGGACGGCACAACATCTATTTTTTGTACCATATTGTCATGATTGTTCTAGGCTTGCGTGATTACATAATTAAATCTAAAATCGTGATTATGTTTTAAATCGTGAATTTATATGATTAAAAATTAAATGATCGAATAATCGTGAACATTTTCTATTGCATAAAATATTTCAAAACCTAGCTTTCAATTACTTATTAATGTGATCGGTAATAAAAAAAACCCCATGATATTTGCTTATGTTCATTTGCATGGCAAGACAAGACTATTTTTGAAAATGTTTTACTGGAATGCCTGGTTCGATTTCTCTTGCCCTGCAAATGGACTTTTCTAAACACCATTGCAATTTTCGTCATTGATATTCTTTGGTGTTATGTCTTGGTAAGTTGTATTCCACGCTGATTAATCGAGTAATCACAATTATTTTTTAATAGTCGATCGCGATCACTCAACGCAATAATCGCACAAGCCTAGATTGTTCTACATGTAGTGTATTCTACATATAAAGGGTCTTTAGATTGCAACTAAGATTTTTGATTGTAGATACAGGTATTTTTCTTTTTTTAATACGGTACAGTTGGGTGGGGTGGGAGGGGGGGGCGGTGCTCAACAAAGTCACAGTAATATTTGGGGTGAGAAGTTGTTGGTAGGTGTGACTTAAATATTCTATAGTAGAGTGTCGGATTGATAAAATGGGGAGTATTAGATCAGAATCTGAAATAAATAAAGGGCATTGACGCAGAATTGGGATAGCTAGGATGGCTGGGATTGACTCATACTGGCAGTAATCGCCCACTATAGGTACAGAGAAATATGAGATCTGGCTGCTAGGTGAGAAAAAGGTTTAGATTTGACACTTTCGATGCCTCTGCCTCGATCACTTATTTCCCCTTATTTATGCAATGTCTGGATATGTTATGACCAGCCAGCCTGAAAGCTGCTGCTGCTGCTTAGGTTAAAGCAGCACGTGCATCCAGTCTACCCAGTCCTAAAAGACATTGACCAGCTCACATATTTTGGATTGAAATTTATTGCTAGTGCTATGTGGAGCCTCTCCGCTACCCGACAACACCGGTTTTACTTATTAGATATGAGACTAATACCCTCAACCATTTGGTTAGGTTAAACACATTCAACCCATTAATCCTTTCACGCTGCATTCCACGACTATCAGCTACAATACAAATATTAGTCATCTGTTTGATATGCTGGGGCTACCCTGACCAGGAAAACTGTTTGTTCCAGTGGCAGAAGCAGTTCCTAGTCAAAGCAGCTCCAGTATTGGCAGACAAATATTATTTTATTAGGTCTTGAGGCTTATTTGGCTTTACAGTGTTCAAAGGGTTAATCCGACACTTCGGCAGTTGCATTAATGGTGATTAGGGTATTGTGCATTAATGGTTTTTGGTGTATTGTGCATTGCTACGGTGTGTCAGATACCATAGAGGGTGTATGTGGTCAGCGGTGTCGGAAATGTCAAATGATAACAGATGGGTGTTTAGACCACCAGTCTGGTGTATTGGCAAAGCCAAGCTCTGTCCATGAAATTTATGGATAGGTTAGTTTGTAACATGCAGATTGGATTCACCTGAGTTGAATTGGTGGTGGTGGTGGTGGTGGGTGGGTAGTAGTAGTAGCAGTAGTAGTAGTAGTAGTAGTAGTAGTAGTAGTAGTAGTAGTAGTAGTAGTAGTAGTAGTAGTAGTAGTAGTAGTAGTAGGTGGTAGTAGGTGGTAGTAAATTGCTTTGTTATGTAAACTGATGTTCTTTAGATAGGGTTGATTATCAGCGAGTCCTTACATTGGCAAGTTCAAATGATGTACCCGCCAATTATGGACTCCCTGACAATTTTCTTGAATGATTTTCTATTTAGGATCTGTTCCCATATCTTTGTGCCGGTGCGGTTCCATAATTTTGTGGCTGTTATTGTGATGCGTTGTGCTCCCGTTTCCGTTCTTGTGAATGTGGTATGTAGATTTTGTCGATTTCTAGTATTGTATCTATGGATGTCAGTGTTGAATGTAAAGTTGGAGGCTATGGTTTGTGGCAATGCATTGTGGTGAAAGTCTTTTACAATATTGTACATCTGTAGTTTTCCGATATCTTTGAGTTTAAGTAATTTCGCCGTTTTGAATATATTCTGGCCCACTGCTGGTTTAGTAAAGAGTTGTATGCATTTTTTAAGGTTTTGTAGTTTTGTTAGTTTGCTCTTGTGTGCCGCAGTCCAGATAGTATTGCAGTAGGTGAGATTAGGGAGGACAGGTGTGCAGTACAGAGTTTTAACAGTGTCTGGTGTCATGTACGGCTTTAGTCTTTGGATAACACCTACACCCCTGGCCACTTTTGCCGTAACTATTTCAATTTGCTTAGCACAGGTCAGATGTTTGTCCAAGTATACTCCAAGAAATTTAGCAAATGGGGCTTCTTCGATCTCCTTATTGTTAATGTAGATTTTTCTTTATTTACTTTTGCATATAACCTATCTATATTCTCATCGCAGCAAAAGGCATTGGTGTCATCAGCAAACAGTATTAATGACAAGTGCTAACAGAGGTTTGATAAATCATTCACATATAAAAGGACCAGCAGTGGGCCAAGAATATATCCCTGGGGAACACCACAAGTTAGTTTACTGGTTTCAGAGTATGTTGCATTAAATTGTACGCATCGAGTCCTTTCACTTAGATAGCTCTGGAAGCACTCTAGTGCACAGCCTCTTATACCATAATAGACAAGTTTATCTAATAGGATGTTATGGTTAATTGTGTCAAAAGCCTTCGAGAGGTCCAAAGAAATGCCTATTATGCTTTGCTTTTTTTTCTAAGGATTCAATAATGTTTTCTGTCATTTCTACTATTGCAAGTATTGTTGAGTGTTTTTCACGGAATCAATATTGTGATTTATATAAAATTGATTTTCAATCCAAATAGTTTATCAGTCTATTATGCATTAACCGTTCTAGGAGTTTTAAGAAAAGTGGAAGTATGGAAACTGGTCTGTAATTTGAAAAGTTAGTAGAATCCTTCGCTTTGTATATTGGTGTAACACAGGCTACTTTTAGTTTTGCTGGGAGGATACCTTGCACTAAGGATAGATTACAGATGTGGCTGAGTGGAATAAGCATATCCTCTGCACAGGTTATAAAGATACGCCATTTAAATCCATCGATGCTGGCGGCACTTTTTGTTGGGTTGAATGTGTTTAAAATATTAAGAATTTCTTCTGTATTAGCAGGGTGGCTGAAGAAAGATGACGGATAGCTGCATATTAGGTAGTCGGTAAAATCGCTGTTAGAAGTTGAATGAATTTTATTTGAAGGTTCTGGGCCTATATTGACAAAATAATCATTAAATCCATTAGCAATTTCGAGTATCTGTAATGAGCTTGTTATTGCGGAGAAATTGTGTTTGTTGCGCTTTGTTTGTCTTATTTAGAAGTGATTTGATAACTTTCCATGTCTCTTTTATGTCGTCTTTTGACTGCTCAAGTTTATTATGGTAATATGCTTTCTTAGCCGTTTTTATTATTTGATCTAGTTTATTTCGGTATTTTTTTAATAGGATTTCGTTATGCTTTGTTTGACACTTGATGAACGTTAAATATAGTTGATGGTTTTTATGGCAGGCAGCTATAAGTCCATTCATGAGCCACGGCTTAGCAGGATTGTGCGTATGCCGTTTCTTTTCTTTCATGGGGAAGCTGTGCTCAAATAAAGTTGTACAGATATCATGGAATCTGTTGTAGGCATGTTCACATGAATGTATGTATGTTACTGTACACCAGTCAACCTCTGACATGGACCTTTTGAAATTTTCAATATTGACCCGAGAGTAATCTGCATTCAAATATTTCACGCTCAAATCTTTTTTGAAATGTTTGTTGTTTTTCTAGTAAAAATATGGGTAGGTGATCTGAAATGTCAGCTACAAAAATTCCGACCTGGGTTTTGTTAATGTTCTGATTAATGTTATTGCAGAATATGTTGTCTATGACCTTGGCTGTGGATTCGGTTAATCTAATTGGTTTGGTTATCGTCGGATAGCAGAAGTAGGTATTTAACAGGTTGATGAAGTCTTTTGTTTGACAACAGTTCTGTATTTTCAGATCAATATTGAAATCACCCATGAGGTAGGCTGTCTTGTTTTCTGCTTGAATTATATCTAGAATTTTGCCTAATGATTCGCTGAATTTGTTGCAGTCACTGCCAGTAGGCCTATAAATTGTACCAATGATTTTATGTTTACCTTTTTGTATTGGAATTTCAATGAATTTTATGTACATGCCTACACCGCCACCACCATCCTTGTCAATCTTGTTAGTGCGGTGTTTTTCAATAAATGTATAATTGGTTTTGTTAACAAGGGTAGTCGGTGAATCTATTTTTATCCATGTCTCCGTAATTCCAATAATCCCAAACTCATGTGCACGCATATCTAGAAAATTGTGTAACTTGTCACTGTTCTTCAGTATTGAGCGGGTGTTTGCATGAATAAGTGAGAAGGTAATGTTTTCTTTATTTTCTATTATGCTGTCATTAAATTTACTTAGCAGTGTGAAGTCACATTTTTGTGATGGTATGTTTGAGTCATTTCTAGCATCGTTTGAGTTAATTTCACTATAGTTCTTAGTATTTAGTTTAAATGGGTTTAGAATAAGGTCCTGGATGTGTTCTATATAATTGTAATTTACATGTGGGTTGGTGATTGCAAGCATGTAATCGGTGCTATTACATGGAAAGAATGATGTGTTGCAGTTTAGGCACCACCACGGTTGCTCATCAGTCTCAAGCCGTACGTAGTCAAATGAGTTTAGTTCAGAACATCTCAGGTGAACCCACTTGTTACACAAGTCACATACTAATGCCTTCTGGTTAATTCTAACAGATTTTTTTTACAAGTAGAGCAGGGGAATTTAGTGGGCATTAGGCTGTGGGGAGGGATGGGATATTAGGACGTAGAGAATTAGCGGATTGGCTACTTGATGGTTTTCTTGTTCTGGCAATGGTTGGTGTTTATGGTTATTTTCCAGTTAAAAGTAGTAAACAAAAAAGGAAAACAACGAAAAAAGTGCAGGTACGGTACATAAAAAGGAATTAGATAGTATGCATCAGGCAAATATCCAGCCAGGCCCTGCGGAAGCATACATCACAAGGCACTGGCATAGTGTTAGTGTTAAAAACGGGGCCAGTTCAATTGACCAGCTGTTGGCCATATGAACATTATGAAATAAAATAAATGAAGCATAGCATGCATACACCATAGCAAAACATAATAAAACAGAGAAAACAGCAAATGTACAATCATAAACTGCATTTCTAATGCATTGATTACCATGATCTAAGATCATGTAACACAGTTTCTATTAGTTCGGATAACATGTATATTGGGTCAGACATAAGAAATAAGCTGATCAAATGAGATGGCAACAATGGTGGAAAAGTGGATTATGATACTGGCTGATCAATTGCTAATGGAAAGCTGATGCACGTAAGGAACTGGTTCCTCAAATGACGGCAAGCAGGTAGATATAAAACAGGTTAATCTAATGAAGATAATGGCAAGCAGGTAGCTATAGAAGATGCTGCTCAGTGAAAATAATGACAGGCAGGTAGGTATAGAACTGGTTACTCAAATGAAAATAATGGTAAGCAGGTGGATATAAAAAAACGTTCCGGTCAAATGAAAACAATGACAAGCAGGTACATGCATGTATAAGACTGGCTACTCAAACGAAAATAATGGCAAGTAGATGGAGATAAAACATGTTAATCAAATGAAAATAATGGCAGGCGGGTAGGTGTAAGTTGGCTACTCAAAAGAAAATAATGGCAGGCGGGTAGGTGTAAGTTGGCTACTCAAATGAAAATAATGGCAAGCAGGTCGGTATAAAACTGGCTACTTAACTGAAAATAATATCAAACGGGTAGGAATAAAACTGGCTACTCAAATGAAATTGACACACACACACACACACACACACACACACACACACACACACACACACACACACACACACACACACACACACACACACACACACACACACACACACACACACACACACACACACACACACACACACACACACACACACACACACACACACACACACACACACACACACACACACACACACACACACACACACACACACACACACACACACACACGTTTTGCTACGCTATGCGAGCACCTGAACTACATACCCGCCCCCCCCCCCCCCCCCCGTATGAGGACCTTGCTTTCTGATAAGTTAATCGACGTGCCAATATGTATTTTAATTTCCGTACTGCACACGAATGCTTACAAGCTAGTGATCGTTGCATTATCACAGAAAAGAACTTGTCTAGGTATGTTGACATGTTGCAGTCCTTATGAGGACATACTAGTAGATTCTGTGCTCGTCATGCGAGGACTAGAAATGAACATTTATATGATACATTAATTGTGAGGACTTCAGTTAGACACACTTGACTAATTCTTGTGAGGACTTACATTCACAATGGATCATGCATTTAAAGCGAGGACCCTATCGCACACGTCGAAATAATTACAGTCAATGAGAGGACCTAATAACATTACCCATTTTATTATTCAGGATTTCTTGCACTCCTCTAGGGCTGCATGATATCACTGTATATGCTATATGGTTTTTCACTATTTATTAGCTAACCTTTTACTGTGTCCAGAAAACTGTGTCTAATTATATATCTTTCAGTAAATTATTTTAGACATTCTTACCAATCAAGTTGCAAATTGTAATTTATGCTATATCCCCCTAATCCGTTCTTAGGGCCACGATAATATTGATGTTTTTGTTTACTATACCATACAGTGAAACTTATCTCTGACATATTCATATGATAGCAAACTTGAGAGGACCTAAACATGTGTGCAGTTTATTGGCTAACACAGAAGATCTTTATACGATTATATAACTAACCTATATCATTTATCACCAAATTGACTTAAAGAGTGAACTAGTAAACTTGCCGAGATAGCTCACATGGAACCATAACATGGCACATTACATGTGAGTATTTCTTTTACAAATATTTGGCTAATTACTATGAGGACTTACACTGCTAATGTTCCCTTCCACCGCTTCATATCACAAAAGTATATATTTTATGCATTGTTCAGTGTTTATTTCTATTTTATGTCGATCAACTCCATCAATTATGTCTCAGTATATTTGATTTAGACGTCCCTTGTTATCAATTTGCAATTCTGTCGGTCACGATAATTCAGATGATGGCAAACTTGAGAGGGCCTATGCGATGTGTACGTCTGTCATACACACTTGGCTAATTGTTGTGAGGACTTACACTTCTAATATATTATGTAAATTAGACAATCTAATGTGAATATTACTTGCAGTATTTATTTATCGATGGTGTTGTGATGTCTTCCGGGCAGGGGCGTAGGTTCTGGGGGATGGGGTATACTATATGGAAAGTGGTGGTTAGCCAATCTGAATGAAACCTGGAGGGAACATAGAGACATAATATATATGTAAAATACTAGCATGGGTTTTGACATCATATGTTTTGTTCTCACCAGAGGAGGTCTGGAAGGAACATGGGCATTTCAAGCAATTTTAGCAAACAAAAAAGGCATTTTTCTGAAAATGCCTTTTGTTTAAATACTTGTTTCTTTGCAACCCATGATCGCAGAGGGAAGCTAGGAGCATAGTATAAATTTACAAGAATTTTCGTCCCTCGAAAAAATAAGTGGAATAAAAAAAATGCATTTCCCTATACTACTCTGATATATTGATATTTATACTGCACCAATACATTATAAAATGTGGTGTATATACGACTAGCTTTTACAAGTACACTGCAACATCCGAGAGTGGTTAGTGCCATTTTGTGAAATGTAATGTATTTTTCACCCTACAAACATGAACTGGAGACAAAATGTAAATTAATGCACCTCACTGTTCTGCTAGTAATATAATTTCAACTACTATCTCTTACAACATGTGCACACATGTACAAGTATGATGAATCATTCGGCCTGGGTCGGCTATTTTTAGCTCACCTGACCCAAAGTGCCACGTGAGCTGCTGTCTATCTACAGTATTTTAGTATACAGTATAAGTATACAGTATACAGTATATATAAACATTTATTTGAGCAAATTCAACCAACTTTGGGATGTGAGTAACCCCTAGGATTGCGGAGTGGAAGAGGGTATTAACATTTGTCTCCTTCCAGAAGAGTGGGTGTATAGGCGGTGTGTGTGAGGTGGGGGTGGGGGGGGGGGGGCAAAAGCATTGGGTGGGGTTGAAACGTAGTGGTGGATTTGCGATGATGCGCATCATCTACTGAATAGTCTGGTTCTGTTGTTGTTGCTGATTTTGTTGTTGTTGTTGTTGTTGTTGTAGTAGTAGTTCTTAAGATATTTTAATAACTCTGGTTCTACTGGTGGGCTCTTCTCCAAATCTAGGTGGATTAAGCTGCCTGTCTGGGATATGGATGGCGGAACAGGACGGTGGATAGGGGGGGGGGGGGGGGGGTGTGTGAGTACAACTACCAGTATGCTATTAGCTACACATCCAGACGTATTCAGTTATTAAACTGTCATACATTTGAAAATATGCGTTCCTCATTATACCAATCACATCGCACAATATGCAGCAAGTTGGCAGCAATTATCCAAGGCTGTAAATACCTGGAGGGAAATTACTGTAAATACCACCCTGGGAAATAGTCTAAAATGCGGGAAATACCAGTACATACTGGAAAATACAGGGAAATACTCTAATAAGTGGGTTATATTAATTAGCAATGTTCAATCTTAGACTAAAATACTTTATATATTAATCAGTTGTCTAATATATACACATCAAAAAAAGTAAGTTCCCCCCTAAATATGGGCTAATATTTTCCAAACTATACAACCGAGTGTAATGAAATTTTTCACAGATCATCAATATGACTATAAGAACAATATCTGCAAATGATTACAGTGTATGACGTGTTACGCCTGCATAAGCATGCATTGAATGAAAATTTGCCCAATTTAAAAAATTTGAATACAGATTTTATTCAAAAACAAGAAAATCATAACAACAGCTAGAGTGCAAGATACAGATCTTGCGGGTAACAATATTCACTATACATTAATTTCATATCGGGTAAAGCATAATAAAGATTTCATTAGAAAATTTCAAATCTGTTAAATCTCAACAAAGATACAACTAATGACTTGACCACAGTTAATAACGCGTGTATCCACCATTATTCGCTATCACGTTGCGACACCGTGCTCTCATGCTGTTGATGAGACGGGTGATCCTCTGTTGTGGGATCGCCACCCACTCTTCATGTAGCAGCTGATGGAGGTCGCCGAGGACGGTGTCGTCAGTAACTCTCCGGTACACAGCTCTCTTTAGCTGGTCCCACAGATGTTCAATGGGATTCAGATCTGGCGAGTTAGCTGGCCACGGGATCCTCTCGATGCCATGGTTTGTCAGAAAGTCATTTACAATTATTGCCCGGTGCGGACGCGCGTTATCATCCATGAACTTGAATTCATCCCCTATTGCAGCAGCATACGGCAGTACATGTGGCTCAAGGACCTCGGCGATATAGCGCACAGCATTAATGTTACCATTGATTGGTATAAGTTCTGTCTTTCTTCTAGCGCTGATACCTGCCCAAACCATAACGCTTCCTCCGCCGAATGCTGTGGTTGGCTGTACACAGGACACAGTATACTGTTCACCAGGGCGACGCCAAACCCGCGACCTTCCGTCAATGTGATGAAGAGTAGCGCGTGTCTCGTCACTAAACATGACATTTGACCACTGTTGCCTTGTCCAACCTTCGTGGTCTCGTGCCCACTCAAGCCGGGCTTGTTTGTGTCTCAATGAGAGGGCTGGCCTCTTAATCATGCGTCGAGCATGCAGCCCAGCGGCGTGAAGACGGTTTCTAACAGTCTGGTCACTGCGTCTTCTGGCTCCAGCTCCAGCAGCTGCATGTAGCCGATCATTGATGGCGCGCGCTGTGGACGTTCTGCTACGGCGTGCTGTATTTGCTACAAAACGATTTTGGCGTGGAGTGGTAACAGTGGGCCTTCCACTTCTCTGCCGGTCATTCACATCACCATACTGTTGGAACTTTTGCCGTAACTTCCTGATGGCATTTGGGCTAACACCCATTCTACGCGCAATTTGCTTCACAGCGAAATTGGCCTCCAAAAGGCCAATGGCAATTGCCCTATTCTGGTTGGACAAACGTGGCATTATCAAATTACAGAACTCTGATCGCGCTAACATGTGTCTTTGCACAACTAGTGACAAAATCAGTGATATTCCTCTAGCAATGATCATGTCTAATTTCAGAATTTTTGAAATGGATCAAAATGTCATTTAGTGCGCGCTAGAACAGGCACGACTGACTTTCTGCGGGAATCGATTTCACATATCAGTGCTATAGTCGCGGCGATCACCTGTGCAAAATTTCATTACAAATAGATACATACTTTAGAAAATATAGGCCCATATTTAGGGGGGAACTTACTTTTTTTTGATGTGTATAGATACGCATATATAATGTAGGCTGAAATATGAGAGCAGCTATGCAACTTGGGTTCAGCACAGTATATGCATAACCGCGACAACCCTACCTAGCAGCTGAAACACATCCGTTTAATGCCCAAATTATTTAGCTGAATATTTTAAAACTTGTTTAAATAAAGGCTAGAACAACTTCCAGTCAAGTGTTTCAAAAATATATAGTGACACTAAGCGCAAATCCATTAATACCATTATACTGGGTTGAATATTCAACGTAGTAGGAATTTGTATATAGAAATGTAGGCTTAACATAGCAAACTATCCTGGTTGATGTGCAGTCACCTGCCACCCTCTGCTCATAATCATCATATAGTGATGTGATATATCTCTCACAATAGAAGGACAAGAATGTGTGTAATTGGGAAGAAAATGATTGTGATGACCACCACATTTGAATCTGAACACCTTAAAAAGTAAGCGCTCCCCACACCCCCACACCCTAAATATGGGCTAATATTTTCTGAGATATATAAATGGTTGCAATAAAAATGCACACACAGTACCACCCGACCAGAGGAATATTGTGTAAAATTGATTTCCCCAGAAACAGCGTTATGCATGAATGAGTAGGGGTCAAATGAGAAATTGACCCACTTAACAACAATACAAATTCATCGTGTCACAATCAAATAACAACCAATTGGAGTGCATTCGCTCTATTAGTTTTAATATTGCTAATACCGGGCATACCCACCCCGGCTTTAGATCACTTGACGCCAGCGATTTCGCATGGAGTTGATGAGCCGAGTGACATGATGCTGTGGAATAGCCATCGACTCCTCCAAAAGACTTAGTGCAATTTCCTGAAGCCGGGCATTGCTAATTTAATACAAAACTGCTTAAAGGGAATCACTATACCCCCTATACTACTTTATATAAAATTAATCTAGAGGCCGTAACGTTTTCAAAGATATAATTATAAGCTCTGTGCTCAAATTAGAAGTAGATATATCTGTTAGTTAAATATGTGAAACGTTAGCCAAATTTCTATACGAGAATTAGTCATCCAACAGAGCTATTGCAATAACGTTGCGGATTGCGTTTTATCAGGGATTTCTCGCCAGCGTTATCGTGGTCTTTTTCCGACGGGATTCAACCTATGACGTCATAGGTTGAATTAACTCGCAGAAAAATAGAGCAACATAGCGCTTTTTAACGCAATTTTAATCGGATTTATAATTAAATGTCACAGGAAATTTGTACACAGTAACTTAAATATGGGCTCTACAATAGCACCACGTGATATATGTAATCTACGGTGACCCTTCTTGTGTTCCCCTTTAAATACAGAAATAATTGTGTGCGCACACGGGTTCCCCTTTAAATACAGAAATAATTGTGTGCGCACACGGGCACTGATCGTACAGTTACAGAGAATTGGTCAGAATGCCTGATAGTCCTCCAGCAATAGGCATGCATGGTTTCAGGATTTTTAAAGTGGGTCAATTGTTCTTTTGATCCAAGCTCATTCATGCGTAGCGCCGTTTTCGGCGTAATCAGTTTTAAACGTTCTTATTCTAGTACGGTTAGTGCCGTGTCCGAATTTGTATTGCAACCAAGTATATCTCTCTAAAAATATTAGCCCATATTTAGGGGGGACTTACTTTTTTGCGGTGTATATATACATATATTATTAATTACTTGCTATATCATGACTGATAGTCAACAATGACCTTCAAAATATTCTGGAGATTTGTTTTTAAGTTACAAAGCCAGTGTCTGATTAATGGTGCACGTGGCCGCCTAGCTTATGTGTCCCGGACCCCGCACATCCATAATCGGGCACTGTACAAAGCCACACATACGTCACTACGATCTACGCTTTAAACGGCGCACATTCACACCAGAATGGCTAAATCATATGCTTTTAGAGGCTTAAAATATCAAATGCTAATTGTAATGTGTAAAGAACTTCACTTTAGGAATCGGCAGTCAAAAAGGTTTAAAGCTGTTGTGAGGACTAGCTACCCGATTACTCTGGTTAACTTCTTCTTCTTCTTCTTTTCGTTCGCTGATCACACCGCCAGTCCTGTAAGTGACCATCGACATGATCATAAGCGTTAAGTGCGTGGATCCATGGTTTATTAGAGTGCGCCGTGCGGCCTGGAACCTCCGTCTTCAGCACTCGAGGTTTCTGTCAGGGTTACCTCACCCTTACCTCCTTTAGTCGCCTCTTACGACACGCAGAGGACACGGAAGGTGTATTCTAAGCCCCACCAGAATGGCTAAATCATATACTTTTAGCGGCTTAAAATATCAAATGCTAATTGTAATGTGTTAAGAACTTCACTTTAGGAATCGGCAGTCAAAAAGGTTTAAAGCTGTTGTGAGGACTAGCTACCCGATTGCTCTGATTAACGTGACAAGCATAATATATATATTCTTCTTAACGAAATGAGCAAAATGCTATTTAATTTTTTTTTTAATCGGCCCAGCCAAAGCTGAGATAAGCACATAGCAACCATCTTGACAACCAAACGTTTTCAGATATCAAGCTAACGTTGTGACGTCACACCGGGAAGCGGCCATCAATTCCTGTCAGACTACTATTCGAAATAATACCATAGGGAGCATAAGCGCCTATTACTGCGTGTATTAGGCACCTACGTACCTTTTCTTTTTTTTACACATCGGTGTTGTATGGTAATTCGTTGTTCACACATGGACACTATACATTGTTCACGTTGCACACAGATTCAATAATATCGCAAAAGTGGATGATATTTTGTCGATTAAAGGACAGACCTGTATAGAGACTAACACCATAATGCTAACATACGACAGTTGGTTTCGTGTACGTGAATTTGACCCGAAATTACATTGGTTTGAGAATTGCAAAAGTAGGCGTATGTAAAAATACCAGTGGTATACATATTCAGTCATTTTAGACGCTATTCTAATAGAGCAACAGACAATATAGCCTACGGTGTACGTGTAGGCTACATGGACAGATATGGGCGTAGTTCATGAATAGTATATATGGTCGGTGCGAGGTTCAGGGATAGATTATATCTTATCAAACATCACCACACACATTTTGTAACACAACTATACGAATGCATGCATATTATATATATATATATATATATATATATATATATATATATATATATATATATATATATATATATATATATATATATATATATCTTTCTGGATTGACTTTAACGATTTTACGCAGGCTATAAACACGCGTGTGGGATCATGTACACAAACGCATAACTTTTTCAATGTTAGTAGCACCACACTGTGGCGTGTACGATCACAATTTACCATTGTATAAGCTTATGAATAAATTTACGATTTCAATATAGCAATTAGCAGTGCCATGTTCAGGGCCCCGCAGCACCCAGAGTTGGCGGGTGGGGGGGGGGGCCGCATGGTCCAAATAACCGCAAATACTGCACACAATGCAGGAAATGGCTTCTCAGAGCATCTCGTATTCAAAAAATTTCCGGTCGAAAGGCCCCCGCGGACTCCCACCACCCCACCCCTCTACCCCCTCCCTCCCCCCACCGCCTGCAGGTGGGCCGCACATCCACTAACAACGACCTTGGCAATTAGGTGCTTAAAATTAACTAAAATGCCAATTAAATATAAATCTATTAATAAAACTAATCTATTTTTATAGTCTACGTAAAATAGCATGAAGAACACACTAGTTGTTTGTTTACATTTTCGGCAGCGACAGAGCGGCTTTCACATGAGTTGAAGGGTCACATACAATGTTCACTATACTACAGTACAGCTTAGAAATAACTGGACCATACTGTTTAATATTTTGAACATAATTGGATTCCAACCCAATTATGTTCAAAATATTCAACAGAACGTTTCTTACATCGTGTTCATATGGTACTAACTAACATGTTTCTGTATTTGTTTAAACTTATTTATGAGCTGCACTCATATAGTAAAGACTATATACTCGCGATCTCTCTAAACATCTTGTTCGCCTACTTAGTTAAAATGTGTTTATTAACTAGTTTTACTTTTTCACAACATTGAAATATTTATGTTAGCTACTTCCATCACACGGAAGAAGTTGTTTTGGAAACGATCGGTGTGGTGGTAGTTGTCACAGGCGTGACGCCCCCCCCCCCTCCCCCCCCCCACCCCCCCCCCCCCCACACACACACACACACATGCCCCACCCCACTCCACCGCTACTCACCATGTTGAATCTAACGTGTTAATCCATGTCTCTGTTTCATGCAAACACCTTGTTAAAATATATAGCCTATAGGTAAACAATTACGGTCAAATCACGGAAAGACTCACTCCTCGAACTCACTTAAGGCAGTTTTACATTCATCATTTACAGAAACGATTGTAACTGTACTCTACAGCCTACACCTTTCAGATATGAATAATGGCACTATTTTAGCAAAATTATAAATTACATTTACGCTTTGAAACAATGACCAAGGAAAAATGTACTACTATACATTATTCACGCCAATACGGGCATATTTAAATCGTTGAGCAGCAAAACGGCATGTGCGCAAATTTATGCAGGCCTACCACATACAGCCATCCTCAACCTCTCCCACACCCACCTCATCACACTCACACCCATTCAGCTCCGATATTTACCAATCCGGATGTTTTCAAGGATGACATTATTGGATCCGCAAGTAGGCCTACCTATAACGATTATTTGTCCCATACATTGAAATATTGCCGATTGTGTTCATTATTTATTGCCCAATGTGTACTGGTTGTAGCCTAGGCATATTAATATGCGAATATAGGCATAAGTCCATTTATTATCCTAATAGATTTTCAAGAATCATAATTTTTTGATTTCTTGAAGAATTAGCTTCAACCCGAGATAAATTATATTATGGTATGTGAAGTCTATCCCGTTAAAAGCACTTTTTAAAATATGTTACCGTTGTACTAAAGACAGAGAAATATTGACCCAGCTCACGGCACCGTCCCGTGACGTATTTTAGACTGACGCGCCATTTAATCTCGTTATTTGGATGTCTAACATATTTTCTCTCACTCCAAAATGAGATTATTGTATTTAAATAGTACAATAAATCATAGAATTAATTGAAATTCGTTCGATCGCAAGTCCTCACAAGATCTTTAATGCACGCACCATTTATACTGTCAGCGTTAATAGGAATCAAAGTGCATTGCTAAGTCCCTGAGCAAGTATACATGTGTTGTCTATCAATTAGTATTGCTCGTACGCACACAGACGCGGAAGGCAGTTACGAGTGCATAGTAACCGGAAACAAAGGTAATCAGCAACAACAACAACAACAACAACAACAACAATAATAATAATAATAATAACAATAATAATAATAATAAAAACACAACAACAACAACAACAACAACAACAACAACAACATTCCCACCACCACCACCTTCTCGACCGATGAAGAATATGACAACGACGACGTCTGTAGAATATAGTCCAATATTAATAATAATAATAATAATAATAATAATAATAATAATAATAATAATACTTATATCTACTTCTCTACCGCTACAATATGTAACATCATAACGGAACCCACATGCCACCTGTGACCGGGGCGTATTAAATAAAATAAAATGAAATGAAAATGTATTCTATCATTGGCAATACAACTTTCTCGCATTGGCGTCATTATGCAGGGATTCCCCAAAATCAACGCTATCGCCATTTTGCGATGGTAAGACGTGTTACTATTGCGCTAAAAGACACTGCATTTTGATGAGTTCCTATGACAAAGTATAATCATAATATTATTGAAGTCGTACACATTGGAAAGCGCGTCCAAAATCTCTAAAGATTTCATTTTTATTTATTTTCACTAAGATATTGCGTGTATACCTTTGTCTCTAGATTTAGTAAATTTAAAAAGCGGCGAGTATGGTGTATTTTAAAATTATAATTGGCTTGAGAAAAAATTAAAAATATAGAGATTTGGATGAGCTTTCCAATGATGTATGACTTTAATAATATTATTGAACTTATTTTTTCATGTAAACGGCTTAAAGTGCCCTGTATCTGAACCTAAAAGCAATGTAATGCTGTCCGCGCAGCGCCTGGTGTTTACCAGAAACGATGTGACCGATGCATTATGGGAAGGTATTTTCGCAAAATACGGTAATGTGGGAAATGTGTGCCAACACGCAGCCGGCTTAGTTCTTGGTGGTTTATCACAAAGACAAACTTCTATAGGTTGCTTCCAGTAACACAACTAATGTTATGATTATATATAAGTCCTCTCACGTTTGCTATCATCTGAATATGTCTGAGTGCACACCGTTATATGCGCAATAAGATAAAGATAAGTAAATAGTGAACAAGGCAATATATATATGCTGGTGATAAACAGGCCTAGAAGAGCACAGATATGCATCGATAAATAAATAATAATTTGAATGGTAGCATTCTATACTTTGCATGACGAACCAGCAGTGAAAGTTCCACAACAAAAAGATAAATATGTGTAAAAGAAGTCCCCGCAGGTAATGTTTAGGTGCTATCTGAACGATATCAGCACGTTCACGCACTGTGTTAATCTAGATGGAAATGCAAATATCATTTGTGAGACGTGTGATATAACCGATGCATGTTATCCAAACCTATACAGATCTAGTATTTTTACAATACTCTGTACACACTGTCCATGGAATCCCAAGTTTACTCTAATCTGCATATGAGTGACCGTAATCGCGTGCATTATGGTACAGAGTAAAAACAACATTTATACAAAAAGAGACCCGCACGCATGCACGCAAGCATACATGCACATATGCGCGCGCACATTCTCGCACTCACGCACGCATATGCAAAATCTTTAAATCTGTATTATAAATTGCAAATCAACTGCTTAATGGAGCCACGATTTATTAGAGCATCAGCACAACGTAGTGCTTTGCATTCTTGTGAGGACGTGTGAAATTCACTGAAATAGGACTGGGATATGCATAGCAGTGTTCCACCAAAAATATATTTCTGACTATATTATTATGAGGCCCTCTGGTACTGTTGCTGATGACTGTTGCTATATCAAAAGGTAATAGATCATAATAAAACAGAAATACCGCTTGGAATATTTGGATATCCAGTTGAACAAGCTTTGCTAATATATGCCATTATTATACATGTACAGCAATGGTTTGTAGCAACACCTTGTATCCATTGTGCAGATTGATAACCCTTACACTGCTGAATACAGTAACGTTTATTTCTGAAACATTGAGATGAGTGGTGCTGACTGGTGCTGCTATTTTGGATAGCAAGCGTTTGTAACAACTAAGGGCGGCAGAACGATTTCATGATTTGGGGGAGGAACAGGGGGTCCAGGTGTCTTCCCCTGAATATTTACAAATTTAGACCGCCTTTGCTGCCTAAGCCGGCCAAGAATGGTCTCCATAGTGGTCTTCAGAAATGTCCATTTGCAGATTGAGACACCAATTTTTGGAAATTTACCACTGGAATTACTGGCTCGGTTAACGAGCCATTCATTCCAGTGGTGGAATTTTCAAAAATAGTCTTCTCTCGGTCTGCAAATGGTCATTCTTCTGAGAAATTTTGTAAAATTTTTTTTCCTAAATATCAATCACTGTTTTATTGGGCATGACAGCATATGGTGCCCCCCCAACCCAACCACCCTAAGATAATTTTGTGGTGGGGTGGGTGGTCCCGACTCCCCTGTTCTAACGGCCATAGCAGCAACTAATGTGCCTTTATTAGAGCATCAGCACAACGTAGTGCTTTGCATTCTTGTGAGGACGTGTGAAATTCACTGAAATAGGACTGGGATATGCATAGCAGTGTTCCACCAAAAATATATTTCTGACTATATTATTATGAGGCCCTCTGGTACTGTTGCTGATGACTGTTGCTATATCAAAAGGTAATAGATCATAATAAAACAGAAATACCGCTTGGAATATTTGGATATCCAGTTGAACAAGCTTTGCTAATATATGCCATTATTATACATGTACAGCAATGGTTTGTAGCAACACCTTGTATCCATTGTGCAGATTGATAACCCTTACACTGCTGAATACAGTAACGTTTATTTCTGAAACATTGAGATGAGTGGTGCTGACTGGTGCTGCTATTTTGGATAGCAAGCGTTTGTAACAACTAAGGGCGGCAGAACGATTTCATGATTTGGGGGAGGAACAGGGGGTCCAGGTGTCTTCCCCTGAATATTTACAAATTTAGACCGCCTTTGCTGCCTAAGCCGGCCAAGAATGGTCTCCATAGTGGTCTTCAGAAATGTCCATTTGCAGATTGAGACACCAATTTTTGGAAATTTACCACTGGAATTACTGGCTCGGTTAACGAGCCATTCATTCCAGTGGTGGAATTTTCAAAAATAGTCTTCTCTCGGTCTGCAAATGGTCATTCTTCTGAGAAATTTTGTAAAATTTTTTTTCCTAAATATCAATCACTGTTTTATTGGGCATGACAGCATATGGTGCCCCCCCAACCCAACCACCCTAAGATAATTTTGTGGTGGGGTGGGTGGTCCCGACTCCCCTGTTCTAACGGCCATAGCAGCAACTAATGTGCCTTTTAAAATATTAGGTACAAAAAACACACACGCTGAAATTTTCTTACCTCTTTTCAAGTATGCATTGCAACACGTAATTCCGAGATGTATTATGCGAAATGTAGGTCATGTCTCGGCCTATTGTTACACCCCTACCCCCACCCCCGCCAGTAATTGTCCGAGTGACGCATAGTGCGTTTCCATTTTCTTTGATCTTCCAGCGATCGACAGACGCGATGTTTGATTGACAAGCAATAATTTCATCTTGGCGGCGTGCCCGATTTCTGATTGGTTGCATATCTGAGCTGCTTTTTTATTGACAGATGTGTGCGTGTCGAGCGATGTGTGTGGGCATACATGTATACACACTCTCTCGACACACACTATCCTACGTTACACACAAATCACGGATTTCCCAACATATGATGACGTAGCCAATATTAGTCACAGGGCCTCTCAAACACCTTAGCATAAGGATTCCCGCAGGCAATGGCGAGAGCTCCCAAGAATAGGACGCACGCAAGCACGCACGCACATTATATTCGTACTTTGATTACGACGTAATTGATTATGACATCAATACTTGACCGACAAATTGGATTCACGAATTGAGACACTGAATTTTGCCAGGAGTCCGTAGGCTATTCAAACACAATTTTAACAGTCATTTATACAACATAGTTGAAACACAATCAAAATCCGTCTCCTACATATAAATTGTGTGAGCATACAGTAAGAAATAAGCAAGAAATGATGATTTAAAAAATGTGCAAAACAGGAATTCTGATTTCAACTTTTCCTAGATCGGCAATCTATAAGCCAACTTGTATCTACGTCACTCCAGTTACGGTTAGCATAGGCCAGCATAGGAATCACTAGTAAACAAGGCAGGTGTCGAAAGCAGTGTCGCCGATATTACCTTTAGTATACACGATATTTGTAATCGGTTCTAGTGCAGTCTTTCCTGCCGAATACGCTCGTACGTTTATTTTTTTTATTAAACAGACAGATTTCCTCTAAATTGGTTATCAATGAGGTCCTGAAAAATCTAGCAAAACATGGTGATTTTCATTGAAATCGTCTGAGCAAATAAATTAGCATGATTACGTCCCATACACGTGATACACTTTGAGTCGGGAATCGATCACTGGGTTGGTGGCAGGCTTTCAGATATTGAACAAATGTTGCTTGAATCTGAATCAGTTATAACAGTCGTGTTATGCACACTTTACCTTTGTAAGCGAGTGTTTTCAAACGGAAAATTTTCTCGCACATCAGAAGAATAGATAAAGTGCCACTGAACACTAATGCAATCAACGACGAGGGTTTTGAAAATAGGCTAAATTTTGTTCACGTATACAGAGGATTCCAGTTTATCCACCAACCATATGGCGTCATAATCAACTGCGTGAAGTGTAGGATGGTACCATAATCAATTACGTCATAAATGACGTTGCTAAGTTCGTCACGAACGCTTAATTTATGATAGTACAGTGGCTAAGGGCCGCATATTAGAAGAATCGTGCACTGGACAAGTGTGAAATTTGGTACAGTTGTCCTTTAGTATATGGAGATTCATTTAAGAGGAGGTACCCATCTTTATCGACGTGGTATCTGGCCGCTATCTTGAATTTCAAGATAATCGCCAGAAAACGCTATTTTCTTTAATAGCTAAGCTTCTAGACAACATAGAAAGACGAACATGGTTTCTAAACAACTATTTTCTGGGTCAAGGAATTCATATTTACCATTCTCATTATCGACAGATGACAAATACATTGGATTTCAACATGTGCGACCATTTTAAGAGCGTTATTCTTCAAATTTCTTTACATAAAACCAAAATATAAATATTAATTTGTGCTTCCTGTATATAACTGAACACGATAATTCCAAGTATTTACTTATACTAGCTATCTTATTACTTATGTATGCTTTAAAGCTTACTATAGATAAGCTTAATGTAGCCGATAGGCCTACGTGGTCCAGCATAATACCGTAGGCCTACGTAATATAATATTTTCGAATAACACATGTTCCGGGATAATTTACAAAACCGGCAGTGAAAGTAAATCGAAATGTTTTTAGTGAACATAACTAAAATTACTAATGTTTGTGTCGTCTGCTCAAAGGAATCTAATCATATTACTTGAAACAATCAAATGAGCTAGATTACATGGAATATTTTTCACACACAATTAAAACAAAGTAGCCTACATATAATAGATTAGCGCTAGGGATTTTGAGTTTTCTGTCGTACTTGCATACCGTATTGTGTTTTATTACTGGTCAACTAGTCATCTATCAAAACATGGATGAACGATAGCTGTTTAATGCTATTATATAATTTCCAGTTATTAAATAAGACATCACCCCACCCCCATTGTGGTAATTTTACCATGTCTAAAAAACTATACATTCGTGACGCGATCGACACCACGGGACACACAATATCCCATAGATGGTGCTATCCAGACAAAATGGAAAATGTGCGTGCTCTGTCAACTGGACAGTGATGAAAGGCTTGTCTACCTAGATAAAAGTATAAAGAAGTCATCAGGATATGAATATATTGCACAAAATATAATCAAGTTCCACACCCTGGGCGCTATTCCCTTAAACATTGATATATCTAGGCTCGATGACGGTTCAGGTGTCTGTCAGACATTTCAAACTAACAATGCGTGTTGGCATAAATCTTGTTGGTTGCTATTTTGTAACATGAAATTGCAGCGTGTTCAAAATATTGCCATAAGAAAAAGAAAGCAAAATGAAAATATTAACAAACCTAGTCTGGTTAAGACAAGAAGTAGCCTTGGCAACACCGGTTGTAGCGCTCAACCAGGTACAAAAATAGTGGGGGTTTTCTGTCACCAGACGGATGAGAAAGAACACCTGCACAGTGCTGCTACAGCCAATATAGATGCAACAGTTAGCGAATGTGCTACAGAGTTAAGCGACAGTAAACCTTTAGCAAAGTTGGCAGCTGGTGATATGGTTGCAGTCGACGCCATGTGTCATTTGACTTGCCGAACTGAGTTGCGAAACCATCTAAGAGCTCATAAACGTGAGAAGTAAGGAGAAAAGACAGAGTCATCTGTAGAGGGTTTGGTGTTCGGGGAACTAGTTGGCTACATTGAAGACATTCGCCTGGATGAAACAATAATCCCAGTCTTCAAACTCTCGGAACTTGTAAAAATGTATCAAACTAGGTTGAGTGAACTAGGACCAGACGAGGTGCAGAGTAGTCATGTCTATTCCACAAGATTGAAGGAAAGGTTATTAAGTAACTAAGTATCACATATTGATACACTTAGATGGTGCGGCTAGTTGAAAGAACCCACAGTAAACAAGGATAATATTCACAGTAATAAAGAAATTATAAATTGCGGTCCTAAGACTGGAAAGGTACCTATTAGTCATCAGTGCCAAATAATAATTAAATGTACAATAGTATAGTTACTTGAGCACGGTTTTGGCAGGCTGGTCTCCACAAGCTGACTCCTCCAGACAGGGTAGACATGGTACACCCTCAGGACAGTGAAACAAAGAAATGAAGAAATGCCTATTAGATAGTCTGGGTAACTAGTATACAATTTATACGGAAGTGAGAAAGTTAGTGAACTTTTATTTAGAACTGTTTATTCATATCTATTTCTTTTGTGCACTTCGGAACTTCGCACATTTTCCAGAATGCATTGCTATCGACACAAACAGACCATCACTGAATGGTTTGTCTTTACTATATACCGTAATTTAAGCTGTAAAAATGAGTCACCAGTTTTCGAATATCCCTATCGCTGTTCTGACAGAGCTCTTATATCTTCTGCCCCGTCTCGCTTCAAACATGTCAAAGCTACAGCTTCGACCTAAAAGTACAGGCAATATTTTGTTGTTTGAAATTATCGAGCTATCGTCCTCTAAAAATGACGCTTTAAATCCAGGATTTAATTTAATCGATAAAGGCTGTCTATTACGACCACACTAGGAGCAGACTAACTGCCAGATTATGAATAGGGAATCCAGCCACGGCCCAAGTGCATGCCCTAGGTGACAGATAATAGTAGGCAGATTATTTTGAAAATAGATTGAGTGTGTTGTTGCTTCCTTAAGTTCTTTACTGTCAAATTGGTTTCAAAATAATCAGCCAGTTATTTATAGCCATTTTAGCCTTTATCCTTTGTCATAAATAACACAATCTAACTCTCTTTTCCTGGTAAATGAATTTTCGAATACCGGTACGGCACTGCAGTAATTATAGACCACAATTTTTGTAAATTTGCCACTGGAATGACTGGCTTCGTCATCGAGCCAATTCTTCAGGTGGTAAAATCTAAAAATTAGTTGCCGCATCCCCCAAGCTTTCACAATGGTTTAATGAAAAAAGTAGTTAACCCTTTAATCCTCGAATTGAAAATTTTTTTTCCATGTTTTCATTCAAAAATTCCCTTTGCCGACCAAGAGATTATTTTTAAAATTTTAACACTGGAATGAGTGGTTCGGTTATTGAGCCAGCCATTCCAGTGGTAATTTTCTAAAATAATCCTCTTAGTCTGCAAATGCACATTTCTCAAGAGCACTTCAGAAGCCGTTTTTGGCTGACTTGAGTACTAAAGAGTTAAAACAAGAGGCCCAAGGGGCCTGTATCACTCACCTGGAGCACCATCAATTTTTGTTTAGTAGTCGTTTAAATGAGTTTGTGGACATTTTTGCAAGTACAATATGGCCGCCAAACACGCTACATTTTGATTGGCCCTAGGGGTCCAGGTTTTTTTTGACGGATCAACTTCCCTTGAACAAACTTATCATAGCACCCAAATTTCGGCCTGATCCCTTCAGCGGTTCTGGAGGAGTCGTTTTCGGGAAAACTGGGTCATCCAATATGGTTGCTGAACGATTTGGTCAATCAAGTCCTCTTGAACAAACTTGGCTTACCTCTTGGCCTAGATTAAGATTCCCCAAGCGGTTTCAGAGAAGATTTTTAGACATTTCCTAAGTTCGGCCGAAATCCAAAATGGCCACCGAGCAAATTGGCCGTTCGGGTTCATTTGAAAAAACTTGGATCCCTATGCCATACGGATGCTTCCTGTCAAACATAATAGAAATCGGCCTAGAAGTTCTCGAGAAGATATTTTCAATTTCCCGTTGCTTTAGCATGGGAGCTTTTGACGAGAAAATTATCCAAGATGGCCGCCAATATGGTTGCCAAACACTATATTTTGATTGGTCCACCACAGCCATGTTTTTTGACGAATCAACTTCTCTTGAATAAACATTAATCGCCCTTAGTTGCTAATTATACATCACAAATTTCGGCCTGATCGCTTCAGCGGTTCTAGGGAAGAAGTCGTGTGTGTGAAAACTAGGTTATCCAAGATGGCCGCTGAACCATTTGGTCAATCAAGTTTCCTTGAACAAACTTGAATCAGTGTTTACCCTGGATCATATTTCGTTAGTTTTGAATCGATCCCTCCAATGGTTTGGGAGGAGAAGATTTTTAACGACATTTCTAAAAATCGGCCGAAATCCAAGATGGTCGCCAGCCAAATTGGCCGATCGGGTTTGTTTAAACAAACTTGAATCTCTATGCCTTAAGGATGCTTCATGCCAAATATAATTGAAATCGGCCCAGAAGTTCTCGAGAAGCTATTATAAATTTCCATTTGCTTTAGTATGGGAGCTTTTGGCGGGAAAATGATCCAAGATGGCCGCCAAACCGTTTATCCGACAGTTTCGAAAATTGCAAATTTGAGATTAGAATACCCAAAAACCTATATAAAACCAATTTCGGCCTCAAAATCCATCAAATAAAAAAATCCAATATGTCCGCCAAACATGCTATATTTTGATTGGCCCACGGCGTTCATATTTTTTGACAGATCAACTTCTCTTGAACAAACTTTACTGGCCCTTAGTCCCTAATCATATCTGCCAAATTTCGGCCTGATCCCTTCAGCGGTTCTGGAGGTTATTTTCGCTAAAACTAGGTCAACCAAGATGGCCACCGAACTATTTGACCAATTAAGTTCCCTTGAACAAATTTGGTTGAGCTCTTGCCCAGGATCATATTTCATGAGGTTTCCTTCAATCCCTCAAGCGGTTTCGGAGAATATTTTTAAAGATGTTTCCAAAAATTGGCCAAAATCCAAGATGGCCACCGGCCTAATTGGCCGATCGGCTTCATTTGAACAAACTTGGATCCCTATGCTCTAAGGATGCTTCCTGCCCAATATAATTGAAATTGGCCAAGCGGTTCTTAAGAAGAAGTTGTTTAAAGGAAAAGTTGATGGACGGACGATGGATGGATGACGGACACACGACGGATGGTCGCCTCGACATAAGCTCACTTGGCCTTTCAGGCCAGGTGAGCTAACAAGACAACAAGAATCATTTACAATGACTTCCATTTCGAGTGTTAAAACTAACCCTATGAAGTTGTGGTTTAATATTAAAGGTGGTGACACAATTTACCATTTCTGAATCTGAATTAATTAAATCAGGTAGCCATATTGGATTTTGAATGCATGGCAGTTGTCATAGCCAGAATAGATATTGTCAAAAGGAACAAATGATGAAAGTTGTTAAGTTCCATCATGCAAATGTCAAAATTGTTGACAGACAAACTGCCAGACCTGTGTACACACTAGTAAAGTTTTCCCAGTATGGCTGCCTTGAAATTAAAATATTCCTCAAGGGAAAGGTTAACCCTTTAATGGCATGGTTCATACACAAGTACACAGAAAGTCTGGGAAAAGTGTGGAATTATAAGAAACCAATATATTCAGGCCTTGAAAATTATGGAAAATTTATTATTTTCTCCTACAGGTTTGGAAAATGTATGGGAAATTAAAATAGTGTCAGATGTGATTCTCATTTGCAAAATAACTTAGATAATAATCAAAATATTGACGATCTTAGCTACAAATTTCCTAATTTTTCTGAAAGATTTGGCAGCTTTCAATCCTTTTATATGGACACAGATTTGAGACATAAAATGGGACTAGAAGTTGGTTAATTAGGTCTGGAAAAGGTATAGAAAAAGTATGGAATTTCATTCTGCAGATGTATGAACCCTGTAATGAGCAAATGTAGTTAAGAAAAACAATTGTCCCATAGAAAACATCAATTTGCAGACCGATGAGAAGACTATTTTTGACAACTCATCACTGAAATGACAGACTGGCTTGATGATTTAGCCAGTCATTCGGGTGATAAGATTTCAAAAATAGCAAATATCCATTTGCAGACAGTGAGAACACTATTTTTGACAACTTACCACTGGAATGACTGGCTTGGTGATTGAGCCAATCATTCCAGTGATAAGATTCCAAGAATAGCCTTTTCTTTGACTGCAATTCCAGGGGGCCCAGCTGGTGAATAATATATTATATGATTCAAAAGTACTTTCCTTTGTTTTGCAGCCTGTGGCAGGGTGATGAGTGTGCACCAAATCAATGTCTAGTGTAACAGACAGAAGGCCTTGCAATGAGATGCGTTCTGTGATTTCTTCTTCATCACTCTTAAGTGATTGGATGCAGTAAATGGAATAACATCTGTAATACCGGTACTAATTCCCAAAAAGACATTCTCAGTCAATCTCAGAATGACAAACACACACCTGTGATGGATGTGACCATGGTGTTTCTAAAGACTGTTTTCAAAGTCTCATACATACTTGTTATTAACAACACACTCTGATAATTACAGTTCATTACATCAATAATCATGTTTAAAGCAAAATACTGTATTTATTGAACGAGTTAAAAAGAAAGTTTAGAACAATATATGCATCAGTTGCAGCTAGTGTTGCAACTTCTTATAACGGAAAGGGACGCGATTCACAAAATCTGCAAACCTGACATAAAATGTAGCCAAAAATCTCCGCTTTTACATAAACATGCACATGCGTACATACTTGTTTTACCGGTGCCTGATATCCGAGTACGTAAGCTCATTACGGGTATCACCGTATCACACGAGTCTGATTGGTCGAGAATTCACGCATATTTAATGAGATTTAGCAGAGCTGGAGTAAACTGTTTGGAAAATAACATAGTTTTGCGTGTGCAATACATCAATCTATGCACATTTCGTGTATGCCACAGACTAAAGAGTAGACAGATAACGCGGAATAACGAAACTGTCAATCAGAAAGTGTGATGCCTATATATTTGACCGCTTCGGCATCTTAACTCGGGCTTATTACTGACAGTGCTTGAAGTTCGTTTTCTCGAAAATTGTAAACAAAGACACGCATCGATGATCCGAGTTTATTGGATTGTTTATCTTCTATTTCATATTTTCGCGACAAGAGGTAAACGGAATGGATATATATATATATATATATATATATATATATATATATATATATATATATATATATATATATATATATATATATATATGCGGCTCTCTTACGACAATCTATACCTTTCTCTCACATTTACTAAAACAAGAATGATAATGCAGGTTACTGGGCCAATATTGGCCTAGTAACCTGCATTATCAGGGAAGTGGGGCTCCAAATCAAAACCAATGAATTATCACATTTTACCAATTTGACCTGAAATCCCAGAATTTCACATTTACAGTCATTATATAAGTATTATGTTGAATATTTTGAAAGCAATTTGACTGGAAACTGGCTTTCAGTCAAATTAGTTTCAAAATATTCAACAAAATTTTGACACATTCGTAACAAATTTATTATTTTCTCTTGTCGGTTGAAAGGGTTAATTCAATAGTTGAAGTACTCCATTGTTGGAGGAGATATTCCCACCCTGTATTATATAATGTGTTTGATTTCTGCGCTTAAGTCCGAGGGCGGTGTATGACCATAACATCCGCTGTCGTGTCATAGGGCCTAACAGTACATGTATATATTATATTATTGACTATATATTGTGCAGTATATTTTTAACCAAATATCACTCATGGCGGCGTTGTAAACGTGGAATCAGACACTGATCGTAATGGTGAGACAGCTATATATAATGTGTTGGGTAGTGAATCTTGTGATGATGACATGTCTGACGATGAGGAAGTCACCACCACTGGAAAAACTTGAAGATGAACTTGATGCTAGTACAGTACAGAGTGAGTGAACTGCTCCAGTCAGTGACAAAGAGTTTGCCTTTAAGTTTGGGCTATTTTAGTGCATTCACCATGATCACTTATGCCGTTTGCAATTCGTCACTGGAATACAATAGGGGCGTATGTCCAAATTTTCAAATTTTGTTTTTTTGCAGAAAATGATTGAAAACCTCGTTTCACATACCATGTAAAAGGGGCGTATGTTATTTCTAATATTTTAGTATTAATTGTATAATTTTAGCTTCATATTGAGAATGCAATACATATGTATATGTATGTAGAGCCTTGTTGCTGTAGATCTGATGCAAATTAGTCTCTTGTTGAAATGCAATACAGACGTATGTGCGCATATGGCTTTGTTGTTTTATATTTTCCTAAATTAATCTTTGGCATACCATAGTGCCATACAGACGTATGCCAATATACAGGTGTTTATAATTATAACAACAATTATCACTAAGAATTTTCTTCATCATAATAACTCTTTTTAACAGGAATAAGGTAAGTTATATAACCAAATACTGTTTGAAGTATGGAAATAAGTGTGCCTTAAAGAAAAAATGGCGGTGCTGTATCAATTTATATATTTATTGCAAGGATGAGGCTGGATTTAAATCAGCTGGAAGATGCAAGATTTGGGTGACTTTAATGATTGTTTTATCCCCTGAGTATGGCTTTATGAATTTACTATTTTCAATACAGGAAATGAATGACTTCTTATGTCATAATCTTAGTAGTAGCATAATCTTAGTCCTTGAATTACGGACCCTACCGCATCGTTTGACTGCGGTTGTGCGTGCGTGCGTGCGAGTGTACGTGCGTGCGTGTGTGTGTTTATCCACACACTTGTGCAAAACGTGTTAGGGATATTGTGATCGCCTCCACCCGTCCATCTGTTCATCGTACCGTCAGTCCGTCTATCGGTTTGTCGTGCTATCGCCTCCTAAACCATTAAGTGAAATTCAACCAAATTTGGTATGTGAGTTACCCATATGATTGAATGCAAGATGACATTTACTTTGGTCTCTGCATCCTGGGGTCGTGGTCAAAATGTCAAATATCATCAAAATCCAAGTGCAAATGCTGTCACGCTATCACCTCCGAAACCATTTGGTGAAATGCAACCAAATGAAATCCCATCATTGCAAGTCGTATTTTAGCTAAACACTGTAAATAGCGTTGTCGGTCCTAGCAATTCAATTATGATATTGTGATTAAAGGTGCATATTCACAGCAGAATGGTGGAAAATAAAATTGTTAAAATTGTATACTTTTAGAGGCTTGAATTGTGTGCCTAGGTGTAATGAAAGGAAATAAATCTTAGCATATGATGATCTCCTTACGTATAAATCTATATAATTTTTTTTAGTTGTCAAATTGAATTAGAGGCACGAGTCCCTCATTCAAATTCACAACTGAAAATACGATATTTATTTATATAGATTGAAATCATCATATGTTCAGATTTATTTCGTTTCATTCTATCGAGCGACACAGTTTAAGCCTCTAAAAGGATATAATTATAGCAATTTTATTTTCAACCATTCTGCTGTGAATATGCATATTTAATTACCAATATAAATATCATCTGATCTTGTTTGCAGTGCAGAATGGGTAAGAGAAAGAGTAAGACCAGCTATAAGTACAGCTACCAGCCGATGGAACCATTAGACACCTTAAGGAAACGCTTAAGTGAAGAAAGACAACGTAATTCCGATGCCAATGAGTATCATAATGATAACTGTACAATGATTCCTAATGATGTTCCAGACGCTTCCATTCGTGCCAATGATAATCGTGATGATAACTGTACAATAATTCCTAATGATGTTCCAGACGCTTCCATTCGTGCCAATGATAATTATAATGATAGCTGTACAATGATTCCTAATGATGTTCCAGACGCTTCCATTCGTGCCAATGATAATTGTAATGATAACTGTACAATGATTCCTAATGATGTTCCAGACGCTTCCATTCGTGCCAATGATAATCATGATGATAACTGTACAATGATTCCTAATGATGTTCCAGACGCTTCCATTCATGCCAATCATAATCGTGATGATAACGGTACAATGATTCCTAATGATGTTCCAGACGCTTCCATTCGTGCCAATGATAATCGTGATGATAACGCTACAATGATTCCTAATGATGTTCCAGATGCTTCTATTCGTGCCAATGATAATGGTACAATGATTCCTAATGATGGTCCAAATGCTTCCATTCGTGCCAGTGATACTCGCAATGATAACTGTACAATGATTCCTAATGATGTTCCAGACGCTTCCATTCGTGACAATGATAATCATGATGATAACGGTACAATGGTTCCTAACGATGTTCCAGACACTTCCATTCGTGCCAATGATAAGTGTAATGATAACTGTACAATGATTCCTAATGATGTTCCAGACGCTTCCATTCGTGCCAATCATAATCGTGATGATAACGGTACAATGATTCCTAATGATGTGACAGATGCTTCCATTCCTGCTAATGATAATTGTAATGATAAGTGTACAGTGATTCCTAATGATGTTCCAGACGCTTCCATTCATGCCAATGATAATTGTAATGATAACTGTACAATGATTCCTAATCATGTTCCAGATGCTTCCATTCCTACCAATGATAATCGTGATGATAACTGTACAATGATTCCTAATGATGGTCCAGACGCTTCCATTCGTGCCAATGGTAATTGTAATGATAACTATACAATGATTCCTAATGATGTTCCAGACGCTTCAATTCGTGCCAATGATAATTGTAATGATAACTGTACAACGATTCCTAATCATGTTCCAGATGCTTCCATTCGTGCCAATTATAATTGTAATGATAACTGTATAATGATTCCTAATCATGTTCCAGACGCTTCCATTCGTGCCAATGATAATTGTAATGATAACTGTACAATGATTCCTAATGGTGTTCCAGACGCTTCCATTCGTGCCAATGATAATTGTAATGATAACTGTACAACGATTCCTAATCATGTTCCAGATGCTTCCATTCGTGCCAATTATAATTGTAATGATAACTGTACAATGATTCCTAATCATGTTCCAGACGCTTCCATTCGTGCCAATGATAATTTTAATGATAACTGTACAATGATTCCTAATGATGTTCCAGACGCTTCCATTCGTGCCAATGATAATTGTAATGATAACTGTACAATGATTCCTAATGATGCTCCAGACGCTTCCATTCGTGCCAATGGTAATTGTAATGATAACTATACAATGATTCCTAATGATGTTCCAGACGCTTCCATTCGTGCCAATGATAATTGTAATGATAACTGTACAACGATTCCTAATCATGTTCCAGATGCTTCCATTCGTGCCAATTATAATTGTAATGATAACTGTACAATGATTCCTAATCATGTTCCAGACGCTTCCATTCGTGCCAATGATAATTGTAATGATAACTGTACAATGATTCCTAATGATGTTCCAGACGCTTCCATTCGTGCCAATGATAATTGTAATGATAACTGTACAACGATTCCTAATCATGTTCCAGATGCTTCCATTCGTGCCAATTATAATTGTAATGATAACTGTACAATGATTCCTAATCATGTTCCAGACGCTTCCATTCGTGCCAATGATAATTTTAATGATAACTGTACAATGATTCCTAATGATGTTCCAGACGCTTCCATTCGGGCCAATGATAATTGTAATGATAACTGTACAATGATTCCTAATGATGCTCCAGACGCTTCCATTCGTGCCAATGGTAATTGTAATGATAACTATACAATGATTCCTAATGATGTTCCAGACGCTTCCATTCGTGCCAATGATAATTGTAATGATAACTGTACAACGATTCCTAATCATGTTCCAGATGCTTCCATTCGTGCCAATTATAATTGTAATGATAACTGTACAATGATTCCTAATCATGTTCCAGACGCTTCCATTCGTGCCAATGATAATTGTAATGATAACTGTACAACGATTCCTAATCATGTTCCAGATGCTTCCATTCGTGCCAATGATAATTGTAATGATAACTGTACAATGATTCCTAATGATGTTCCAGACGCTTCCATTCGTGCCAATGATAATTGTAATGATAACTGTACAATGATTCCTAATGATGCTCCAGACGCTTCCATTCGTGCCAATGGTAATTGTAATGATAACTATACGATGATTCCTAATGATGTTCCAGACGCTTCCATTCGTGCCAATGATAATTGTAATGATAACTGTACAACGATTCCTAATCATGTTCCAGATGCTTCCATTCGTGCCAATTATAATTGTAATGATAACTGTACAATGATTCCTAATGATGTTCCAGACGCTTCCATTCGTGCCAATGATAATCATGATGATAACTCTACAATGATTCCTAATGATGTTCCAGACGCTTCCATTCATGCCAATCATAATCGTGATGATAACGGTACAATGATTCCTAATGATGTTCCAGACGCTTCCATTCGTGCCAATGATAATCGTGATGATAACGCTACAATGATTCCTAATGATGTTCCAGATGCTTCTATTCGTGCCAATGATAATTGCAATGATAATGGTACAATGATTCCTAATGATGGTCCAAATGCTTCCATTCGTGCCAGTGATACTCGCAATGATAACTGTACAATGATTCCTAATGATGTTCCAGACGCTTCCATTCGTGACAATGATAATCATGATGATAACGGTACAATGGTTCCTAACGATGTTCCAGACGCTTCCATTCATGCCAATGATAATCGTGATGATAACTGTACAATGATTCCTAATGATGTTCCAGACGCTTCCATTCGTGCCAATCATAATCGTGATGATAACGGTACAATGATTCCTAATGATGTGACAGATGCTTCCATTCCTGCTAATGATAATTGTAATGATAAGTGTACAGTGATTCCTAATGATGTTCCAGACGCTTCCATTCATGCCAATGATAATTGTAATGATAACTGTACAATGATTCCTAATCATGTTCCAGATGCTTCCATTCCTACCAATGATAATCGTGATGATAACTGTACAATGATTCCTAATGATGGTCCAGACGCTTCCATTCGTGCCAATGGTAATTGTAATGATAACTATACAATGATTCCTAATGATGTTCCAGGCGCTTCAATTCGTGCCAATGATAATTGTAATGATAACTGTACAACGATTCCTAATCATGGTCCAGATGCTTCCATTCGTGCCAATTATAATTGTAATGATAACTGTATAATGATTCCTAATCATGTTCCAGACGCTTCCATTCGTGCCAATGATAATTGTAATGATAACTGTACAATGATTCCTAATGGTGTTCCAGACGCTTCCATTCGTGCCAATGATAATTGTAATGATAACTGTACAACGATTCCTAATCATGTTCCAGATGCTTCCATTCGTGCCAATTATAATTGTAATGATAACTGTACAATGATTCCTAATCATGTTCCAGACGCTTCCATTCGTGCCAATGATAATTTTAATGATAACTGTACAATGATTCCTAATGATGTTCCAGACGCTTCCATTCGTGCCAATGATAATTGTAATGATAACTGTACAATGATTCCTAATGATGCTCCAGACGCTTCCATTCGTGCCAATGGTAATTGTAATGATAACTGTACAATGATTCCTAATGATGTTCCAGACGCTTCCATTCGTGCCAATGATAATTGTAATGATAACTGTACAACGATTCCTAATCATGTTCCAGATGCTTCCATTCGTGCCAATTATAATTGTAATGATAACTGTACAATGATTCCTAATCATGTTCCAGACGCTTCCATTCGTGCCAATGATAATTGTAATGATAACTGTACAATGATTCCTAATGATGTTCCAGACGCTTCCATTCGTGCCAATGATAATTGTAATGATAACTGTACAACGATTCCTAATCATGTTCCAGATGCTTCCATTCGTGCCAATTATAATTGTAATGATAACTGTACAATGATTCCTAATCATGTTCCAGACGCTTCCATTCGTGCCAATGATAATTTTAATGATAACTGTACAATGATTCCTAATGATGTTCCAGACGCTTCCATTCGGGCCAATGATAATTGTAATGATAACTGTACAATGATTCCTAATGATGCTCCAGACGCTTCCATTCGTGCCAATGGTAATTGTAATGATAACTATACAATGATTCCTAATGATGTTCCAGACGCTTCCACTCGTGCCAATGATAATTGTAATGATAACTGTACAATGATTCCTAATGATGCTCCAGATGCTTCCATTCGTGCCAATTATAATTGTAATGATAACTGTACAATGATTCCTAATCATGTTCCAGACGCTTCCATTCGTGCCAATGATAATTGTAATGATAACTGTACAATGATTCCTAATGATGTTCCAGATGCTTCCATTCGTGCCAATTATAATTGTAATGATAACTGTACAATGATTCCTAATCATGTTCCAGACGCTTCCATTCGTGCCAATGATAATTGTAATGATAACTGTACAATGATTCCTAATGATGTTCCAGACGCTTCCATTCGTGCCAATGATAATTGTAATGATAACTGTACAACGGTTCCTAATCATGTTCCAGATGCTTCCATTCGTGCCAATTATAATTGTAATGATAACTGTACAATGATTCCTAATCATGTTCCAGACGCTTCCATTCGTGCCAATGATAATTGTAATGATAACTGTACAACGATTCCTAATCATGTTCCAGATGCTTCCATTCGTGCCAATGATAGTTGTAATGATAACTGTACAATGATTCCTAATGATGTTCCAGACGCTTCCATTCGTGCCAATGATAATTGTAATGATAACTGTACAATGATTCCTAATGATGCTCCAGACGCTTCCATTCGTGCCAATGGTAATTGTAATGATAACTATACAATGATTCCTAATGATGTTCCAGACGCTTCCATTCGTGCCAATGATAATTGTAATGATAACTGTACAACGATTCCTAATCATGTTCCAGATGCTTCCATTCGTGCCAATTATAATTGTAATGATAACTGTACAATGATTCCTAATCATGTTCCAGACGCTTCCATTCGTGCCAATGATAATTGTAATGATAACTGTACAATGATTCCTAATGATGTTCCAGACGCTTCCATTCGTGCCAATGATAATTGTAATGATAACTGTACAATGATTCCTAATGATGCTCCAGACGCTTCCATTCGTGCCAATGGTAATTGTAATGATAACTATACGATGATTCCTAATGATGTTCCAGACGCTTCCATTCGTGCCAATGATAATTGTAATGATAACTGTACAACGATTCCTAATGATGTTCCAGACGCTTCCATTCGTGCCAATGATAATCATGATGATAACTCTACAATGATTCCTAATGATGTTCCAGACGCTTCCATTCATGCCAATCATAATCGTGATGATAACGGTACAATGATTCCTAATGATGTTCCAGACGCTTCCATTCGTGCCAATGATAATCGTGATGATAACGCTACAATGATTCCTAATGATGTTCCAGATGCTTCTATTCGTGCCAATGATAATTGCAATGATAATGGTACAATGATTCCTAATGATGGTCCAAATGCTTCCATTCGTGCCAGTGATACTCGCAATGATAACTGTACAATGATTCCTAATGATGTTCCAGACGCTTCCATTCGTGACAATGATAATCATGATGATAACGGTACAATGGTTCCTAACGATGTTCCAGACGCTTCCATTCATGCCAATGATAATCGTGATGATAACTGTACAATGATTCCTAATGATGTTCCAGACGCTTCCATTCGTGCCAATCATAATCGTGATGATAACGGTACAATGATTCCTAATGATGTGACAGATGCTTCCATTCCTGCTAATGATAATTGTAATGATAAGTGTACAGTGATTCCTAATGATGTTCCAGACGCTTCCATTCATGCCAATGATAATTGTAATGATAACTGTACAATGATTCCTAATCATGTTCCAGATGCTTCCATTCCTACCAATGATAATCGTGATGATAACTGTACAATGATTCCTAATGATGGTCCAGACGCTTCCATTCGTGCCAATGGTAATTGTAATGATAACTATACAATGATTCCTAATGATGTTCCAGGCGCTTCAATTCGTGCCAATGATAATTGTAATGATAACTGTACAACGATTCCTAATCATGGTCCAGATGCTTCCATTCGTGCCAATTATAATTGTAATGATAACTGTATAATGATTCCTAATCATGTTCCAGACGCTTCCATTCGTGCCAATGATAATTGTAATGATAACTGTACAATGATTCCTAATGGTGTTCCAGACGCTTCCATTCGTGCCAATGATAATTGTAATGATAACTGTACAACGATTCCTAATCATGTTCCAGATGCTTCCATTCGTGCCAATTATAATTGTAATGATAACTGTACAATGATTCCTAATCATGTTCCAGACGCTTCCATTCGTGCCAATGATAATTTTAATGATAACTGTACAATGATTCCTAATGATGTTCCAGACGCTTCCATTCGTGCCAATGATAATTGTAATGATAACTGTACAATGATTCCTAATGATGCTCCAGACGCTTCCATGCGTGCCAATGGTAATTGTAATGATAACTGTACAATGATTCCTAATGATGTTCCAGACGCTTCCATTCGTGCCAATGATAATTGTAATGATAACTGTACAACGATTCCTAATCATGTTCCAGATGCTTCCATTCGTGCCAATTATAATTGTAATGATAACTGTACAATGATTCCTAATCATGTTCCAGACGCTTCCATTCGTGCCAATGATAATTGTAATGATAACTGTACAATGATTCCTAATGATGTTCCAGACGCTTCCATTCGTGCCAATGATAATTGTAATGATAACTGTACAACGATTCCTAATCATGTTCCAGATGCTTCCATTCGTGCCAATTATAATTGTAATGATAACTGTACAATGATTCCTAATCATGTTCCAGACGCTTCCATTCGTGCCAATGATAATTTTAATGATAACTGTACAATGATTCCTAATGATGTTCCAGACGCTTCCATTCGGGCCAATGATAATTGTAATGATAACTGTACAATGATTCCTAATGATGCTCCAGACGCTTCCATTCGTGCCAATGGTAATTGTAATGATAACTATACAATGATTCCTAATGATGTTCCAGACGCTTCCACTCGTGCCAATGATAATTGTAATGATAACTGTACAATGATTCCTAATGATGCTCCAGATGCTTCCATTCGTGCCAATTATAATTGTAATGATAACTGTACAATGATTCCTAATCATGTTCCAGACGCTTCCATTCGTGCCAATGATAATTGTAATGATAACTGTACAATGATTCCTAATGATGTTCCAGATGCTTCCATTCGTGCCAATTATAATTGTAATGATAACTGTACAATGATTCCTAATCATGTTCCAGACGCTTCCATTCGTGCCAATGATAATTGTAATGATAACTGTACAATGATTCCTAATGATGTTCCAGACGCTTCCATTCGTGCCAATGATAATTGTAATGATAACTGTACAACGGTTCCTAATCATGTTCCAGATGCTTCCATTCGTGCCAATTATAATTGTAATGATAACTGTACAATGATTCCTAATCATGTTCCAGACGCTTCCATTCGTGCCAATGATAATTGTAATGATAACTGTACAACGATTCCTAATCATGTTCCAGATGCTTCCATTCGTGCCAATGATAGTTGTAATGATAACTGTACAATGATTCCTAATGATGTTCCAGACGCTTCCATTCGTGCCAATGATAATTGTAATGATAACTGTACAATGATTCCTAATGATGCTCCAGACGCTTCCATTCGTGCCAATGGTAATTGTAATGATAACTATACAATGATTCCTAATGATGTTCCAGACGCTTCCATTCGTGCCAATGATAATTGTAATGATAACTGTACAACGATTCCTAATCATGTTCCAGATGCTTCCATTCGTGCCAATTATAATTGTAATGATAACTGTACAATGATTCCTAATCATGTTCCAGACGCTTCCATTCGTGCCAATGATAATTGTAATGATAACTGTACAATGATTCCTAATGATGTTCCAGACGCTTCCATTCGTGCCAATGATAATTGTAATGATAACTGTACAACGATTCCTAATCATGTTCCAGATGCTTCCATTCGTGCCAATTATAATTGTAATGATAACTGTACAATGATTCCTAATCATGTTCCAGACGCTTCCATTCGTGCCAATGATAATTTTAATGATAACTGTACAATGATTCCTAATGATGTTCCAGACGCTTCCATTCGTGCCAATGATAATTGTAATGATAACTTACAATGATTCCTAATGATGCTCCAGACGCTTCCATTCGTGCCAATGGTAATTGTAATGATAACTATACAATGATTCCTAATGATGTTCCAGACGCTTCCATTCGTGCCAATGATAATTGTAATGATAACTGTACAACGATTCCTAATCATGTTCCAGATGCTTCCATTCGTGCCAATTATAATTGTAATGATAACTGTACAATGATTCCTAATCATGTTCCAGACGCTTCCATTCGTGCCAATGATAATTGTAATGATAACTGTACAATGATTCCTAATGATGTTCCAGACGCTTCCATTCGTGCCAATGATAATTGTAATGATAACTGTACAACGATTCCTAATCATGTTCCAGATGCTTCCATTCGTGCCAATTATAATTGTAATGATAACTGTACAATGATTCCTAATCATGTTCCAGACGCTTCCATTCGTGCCAATGGTAATTGTAATGATAACTATACAATGATTCCTAATGATGTTCCAGACGCTTCCATTCGTGCCAATGATAATTGTAATGATAACTGTACAACGATTCCTAATCATGTTCCAGATGCTTCCATTCGTGCCAATTATAATTGTAATGATAACTGTACAATGATTCCTAATCATGTTCCAGACGCTTCCATTCGTGCCAATGATAATTGTAATGATAACTGTACAATGATTCCTAATGATGTTCCAGACGCTTCCATTCGTGCCAATGATAATTGTAATGATAACTGTACAACGATTCCTAATCATGTTCCAGATGCTTCCATTCGTGCCAATTATAATTGTAATGATAACTGTACAATGATTCCTAATCATGTTCCAGACGCTTCCATTCGTGCCAATGATAATTTTAATGATAACTGTACAATGATTCCTAATGATGTTCCAGACGCTTCCATTCGTGCCAATGATAATTGTAATGATAACTGTACAATGATTCCTAATGATGGTCCAGACGCTTCCATTCGTGCCAATGGTAATTGTAATGATAACTATACAATGATTCCTAATGATGTTCCAGGCGCTTCAATTCGTGCCAATGATAATTGTAATGATAACTGTACAACGATTCCTAATCATGTTCCAGATGCTTCCATTCGTGCCAATTATAATTGTAATGATAACTGTATAATGATTCCTAATCATGTTCCAGACGCTTCCATTCGTGCCAATGATAATTGTAATGATAACTGTACAATGATTCCTAATGGTGTTCCAGACGCTTCCATTCGTGCCAATGATAATTGTAATGATAACTGTACAACGATTCCTAATCATGTTCCAGATGCTTCCATTCGTGCCAATTATAATTGTGATGATAACTGTACAATGATTCCTAATGATGTTCCAGACGCTTCCATTCGTGCCAATGATAATTGTAATGATAACTGTACAATGATTCCTAATGATGCTCCAGATGCTTCCATTCGTGCCAATTATAATTGTAATGATAACTGTACAATGATTCCTAATCATGTTCCAGACGCTTCCATTCGTGCCAATGGTAATTGTAATGATAACTATACAATGATTCCTAATGATGTTCCAGACGCTTCCATTCGTGCCAATGATAATTGTAATGATAACTGTACAATGATTCCTAATGATGCTCCAGATGCTTCCATTCGTGCCAATTATAATTGTAATGATAACTGTACAATGATTCCTAATCATGTTCCAGACGCTTCCATTCGTGCCAATGATAATTGTAATGATAACTGTACAATGATTCCTAATGATGTTCCAGATGCTTCCATTCGTGCCAATTATAATTGTAATGATAACTGTACAATGATTCCTAATCATGTTCCAGACGCTTCCATTCGTGCCAATGATAATTGTAATGATAACTGTACAATGATTCCTAATGATGTTCCAGACGCTTCCATTCGTGCCAATGATAATTGTAATGATAACTGTACAACGGTTCCTAATCATGTTCCAGATGCTTCCATTCGTGCCAATTATAATTGTAATGATAACTGTACAATGATTCCTAATCATGTTCCAGACGCTTCCATTCGTGCCAATGATAATTGTAATGATAACTGTACAACGATTCCTAATCATGTTCCAGATGCTTCCATTCGTGCCAATGATAGTTGTAATGATAACTGTACAATGATTCCTAATGATGTTCCAGACGCTTCCATTCGTGCCAATGATAATTGTAATGATAACTGTACAATGATTCCTAATGATGCTCCAGACGCTTCCATTCGTGCCAATGGTAATTGTAATGATAACTATACAATGATTCCTAATGATGTTCCAGACGCTTCCATTCGTGCCAATGATAATTGTAATGATAACTGTACAACGATTCCTAATCATGTTCCAGATGCTTCCATTCGTGCCAATTATAATTGTAATGATAACTGTACAATGATTCCTAATCATGTTCCAGACGCTTCCATTCGTGCCAATGATAATTGTAATGATAACTGTACAATGATTCCTAATGATGTTCCAGACGCTTCCATTCGTGCCAATGATAATTGTAATGATAACTGTACAACGATTCCTAATCATGTTCCAGATGCTTCCATTCGTGCCAATTATAATTGTAATGATAACTGTACAATGATTCCTAATCATGTTCCAGACGCTTCCATTCGTGCCAATGATAATTGTAATGATAACTGTACAATGATTCCTAATGATGTTCCAGACGCTTCCATTCGTGCCAATGATAATTGTAATGATAACTGTACAACGATTCCTAATCATGTTCCAGATGCTTCCATTCGTGCCAATTATAATGGTAATGATAACTGTACAATGATTCCTAATCATGTTCCAGACGCTTCCATTCGTGCCAATGGTAATTGTAATGATAACTATACAATGATTCCTAATGATGTTCCAGACGCTTCCATTCGTGCCAATGATAATTGTAATGATAACTGTACAACGATTCCTAATCATGTTCCAGATGCTTCCATTCGTGCCAATTATAATTGTAATGATAACTGTACAATGATTCCTAATCATGTTCCAGACGCTTCCATTCGTGCCAATGATAATCATGATGATAACTCTACAATGATTCCTAATGATGTTCCAGACGCTTCCATTCATGCCAATCATAATCGTGATGATAACGGTACAATGATTCCTAATGATGTTCCAGACGCTTCCATTCGTGCCAATGATAATCGTGATGATAACGCTACAATGATTCCTAATGATGTTCCAGATGCTTCTATTCGTGCCAATGATAATTGCAATGATAATGGTACAATGATTCCTAATGATGGTCCAAATGCTTCCATTCGTGCCAGTGATACTCGCAATGATAACTGTACAATGATTCCTAATGATGTTCCAGACGCTTCCATTCGTGACAATGATAATCATGATGATAACGGTACAATGGTTCCTAACGATGTTCCAGACGCTTCCATTCATGCCAATGATAATCGTGATGATAACTGTACAATGATTCCTAATGATGTTCCAGACGCTTCCATTCGTGCCAATCATAATCGTGATGATAACGGTACAATGATTCCTAATGATGTGACAGATGCTTCCATTCCTGCTAATGATAATTGTAATGATAAGTGTACAGTGATTCCTAATGATGTTCCAGACGCTTCCATTCATGCCAATGATAATTGTAATGATAACTGTACAATGATTCCTAATCATGTTCCAGATGCTTCCATTCCTACCAATGATAATCGTGATGATAACTGTACAATGATTCCTAATGATGGTCCAGACGCTTCCATTCGTGCCAATGGTAATTGTAATGATAACTATACAATGATTCCTAATGATGTTCCAGGCGCTTCAATTCGTGCCAATGATAATTGTAATGATAACTGTACAACGATTCCTAATCATGTTCCAGATGCTTCCATTCGTGCCAATTATAATTGTAATGATAACTGTATAATGATTCCTAATCATGTTCCAGACGCTTCCATTCGTGCCAATGATAATTGTAATGATAACTGTACAATGATTCCTAATGGTGTTCCAGACGCTTCCATTCGTGCCAATGATAATTGTAATGATAACTGTACAACGATTCCTAATCATGTTCCAGATGCTTCCATTCGTGCCAATTATAATTGTAATGATAACTGTACAATGATTCCTAATCATGTTCCAGACGCTTCCATTCGTGCCAATGATAATTTTAATGATAACTGTACAATGATTCCTAATGATGTTCCAGACGCTTCCATTCGTGCCAATGATAATTGTAATGATAACTGTACAATGATTCCTAATGATGCTCCAGACGCTTCCATTCGTGCCAATGGTAATTGTAATGATAACTGTACAATGATTCCTAATGATGTTCCAGACGCTTCCATTCGTGCCAATGATAATTGTAATGATAACTGTACAACGATTCCTAATCATGTTCCAGATGCTTCCATTCGTGCCAATTATAATTGTAATGATAACTGTACAATGATTCCTAATCATGTTCCAGACGCTTCCATTCGTGCCAATGATAATTTTAATGATAACTGTACAATGATTCCTAATGATGTTCCAGACGCTTCCATTCGGGCCAATGATAATTGTAATGATAACTGTACAATGATTCCTAATGATGCTCCAGACGCTTCCATTCGTGCCAATGGTAATTGTAATGATAACTATACAATGATTCCTAATGATGTTCCAGACGCTTCCATTCGTGCCAATGATAATTGTAATGATAACTGTACAATGATTCCTAATGATGCTCCAGATGCTTCCATTCGTGCCAATTATAATTGTAATGATAACTGTACAATGATTCCTAATCACGTTCCAGACGCTTCCATTCGTGCCAATGATAATTGTAATGATAACTGTACAATGATTCCTAATGATGTTCCAGATGCTTCCATTCGTGCCAATTATAATTGTAATGATAACTGTACAATGATTCCTAATCATGTTCCAGACGCTTCCATTCGTGCCAATGATAATTGTAATGATAACTGTACAATGATTCCTAATGATGTTCCAGACGCTTCCATTCGTGCCAATGATAATTGTAATGATAACTGTACAACGGTTCCTAATCATGTTCCAGATGCTTCCATTCGTGCCAATTATAATTGTAATGATAACTGTACAATGATTCCTAATCATGTTCCAGACGCTTCCATTCGTGCCAATGATAATTGTAATGATAACTGTACAACGATTCCTAATCATGTTCCAGATGCTTCCATTCGTGCCAATGATAGTTGTAATGATAACTGTACAATGATTCCTAATGATGTTCCAGACGCTTCCATTCGTGCCAATGATAATTGTAATGATAACTGTACAATGATTCCTAATGATGCTCCAGACGCTTCCATTCGTGCCAATGGTAATTGTAATGATAACTATACAATGATTCCTAATGATGTTCCAGACGCTTCCATTCGTGCCAATGATAATTGTAATGATAACTGTACAACGATTCCTAATCATGTTCCAGATGCTTCCATTCGTGCCAATTATAATTGTAATGATAACTGTACAATGATTCCTAATCATGTTCCAGACGCTTCCATTCGTGCCAATGATAATTGTAATGATAACTGTACAATGATTCCTAATGATGTTCCAGACGCTTCCATTCGTGCCAATGATAATTGTAATGATAACTGTACAACGATTCCTAATCATGTTCCAGATGCTTCCATTCGTGCCAATTATAATTGTAATGATAACTGTACAATGATTCCTAATCATGTTCCAGACGCTTCCATTCGTGCCAATGGTAATTGTAATGATAACTATACAATGATTCCTAATGATGTTCCAGACGCTTCCATTCGTGCCAATGATAATTGTAATGATAACTGTACAACGATTCCTAATCATGTTCCAGATGCTTCCATTCGTGCCAATTATAATTGTAATGATAACTGTACAATGATTCCTAATCATGTTCCAGACGCTTCCATTCGTGCCAATGATAATTGTAATGATAACTGTACAATGATTCCTAATGATGTTCCAGACGCTTCCATTCGTGCCAATGATAATTGTAATGATAACTGTACAACGATTCCTAATCATGTTCCAGATGCTTCCATTCGTGCCAATTATAATTGTAATGATAACTGTACAATGATTCCTAATCATGTTCCAGACGCTTCCATTCGTGCCAATGATAATTTTAATGATAACTGTACAATGATTCCTAATGATGTTCCAGACGCTTCCATTCGTGCCAATGATAATTGTAATGATAACTGTACAATGATTCCTAATGATGGTCCAGACGCTTCCATTCGTGCCAATGGTAATTGTAATGATAACTGTACAATGATTCCTAATGATGGTCCAGACGCTTCCATTCGTGCCAATGGTAATTGTAATGATAACTATACAATGATTCCTAATGATGTTCCAGGCGCTTCAATTCGTGCCAATGATAATTGTAATGATAACTGTACAACGATTCCTAATCATGTTCCAGATGCTTCCATTCGTGCCAATTATAATTGTAATGATAACTGTATAATGATTCCTAATCATGTTCCAGACGCTTCCATTCGTGCCAATGATAATTGTAATGATAACTGTACAATGATTCCTAATGGTGTTCCAGACGCTTCCATTCGTGCCAATGATAATTGTAATGATAACTGTACAACGATTCCTAATCATGTTCCAGATGCTTCCATTCGTGCCAATTATAATTGTAATGATAACTGTACAATGATTCCTAATCATGTTCCAGACGCTTCCATTCGTGCCAATGATAATTTTAATGATAACTGTACAATGATTCCTAATGATGTTCCAGACGCTTCCATTCGTGCCAATGATAATTGTAATGATAACTGTACAATGATTCCTAATGATGCTCCAGACGCTTCCATTCGTGCCAATGGTAATTGTAATGATAACTGTACAATGATTCCTAATGATGTTCCAGACGCTTCCATTCGTGCCAATGATAATTGTAATGATAACTGTACAACGATTCCTAATCATGTTCCAGATGCTTCCATTCGTGCCAATTATAATTGTAATGATAACTGTACAATGATTCCTAATCATGTTCCAGACGCTTCCATTCGTGCCAATGATAATTGTAATGATAACTGTACAATGATTCCTAATGATGTTCCAGACGCTTCCATTCGTGCCAATGATAATTGTAATGATAACTGTACAACGATTCCTAATCATGTTCCAGATGCTTCCATTCGTGCCAATTATAATTGTAATGATAACTGTACAATGATTCCTAATCATGTTCCAGACGCTTCCATTCGTGCCAATGATAATTTTAATGATAACTGTACAATGATTCCTAATGATGTTCCAGACGCTTCCATTCGGGCCAATGATAATTGTAATGATAACTGTACAATGATTCCTAATGATGCTCCAGACGCTTCCATTCGTGCCAATGGTAATTGTAATGATAACTATACAATGATTCCTAATGATGTTCCAGACGCTTCCATTCGTGCCAATGATAATTGTAATGATAACTGTACAATGATTCCTAATGATGCTCCAGATGCTTCCATTCGTGCCAATTATAATTGTAATGATAACTGTACAATGATTCCTAATCACGTTCCAGACGCTTCCATTCGTGCCAATTATAATTGTAATGATAACTGTACAATGATTCCTAATCATGTTCCAGACGCTTCCATTCGTGCCAATGATAATTGTAATGATAACTGTACAATGATTCCTAATGATGTTCCAGACGCTTCCATTCGTGCCAATGATAATTGTAATGATAACTGTACAACGATTCCTAATCATGTTCCAGATGCTTCCATTCGTGCCAATGATAATTGTAATGATAACTGTACAATGATTCCTAATCATGTTCCAGACGCTTCCATTCGTGCCAATGGTAATTGTAATGATAACTATACAATGATTCCTAATGATGTTCCAGACGCTTCCATTCGTGCCAATGATAATTGTAATGATAACTGTACAACGATTCCTAATCATGTTCCAGATGCTTCCATTCGTGCCAATTATAATTGTAATGATAACTGTACAATGATTCCTAATCATGTTCCAGACGCTTCCATTCGTGCCAATGATAATTGTAATGATAACTGTACAATGATTCCTAATGATGTTCCAGACGCTTCCATTCGTGCCAATGATAATTGTAATGATAACTGTACAACGATTCCTAATCATGTTCCAGATGCTTCCATTCGTGCCAATTATAATTGTAATGATAACTGTACAATGATTCCTAATCATGTTCCAGACGCTTCCATTCGTGCCAATGATAATTTTAATGATAACTGTACAATGATTCCTAATGATGTTCCAGACGCTTCCATTCGTGCCAATGATAATTGTAATGATAACTGTACAATGATTCCTAATGATGGTCCAGACGCTTCCATTCGTGCCAATGGTAATTGTAATGATAACTATACAATGATTCCTAATGATGTTCCAGGCGCTTCAATTCGTGCCAATGATAATTGTAATGATAACTGTACAACGATTCCTAATCATGTTCCAGATGCTTCCATTCGTGCCAATTATAATTGTAATGACAACTGTATAATGATTCCTAATCATGTTCCAGACGCTTCCATTCGTGCCAATGATAATTGTAATGATAACTGTACAATGATTCCTAATGGTGTTCCAGACGCTTCCATTCGTGCCAATGATAATTGTAATGATAACTGTACAACGATTCCTAATCATGTTCCAGATGCTTCCATTCGTGCCAATTATAATTGTAATGATAACTGTACAATGATTCCTAATGATGTTCCAGACGCTTCCATTCGTGTCAATGATAATTGTAATGATAACTGTACAATGATTCCTAATGATGCTCCAGATGCTTCCATTCGTGCCAATTATAATTGTAATGATAACTGTACAATGATTCCTAATCATGTTCCAGACGCTTCCATTCGTGCCAATGGTAATTGTAATGATAACTATACAATGATTCCTAATGATGTTCCAGACGCTTCCATTCGTGCCAATGATAATTGTAATGATAACTGTACAATGATTCCTAATGATGCTCCAGATGCTTCCATTCGTGCCAATTATAATTGTAATGATAACTGTACAATGATTCCTAATCATGTTCCAGACGCTTCCATTCGTGCCAATGATAATTGTAATGATAACTGTACAATGATTCCTAATGATGTTCCAGATGCTTCCATTCGTGCCAATTATAATTGTAATGATAACTGTACAATGATTCCTAATCATGTTCCAGACGCTTCCATTCGTGCCAATGATAATTGTAATGATAACTGTACAATGATTCCTAATGATGTTCCAGACGCTTCCATTCGTGCCAATGATAATTGTAATGATAACTGTACAACGGTTCCTAATCATGTTCCAGATGCTTCCATTCGTGCCAATTATAATTGTAATGATAACTGTACAATGATTCCTAATCATGTTCCAGACGCTTCCATTCGTGCCAATGATAATTGTAATGATAACTGTACAACGATTCCTAATCATGTTCCAGATGCTTCCATTCGTGCCAATGATAGTTGTAATGATAACTGTACAATGATTCCTAATGATGTTCCAGACGCTTCCATTCGTGCCAACGATAATTGTAATGATAACTGTACAATGATTCCTAATGATGCTCCAGACGCTTCCATTCGTGCCAATGGTAATTGTAATGATAACTATACAATGATTCCTAATGATGTTCCAGACGCTTCCATTCGTGCCAATGATAATTGTAATGATAACTGTACAACGATTCCTAATCATGTTCCAGATGCTTCCATTCGTGCCAATTATAATTGTAATGATAACTGTACAATGATTCCTAATCATGTTCCAGACGCTTCCATTCGTGCCAATGATAATTGTAATGATAACTGTACAATGATTCCTAATGATGTTCCAGACGCTTCCATTCGTGCCAATGATAATTGTAATGATAACTGTACAACGATTCCTAATCATGTTCCAGATGCTTCCATTCGTGCCAATTATAATTGTAATGATAACTGTACAATGATTCCTAATCATGTTCCAGACGCTTCCATTCGTGCCAATGATAATTTTAATGATAACTGTACAATGATTCCTAATGATGTTCCAGACGCTTCCATTCGTGCCAATGATAATTGTAATGATAACTGTACAATGATTCCTAATGATGCTCCAGACGCTTCCATTCGTGCCAATGGTAATTGTAATGATAACTATACAATGATTCCTAATGATGTTCCAGACGCTTCCATTCGTGCCAATGATAATTGTAATGATAACTGTACAACGATTCCTAATCATGTTCCAGATGCTTCCATTCGTGCCAATTATAATTGTAATGATAACTGTACAATGATTCCTAATCATGTTCCAGACGCTTCCATTCGTGCCAATGATAATTGTAATGATAACTGTACAATGATTCCTAATGATGTTCCAGACGCTTCCATTCGTGCCAATGATAATTGTAATGATAACTGTACAACGATTCCTAATCATGTTCCAGATGCTTCCATTCGTGCCAATTATAATTGTAATGATAACTGTACAATGATTCCTAATCATGTTCCAGACGCTTCCATTCGTGCCAATGGTAATTGTAATGATAACTATACAATGATTCCTAATGATGTTCCAGACGCTTCCATTCGTGCCAATGATAATTGTAATGATAACTGTACAACGATTCCTAATCATGTTCCAGATGCTTCCATTCGTGCCAATTATAATTGTAATGATAACTGTACAATGATTCCTAATCATGTTCCAGACGCTTCCATTCGTGCCAATGATAATTGTAATGATAACTGTACAATGATTCCTAATGATGTTCCAGACGCTTCCATTCGTGCCAATGATAATTGTAATGATAACTGTACAACGATTCCTAATCATGTTCCAGATGCTTCCATTCGTGCCAATTATAATTGTAATGATAACTGTACAATGATTCATAATCATGTTCCAGACGCTTCCATTCGTGCCAATGATAATTTTAATGATAACTGTACAATGATTCCTAATGATGTTCCAGACGCTTCCATTCGTGCCAATGATAATTGTAATGATAACTGTACAATGATTCCTAATGATGGTCCAGACGCTTCCATTCGTGCCAATGGTAATTGTAATGATAACTATACAATGATTCCTAATGATGTTCCAGGCGCTTCAATTCGTGCCAATGATAATTGTAATGATAACTGTACAACGATTCCTAATCATGTTCCAGATGCTTCCATTCGTGCCAATTATAATTGTAATGATAACTGTATAATGATTCCTAATCATGTTCCAGACGCTTCCATTTGTGCCAATGATAATTGTAATGATAACTGTACAATGATTCCTAATGGTGTTCCAGACGCTTCCATTCGTGCCAATGATAATTGTAATGATAACTGTACAACGATTCCTAATCATGTTCCAGATGCTTCCATTCGTGCCAATTATAATTGTAATGATAACTGTACAATGATTCCTAATGATGTTCCAGACGCTTCCATTCGTGCCAATGATAATTGTAATGATAACTGTACAATGATTCCTAATGATGCTCCAGATGCTTCCATTCGTGCCAATTATAATTGTAATGATAACTGTACAATGATTCCTAATCATGTTCCAGACGCTTCCATTCGTGCCAATGATAATTGTAATGATAACTGTACAATGATTCCTAATGATGTTCCAGATGCTTCCATTCGTGCCAATTATAATTGTAATGATAACTGTACAATGATTCCTAATCATGTTCCAGACGCTTCCATTCGTGCCAATGATAATTGTAATGATAACTGTACAATGATTCCTAATGATGTTCCAGACGCTTCCATTCGTGCCAATGATAATTGTAATGATAACTGTACAACGGTTCCTAATCATGTTCCAGATGCTTCCATTCGTGCCAATTATAATTGTAATGATAACTGTACAATGATTCCTAATCATGTTCCAGACGCTTCCATTCGTGCCAATGATAATTGTAATGATAACTGTACAACGATTCCTAATCATGTTCCAGATGCTTCCATTCGTGCCAATGATAGTTGTAATGATAACTGTACAATGATTCCTAATGATGTTCCAGACGCTTCCATTCGTGCCAATGATAATTGTAATGATAACTGTACAATGATTCCTAATGATGCTCCAGACGCTTCCATTCGTGCCAATGGTAATTGTAATGATAACTATACAATGATTCCTAATGATGTTCCAGACGCTTCCATTCGTGCCAATGATAATTGTAATGATAACTGTACAACGATTCCTAATCATGTTCCAGATGCTTCCATTCGTGCCAATTATAATTGTAATGATAACTGTACAATGATTCCTAATCATGTTCCAGACGCTTCCATTCGTGCCAATGATAATTGTAATGATAACTGTACAATGATTCCTAATGATGTTCCAGACGCTTCCATTCGTGCCAATGATAATTGTAATGATAACTGTACAACGATTCCTAATCATGTTCCAGATGCTTCCATTCGTGCCAATTATAATTGTAATGATAACTGTACAATGATTCCTAATCATGTTCCAGACGCTTCCATTCGTGCCAATGATAATTTTAATGATAACTGTACAATGATTCCTAATGATGTTCCAGACGCTTCCATTCGTGCCAATGATAATTGTAATGATAACTGTACAATGATTCCTAATGATGCTCCAGACGCTTCCATTCGTGCCAATGGTAATTGTAATGATAACTATACAATGATTCCTAATGATGTTCCAGACGCTTCCATTCGTGCCAATGATAATTGTAATGATAACTGTACAACGATTCCTAATCATGTTCCAGATGCTTCCATTCGTGCCAATTATAATTGTAATGATAACTGTACAATGATTCCTAATCATGTTCCAGACGCTTCCATTCGTGCCAATGATAATTGTAATGATAACTGTACAATGATTCCTAATGATGTTCCAGACGCTTCCATTCGTGCCAATGATAATTGTAATGATAACTGTACAACGATTCCTAATCATGTTCCAGATGCTTCCATTCGTGCCAATGATAATTGTAATGATAACAGTACAATGATTCCTAATCATGTTCCAGACGCTTCCATTCGTGCCAATGGTAATTGTAATGATAACTATACAATGATTCCTAATGATGTTCCAGACGCTTCCATTCGTGCCAATGATAATTGTAATGATAACTGTACAACGATTCCTAATCATGTTCCAGATGCTTCCATTCGTGCCAATTATAATTGTAATGATAACTGTACAATGATTCCTAATCATGTTCCAGATGCTTCCATTCGTGCCAATTATAATTGTAATGATAACTGTACAATGATTCCTAATGATGTTCCAGACGCTTCCATTCGTGCCAATGATAATTGTAATGATAACTGTACAACGATTCCTAATCATGTTCCAGATGCTTCCATTCGTGCCAATTATAATTGTAATGATAACTGTACAATGATTCCTAATCATGTTCCAGACGCTTCCATTCGTGCCAATGATAATTTTAATGATAACTGTACAATGATTCCTAATGATGTTCCAGACGCTTCCATTCGTGCCAATGATAATTGTAATGATAACTGTACAATGATTCCTAATGATGGTCCAGACGCTTCCATTCGTGCCAATGGTAATTGTAATGATAACTATACAATGATTCCTAATGATGTTCCAGGCGCTTCAATTCGTGCCAATGATAATTGTAATGATAACTGTACAACGATTCCTAATCATGTTCCAGATGCTTCCATTCGTGCCAATTATAATTGTAATGATAACTGTATAATGATTCCTAATCATGTTCCAGACGCTTCCATTCGTGCCAATGATAATTGTAATGATAACTGTACAATGATTCCTAATGGTGTTCCAGACGCTTCCATTCGTGCCAATGATAATTGTAATGATAACTGTACAACGATTCCTAATCATGTTCCAGATGCTTCCATTCGTGCCAATTATAATTGTAATGATAACTGTACAATGATTCCTAATCATGTTCCAGACGCTTCCATTCGTGCCAATGATAATTTTAATGATAACTGTACAATGATTCCTAATGATGTTCCAGACGCTTCCATTCGTGCCAATGATAATTGTAATGATAACTGTACAATGATTCCTAATGATGCTCCAGACGCTTCCATTCGTGCCAATGGTAATTGTAATGATAACTGTACAATGATTCCTAATGATGTTCCAGACGCTTCCATTCGTGCCAATGATAATTGTAATGATAACTGTACAACGATTCCTAATGATGTTCCAGATGCTTCCATTCGTGCCAATTATAATTGTAATGATAACTGTACAATGATTCCTAATCATGTTCCAGACGCTTCCATTCGTGCCAATGATAATTGTAATGATAACTGTACAATGATTCCTAATGATGTTCCAGACGCTTCCATTCGTGCCAATGATAATTGTAATGATAACTGTACAACGATTCCTAATCATGTTCCAGATGCTTCCATTCGTGCCAATTATAATTGTAATGATAACTGTACAATGATTCCTAATCATGTTCCAGACGCTTCCATTCGTGCCAATGATAATTTTAATGATAACTGTACAATGATTCCTAATGATGTTCCAGACGCTTCCATTCGGGCCAATGATAATTGTAATGATAACTGTACAATGATTCCTAATGATGCTCCAGACGCTTCCATTCGTGCCAATGGTAATTGTAATGATAACTATACAATGATTCCTAATGATGTTCCAGACGCTTCCATTCGTGCCAATGATAATTGTAATGATAACTGTACAATGATTCCTAATGATGCTCCAGACGCTTCCATTCGTGCCAATGGTAATTGTAATGATAACTATACAATGATTCCTAATGATGTTCCAGACGCTTCCATTCGTGCCAATGGTAATTGTAATGATAACTGTACAACGATTCCTAATCATGTTCCAGATGCTTCCATTCGTGCCAATTATAATTGTAATGATAACTGTACAATGATTCCTAATCATGTTCCAGACGCTTCCATTCGTGCCAATGATAATTGTAATGATAACTGTACAATGATTCCTAATGATGTTCCAGACGCTTCCATTCGTGCCAATGATAATTGTAATGATAACTGTACAACGGTTCCTAATCATGTTCCAGATGCTTCCATTCGTGCCAATTATAATTGTAATGATAACTGTACAATGATTCCTAATCATGTTCCAGACGCTTCCATTCGTGCCAATGATAATTGTAATGATAACTGTACAACGATTCCTAATCATGTTCCAGATGCTTCCATTCGTGCCAATGATAGTTGTAATGATAACTGTACAATGATTCCTAATGATGTTCCAGACGCTTCCATTCGTGCCAATGATAATTGTAATGATAACTGTACAATGATTCCTAATGATGCTCCAGACGCTTCCATTCGTGCCAATGGTAATTGTAATGATAACTATACAATGATTCCTAATGATGTTCCAGACGCTTCCATTCGTGCCAATGATAATTGTAATGATAACTGTACAACGATTCCTAATCATGTTCCAGATGCTTCCATTCGTGCCAATTATAATTGTAATGATAACTGTACAATGATTCCTAATCATGTTCCAGACGCTTCCATTCGTGCCAATGATAATTGTAATGATAACTGTACAATGATTCCTAATGATGTTCCAGACGCTTCCATTCGTGCCAATGATAATTGTAATGATAACTGTACAACGATTCCTAATCATGTTCCAGATGCTTCCATTCGTGCCAATTATAATTGTAATGATAACTGTACAATGATTCCTAATCATGTTCCAGACGCTTCCATTCGTGCCAATGATAATTTTAATGATAACTGTACAATGATTCCTAATGATGTTCCAGACGCTTCCATTCGTGCCAATGATAATTGTAATGATAACTGTACAATGATTCCTAATGATGCTCCAGACGCTTCCATTCGTGCCAATGGTAATTGTAATGATAACTATACAATGATTCCTAATGATGTTCCAGACGCTTCCATTCGTGCCAATGATAATTGTAATGATAACTGTACAACGATTCCTAATCATGTTCCAGATGCTTCCATTCGTGCCAATTATAATTGTAATGATAACTGTACAATGATTCCTAATCATGTTCCAGACGCTTCCATTCGTGCCAATGATAATTGTAATGATAACTGTACAATGATTCCTAATGATGTTCCAGACGCTTCCATTCGTGCCAATGATAATTGTAATGATAACTGTACAACGATTCCTAATCATGTTCCAGATGCTTCCATTCGTGCCAATTATAATTGTAATGATAACTGTACAATGATTCCTAATCATATTCCAGACGCTTCCATTCGTGCCAATGATAATTGTAATGATAACTGTACAACGATTCCTAATCATGTTCCAGATGCTTCCATTCGTGCCAATGATAATTGTAATGATAACTGTACAATGATTCCTAATGATGTTCCAGACGCTTCCATTCGTGCCAATGATAATTGTAATGATAACTGTACAATGATTCCTAATGATGCTCCAGACGCTTCCATTCGTGTCAATGGTAATTGTAATGATAACTATACAATAATTCCTAATGATGTTCCAGACGCTTCCATTCGTGCCAATGATAATTGTAATGATAACTGTACAACGATTCCTAATCATGTTCCAGATGCTTCCATTCGTGCCAATTATAATTGTAATGATAACTGTACAATGATTCCTAATCATGTTCCAGACGCTTCCATTCGTGCCAATGATAATTGTAATGATAACTGTACAATGATTCCTAATGATGTTCCAGACGCTTCCATTCGTGCCAATGATAATTGTAATGATAACTGTACAACGATTCCTAATCATGTTCCAGATGCTTCCATTCGTGCCAATTATAATTGTAATGATAACTGTACAATGATTCCTAATCATGTTCCAGACGCTTCCATTCGTGCCAATGATAATTTTAATGATAACTGTACAATGATTCCTAATGATGTTCCAGACGCTTCCATTCGTGCCAATGATAATTGTAATGATAACTGTACAATGATTCCTAATGATGCTCCAGACGCTTCCATTCGTGCCAATGGTAATTGTAATGATAACTATACAATGATTCCTAATGATGTTCCAGACGCTTCCATTCGTGCCAATGATAATTGTAATGATAACTGTACAACGATTCCTAATCATGTTCCAGATGCTTCCATTCGTGCCAATTATAATTGTAATGATAACTGTACAATGATTCCTAATCATGTTCCAGACGCTTCCATTCGTGCCAATGATAATTGTAATGATAACTGTACAATGATTCCTAATGATGTTCCAGACGCTTCCATTCGTGCCAATGATAATTGTAATGATAACTGTACAACGATTCCTAATCATGTTCCAGATGCTTCCATTCGTGCCAATTATAATTGTAATGATAACTGTACAATGATTCCTAACCATGTTCCAGACGCTTCCATTCGTGCCAATGATAATTGTAATGATAACTGTACAACGATTCCTAATCATGTTCCAGATGCTTCCATTCGTGCCAATGATAATTGTAATGATAACTGTACAATGATTCCTAATGATGTTCCAGACGCTTCCATTCGTGCCAATGATAATTGTAATGATAACTGTACAATGATTCCTAATGAAGTTCCAGACGCTTCCATTCGTGCCAATGATAATTGTAATGATAACTGTACAACGATTCCTAATCATGTTCCAGACGCTTCCATTCGTGCCAATGATAATTGTAATGATAACTGTGCAATGATTCCTAATGATGCTCCAGATGCTAATAATAATGCTAGTGATAATCCAGATAACACATATACATATACAATGATTACTAATAATAATGAATACGTGAATCGGACATTCTAGCTTAGCAGCAATCATTGCGAATAACTTATTCATTAATGATCATAATATGGAATTTGGGGATGTTACGTGACCCTTCAATATGACCATTCCTGCTGACGATCTCTTCTATTATAGTGACAATCATATGAACATTGGTTTAACAGTGCCAGTTAAAAGTACTGCTCATGGAGTGGCTATAAATGCACCAAGGTCCCAAGGTGGCAGTATAAGAAATGTGCAAGGTCTTCTTGAGCACAGTGTAGATGCAGCTGCAGGTAGCATTGCCAAAAATAATTCATGTGTCAGTGACACAACTGGTGGATATGGTAATACCTTTAGTGATGCAAACAATGAAAACAGCGACAGTGAAGTAAGTAGTTCTGACAGTGCGAATGACTTACACCTTATCCGGTACAAAATCAGAAACGTGTTGCCTCAGGAAGTTTCAATCACATTAAATAAACATAGTTGCAATCTTCTTGAATTGGCAAATAATCCTTCATGTGTAAGCACATCTGCGAGTACAAATCGAGAATTATCCAATAATATAAGTACCGATAATCAAATAGAAATTGAAGAATATTTTACATATGGAACTGAATTCAATGAGAATACAAATGTTTCACCGAGAGGTCGAAAGCGTGTTCGTAATGAGGTTATATGGGTGCATAATATAAGAAAGCAAAAACGAAATCTTGGATTAGCTTATACTAGTGCACGTGGGATACCCAAAGGGCTAGAATTGTTGGAGCTGGCTGTAGTGAAAATGTCGTTCAAAAAGCCATGTACGTGATCGTCAGGAAATATTTCATAGATTTTGGAAGTTGGGTGAAATAAATAGACAACGTGATTTAATCAATTCCCATGTTACATCAATTGAATCTAAGTACAAGAAAACTAAATCACGTAGAAATAAAAGTTTAATATATACATTACCTAAATCCAGTGAAAATAAAGTAAAGGTGTGCAAGGTATTCTTTTTACACACATTAAATATCACAGACAAAGTTGTTCACAACAGCCTTAAGAAACAAGATGACCTTGGTGTTACAGAAAGAGACAAAAGGGGCACCATGGACATCAAAGAAAACATCCCAAACTGTTCTTAATGACATTAGAGAACATATTTCTAGCTTTCCTACTGTAGAATCACATTGCTGTAGAAAGAATTCAACTAGAAAATATCTGGAAACTCAGCTGTTACTTTCCAAAATGTACGACCTGTATGTTGAGCAGTGTAGAGTAGCTGGGAGGACCATGGCTCACAAGAAAATTTTTGAACGTGTTTTCCATGCCAAATTTAATTTAGGTTTTTTCATCCTAAAAAAGACCAATGTGAGTTGTGTGCAAAATACACGCATGCACCTGAGGAAAGGAAACAGCAAATATTAGAGAAATATGAGGATCATTTAAAGAACAAAACTCTTGCTAGAAAACTCAAAGACAAACAAAAATACAAAGCAAAATTTTCACAAGAATATTGTTGTAGCTGTTTTGGTCTGCAACAAGTTCTTAATGCTCCGCATGGTGAAATATCCACATTTTATTATAAACGGAAACTGTCTATAACCTCAGTGTGTATAACTGCAAAATGGTGAGGGGTGTTGCTATATGTTGCCAGAGACAATTGCAATGCGGGGCTCTTGTGCGGTAGCTTCATGCCTCTTTTTTGTATATGAAGACACAAATAGAAAATGGGGCAAAGCACTTTAGGTTTATCTCCGACAGCTGTGCAGGAAAAACCCGAAACCGTTTCGTTGTTACTATGTACTGGGATACATTGAAGAAATTTGACATATCTAGTATAAAACATTCCTTTCTTGAAAAGGGGCATACCCAGAATGAAAATGACTCAATTCATTCGACCATTGAAGGGGCCTCTAAAGGTGTACCAATATATACTCCGCAGCAGTGGTATACTCTTGTGAGATTGGCACGAAGAAAACAACAGTTTCATGTTCGAGAAATGAATTTAGAAGACGTCAAGGACTTTAAAGATCTGGCTGCTAAAATAACTCATTTAGAGAAGGATGTGAATGGAGAAAGGATTAGGTGGAATGCAATCAGAGTTATAAAAGTATCAAAAAAGTCGCAAAATATGTTAAATATCAAATACAACTACAATAGTGATTGGGTAGTTGTAAACTTGGAATGTAAAAATGTAAAATACCTGAACAGTATCATTCAACATTCCTTGAACTCCGTCATAATCAAAAAGTTCAAATACTGTATCTTCTGATGAGGAAAATTAAAATAAATGAAAATGAATGGTGTATGTTAGTATGCACGTTGTTAGAGTATGCTACTTAATCGGATTTGCGGCTTTTGTATTTAAAATAATCGGCACTGTGCTTTCTAAGAGTGATTTTGTTATAATGCCATTATAAGTCAAACGTGTCTATAACGGACACATACGTGTGGGACCACACGATGACAGTTCATTAAGATGGATAGTCGCAAGTGTCTGTTATAGATGACGTTTTACTGCAATATTGGTTTAATGAGTGATTATGAACATGATTGATCTGAATAATTATGAGATTCTCAATATAAGCTTATTATGATGCTTATTATAGGAGACAATAATAATAGTTTGAAACTGTAAGAAAGACGTATGTTTATATACGACTCTTTGACATTACTGGCATGTTAAACTAATGTGAACTAAAAGGATGTATGTACATATACATTGATGCTGCATTCTTACACAAACAGAATTTCAGTGGTAAAAAGGCGTATAAATCAGAAATTGTGTAATAATATCAAAAATGTTTCGTATTATCATTTTCCTTTATTCTATATAATAGAGATCCATTTTGTTACTTTCAAAATAAAAGGTTTAATAATTATTGTTACATTATGTTAAATTTTATTCAGTTTTTTTGCTCTCCTGAAAAGTTGAGAAAATAGACATACGACCCTATTGTATTCCAGTGACGATTTAATTAACGGTTAAAGTTTGTTCTATTGAATAATTAGCTCTAACTATCATGATTAGATATAACAACAAGAGGCCCAAGGGGCCTGTGTCGCTCACCTGGAGCACCATGAATTTTTGTCAAAATTGTTGGTGGTTGGTTTAGCAGTCTTTTAAATGAGTTTGTGGAGATTTTTGCAAGTGCAATATGGCCGCCAAACACACTACATTTTGACTGCCCCACGGCAGGATGCCCATGTTTTTTTGATGGATCAACTTCCCTTGAACAAATTTTAATGGCCCAAATTTCGGCCCGATCCCTTCAGCGGTTCTGGAGGAGTCATTTTCGTGAAAACCAGGTCATCCAAGATGGTCGCCGAACCATTTGGTCAATCAAGTCCTCTTGAACAAACTTGGCTTACCTCTTGGCCTAGATGAAGATTCCCCAAGAGGTTTCGGAGATTTTTAAAGACATTTCGTGAAATCAGCCGAAATCCAAAATGGCCGCTGTGTAAATTGGCCGATCAGGTTCATTTGAACAAACTTGGATCCTTATGCCCTAAGGATGCTTCCTGCCAAATATAATTGAAATCGGCCTGGTAGTTCTCAAGATATTTTTAATTTCTCATTGCTTTAGCATGGGAACTTTTGACGAGAAAATTATCCAAGATGGCCACCAACCCGTTTATCCGACAGTTTCGAAAATTGTAAATTTGAGCTCAGAATACCTAAAAACATATATAGAACCAATTTTGGCCTCAAAATCCATCAAATAAAAAAATCCAATATGTCCGCCAAACACGCCACATTTTGATTGGCCCACGGCGGCCATGCTTTTTGATGGAGCAACTTCCCTTGAAAAACCTTAATGGCCCTTAGTCCCTAATCATATCTCCCAAATTTTGGCCTGATCCATTCAGCGGTTCTGGAGAAGTCGTTTTCGCGGAAACTAGGTCATCCAAGATGGCTGCCGAACCATTCGGTCAATCAAGTCGTCTTAAACAAGATTGGCTTACCTCTTTGCATAGATGAGATTTCATAAGTTTTGAACCGATTCCCCAAGCCGTTTCGGAGAACGAGATTTTTAAATACATTTCTAAAAATCAGATGAAATCCAAGATGGCCACCGGCCAAATTGGCCAATCGGCTTCGTTTGAACAAAATGAAATCTCTATACCATAAGGATGCTTCCTGCCAAATATAATTCTAATCGGCCCAGTAGTTCTCGAGAAGACATTTTAAATTTCCCATTGCTTTAGTATGGGAGCTTTTGGCGGGAAAATGATCCAAGATGGATAATCATATATCCCAAATTTCGGCCTGATCCCTTCAGCGGTTCTGGAGAAGAAGTTATTTTCGCTAAAACTAGGTCAACCAAAATGGCTGCCGAACTATTTGACCAATTAAGTTCCCTTGAACAAATTTGGTTGAGCTCTTGCCCTAGATCATATTTCATGAGGTTTTCTTCAATCCCTCAAGCGGTTTCGGAGAAGATTTTTAAAGACGTTCTTAAAATCGGTCAAAATCCAAGATGGCCGCCGGGCTAATTGGCCGATCGGCTTCATTTGAACAAACTTGGATCCGCATGCCCTAAAGATGCTTCCTGCCAAATATAATTGAAATTGGCCCAGCAGTTCTTGAGAAGAAGTCGTTTAAAGGAAAGGTTGATGGACGGACGGACGACGGACACACGACGGACAGTCGCCACGACATAAGCTCACTTGGCCTTTCAAGCCAGCTGAGCTAATAACACAGAGTTAGTAGATAGTCGCTATTATAAGAATTGTACATTTTAGCAATTGACCCTTTAACGCTCCAGCTGGTTAAAATATGTTCTGTTAGTGGGTTTGAGAAATGTCCATATGCAGAACAAGAGAATTATTTTTTTGAAAAATGACCACTGGAATGAGTGTCTCCATAACCGAGCCACTGGTAAATTTTCACAAATTTATTGCCCTTGCTCTGCAAATGAATATTTTCTATCGGAAAATTTAAATTTTCTTAAACCAATTTTAGGATTAAAGGTCCATGACATATGAAAACGTTACCAGGACTCAGTGAGTGGTCAAAACCAGCTTCTGAAATCAAATTGTCTTCAGAAATGACGATTTGCACGCCAAGAGACTTTTTTTAATTTATTTACCACTGGAATAACCGGCTTGATAACCAAACTAGTCAATACAGTTCTAAATGTTAAAAAATTGTCTTGGCTTGCAAATGGGCATTTATTAACCCTTTAATGGTCAAATCAGCCAAAACCAGCCTCTGCAGTGTTCCTGAGAAATGCCCTTTTGCTGACTAAGAGAATACTATTTTTGAAAATTTATCACTTGAATGACTGGCTCACAGACTACTCTTGGTCAGCAAATTGACATTTTATTAGACAATTGGAATTTTCTTGACCAAATTTAACCATTAAAGGGTTGACAAATATTGGACAGTAACGGGTTGTAAAGCTGAAGCTAATACTTACCTTTACCTTTCTACTTACCTTGTTCCGTTGTTCACAGTGGGGACAAATTCTCAATCCTTGTTCCTCTGAAGATCAAAGAAATGATAAAAACACCATACAACCTTTACCTACATACAGTAAATAAGTCAAACCAGGTCATTTTGGATTTGATTAAATTGTTTATTCATTCACTTTAAAGTCTTATGTCATTGTTATTGAATGCTGCCATATCGATATAATGCAGAGTTTGCTCAAACAATCACCAACACAGACAGCGGCGCAAACCCCCACTGATTACCAGCATGATCAATATTATATAGGACCACTATAGTTTACTTTACTGTTGATTTTGAGACTTGTATTGTTATCGATAATCAATAACAATACAATCCAGTCTCTAGAACAATAGGAAACTATCTTGGTCCTAGATAATATTGCTCATGCTGGTCATCAGTGGTGGTTTATGGTTATGGTCTTCTGCTGGTCACAGGTCATATATTAATGAGTGGTCTTTCAGATTTTTGTCCTCCTACTGTTCCAGATTTCGTACGTTTATTTTTGATACTTGTGTTTGTGGAGTGGCTATGTTTCAACAGTAGCTGAAATAGAAAGTGAAACAAATATGATTACACAGGGAGTTATAAGTATTACATAATGGACCTTTCCATTTTATCCATCAATCATATGACGTCATAATCAACTACATGATGCCTAAGGATGACAACACAATCAATGACATAATCAATGACGTAGATAAGTTCGTTAATCGTCACAGACACTTAATTGATGACGAACTATATGCATACTATTTAACCCTTTAATGGTTAAATTTGTTCAAGAAGATTTTAATATCTGCTTATTGAATGTCCAATTAGAGGCCAAGAGAATACAATTTTTGAAAGTTTATGACAGGAATTACTGGCTCGGTCATTGAGCCAGTCATTCACGGTGAATTTTCAAAAATTCTATTCTCTTGGCCTGAAATAGACATTCCACAAGGCCAGAACAGAGGCCAGTTTTGGTCGCCATGACCATTAAAGGGTTAATAAAAATGATGTTGAATTTTTTCAAACTAATTTGACTGAGAGCTGTTGCTGTCATATCAACAGCTTACATGTATATTTTTCTAGAGTTTGAGATTCAGAGAGTGCGGAGATCTATCCCAACGCAGGCAAAGCATGGGTAAAGCTTAGCTGGAGATGGGCGGGGCATAGCTAAAACTGGATTCCTCCATTGAGCAAAACTAAGCAAGACTGAGCGGTGGTAGTGAACACCTGACCCTGCACTGCAACAGTAGCATGACAAAAATAACATTCTATCTGTGTTGGTACAAGTACATTATGTAATAAATTATGAAAAAGTGTACCAACACAAATACTGATAGAATGCTATTTTGACATGATACTGGTGCAGTGTCCAGTCACCCGTTTACTACCAGCACTCAGTCTCACGCCACAATAACAAATTAGCTACTATAATCTCAGTCTGAGTACAGCGTATATTGCACATAGTGATATTCAATATACCACCACATACCTCACCGATAATATTTGTTAGAATAACGCTTGCTGGTGTATTCATTCATTTTTCTGGGTGACATGCATGGTGGTAGAGTGGTACCTGATAATCATGCTGGTTGATTCACAAATTTTTCTGGGTGACATGCACGGTGTTTACATCTCAGGTGATGTGAAGTTTGAAAGAAAAATTCCATGGAAAATTAGTAAAACATATTTAAATTTCATAGACAAAAAAACACCCCTTAGGCCTATTTATACCTGGAAACCCCTCAGCTGCTCTCGGAGAGCATCTAGACTTCAAGGTTTTCTGGTGGAGGGTTGGGCGAGTCGACCACTCGCTTTGGTATTTCCAGGTAAGTGACCACTGAGGACAGTGAATCACACATTTCAGGAGAGCGATTCATAGTCCTTCAGTACATAAAAATGAAAGACTGACTCAAGTCAGACTGACAATGACCAATAGGAAAACATCCATTTGCAGAACAAGAGAAGACTATTTTTTTAAATTTACGACTGGAATGACTGGCTCTGTTAGCGAGACAGTCATTTCAGTGGTAAATTTTCAAAAATAGCCTTCTTGGTCTGCAAATAGATGTTTCTCAATACCACTGCAGAAGCCGTTTGTGGATGATATTGAGCAGGGTTCTGCCGATCCGGTTGCTTAGTGGAGTCAACTGGCCCACTTCCTCAAGAAATCATGGGTCACTTTGACAAATGTTGGATCAAGTACATACATGGAAGATATCCCTGTGGGCCAGTGACCCATGTGTGAAGGTTGGACATTGTGAAATTTACAGTGCTAAATGGTGCAAGGGCCCTGCCTCGGCAAAACCCTGCATGAGTGTTAAAGAGTTAGGTATATGATGTCATAATGAATTACATCATATGTAGGCTGACGCAGCCAAATCTGTCGAACTTTTAAGAGTCCGTTATACGAATTATATGTCTTTACTATTTATTAAACATTCTGTTGAATATTTAACAACAGAATCCAGTCAAATTATTTGAAATTAGTTTCAAAATATTCAACAGGTTAACTGTATCTATAGTTACCATGAAGCTTGGAAATCAGGATTCAAAGTACTTATTGATCCCAACACACGCAGTCGCATAGCATCGATGGAACCTACCTAGAAATTGCCGGAGCATAGCTAAAAGTGGATCCATCTATTAGAAAGTCTAAATTTCTGCTTTATCCTCTTGCCAATTCCAGTCTTTGCTATGTTTATCCATTCACCGACAAGTCCTGAAAACAATGTGGCATGGCAAATGATTCTGATAGCCTAATTTCTCAATCCGAAAGAAAATGACATTTTAGTATGACTTTGAATTAATTACCTACCTACCTTTAAAATCTCGAGCCCTTTCTTTATCTCCATGTTTTGAAAGAATTATGATACATTTGTCTCCATCCATCCATCATGCCATCTCCTCCCAAACAGTTGGTGGAATTCAACCAAATGTGCTATGTGGGCTATCCATATGATTGCGGTGTGGCTGACAACATTTATTTTATGTAATCAGAGATTGGGGTCTTCCAGATTTATCTAGATTTCCCATAGTCCTGCCCACAATCTCGCACATCATTTGACACCCTCTATAGTTTTAGATTAAGCCAGATGGGATACTACATTTAGATAGGACTAGTGATTACTAGATTCTACTGTAGCTCACGGGGTAGTATCGGGCCGTTCCAGTGTATGATGTTGACTCGCTGTGCCGCAAGTGCACGACGTATAATGACGCTGGTTAGCTTCCAGTCTCGGGGTGACGGATCCTGTACGATACTGCCCTACGGGTAACAAAGACCGGCTCCTCTCAATCATTCCAGTGGGGCCGTGCGACCATCGTCGCGAACATTAAACACAATGGTCTCATCCCAAGAGTTTGTGTCACCAGTATGCCTGTCCATAGCAATTTCGTGATCTATGGACTTACAAGATTTGATTTGGTGACCTAATTAAACTAAGTCTATACAATAATTTTGCCTAAACAGATTGTCAAGTATGCTAGATACAAATGATGAGCATACGAAAATACAAGACATAGAGACAGCCGGATGAACTTTTAAACATGGGGCTCCCGGAGATACCACACAGACTCGTAGGTCCACAGAGGTATCCCCGAAAGGGAGGCTCCCGTACACGAGACTTAACTAATTAACTTAATATAAGTTATTATACCTCTAAGCTGAAAGAAAAGAAAATTATCTCTGTAGTGACGAAAAATCATGTGCTTCACGCGGGCACTACTCCAAGTGCTAGTTTGGTTGAGGAGTATTATCCTCACGTGGACCATCGTCGCTGAATCCTTGTGAGAGGCAAGTGCCTCGCGCGGGCCTCCATCACGGGAAAATGTCACCACTGCTTAAAGCGGGAGAAGAGTAGTAGGCAAAAATGGGCCCACTCTAATATTTAACCAAAATGCTGAAAAGAAGAGCCCATACCTAGTCAGATTATGACTATAGGGTTGCGTGCTGTTTTACATGAAGACGGGACGAACGATTCCCGAAGGATTCCCATGTCACCGTCTTATGTAATTTTTAGTATGCTGAATTAGTAGTTGTCGCTTTATTTATGCGGGCATTCTTCTATGCTTATCTAACTTTTAGTTTTTAGAGACAAGAACTAGTTTAGCCCGCAAATGGCGGGTGTCTACCTAGCTGTTAGATACGGCTGTCATTCAGAACGGATGCCCTACGACATCAATACTGAAGACAGCGCTCATACATGTTACTTAGTAAGATCTCCGAACTGGATAATAATCCGGACATCTCGCTCCATAACCACATAAAACGTCACAAGACATTGGTTACCTTTCACAAAAGCATTTTAGGCAACTGATCTATCGTTATGGTGGGGGTAAGAGAGACGAATACCCACCGTAAATGTCCTTCCCGTGAGGGCGTGGCAGATCTGACTATCATGCCCAGATATTTTTTACAGAATTCGGTAGGGATGCACATCTTGCCCGTCACCTGGTCCTATGGAACTAACCGTTTAACCTGTTGTTAGGTTTAAATGCAAGTTACCCAGCTTTGCACTGCGGTGCGGGAGGATTGTTCAGCAGATAAAAGAAAATAATAATTAAAATATGTTTGCGCAGTGCTTTCCTACATTGGAAGAAGTGCTAACTACTAAGTATCTGAGGATACAGAGGGAATGTATGTGATACCATACCTTGGCCATCACCGCTCGAAAACCCCAACAGTTGACCAGGGTCGGATCAGCCCATGGTGCGGTTAGGGACATCCAAACAAATAAAGAAGCCACAAGGCTTAGTGGAACATGAAGAAAGACAATATCTTAGAGATATGAATCTTGCCAGAGTGTGGGGCCTAATCATATTAAACCTATCCTATCGAGCTGAATAGAAAGGGTTTTAGTCGGTAGCATGCCGGGATAAACCAAGTTATAGCACGGAAAGCGACCTCAGTGAAAAAATTTTGGTGGCGGGAGAAAGTGCTGCATATATAAGTGTCGCTGTATAGTGTTTCCTACGTGCACTGCAGTCCTATATTTTCTACAAATAAACAAAACATATGAACTGATGGCCACTGGCCATATATAAACTAACCAGAACAATTAATACAGTATGAAATGAAAAGAATTATATATCTTTAGTACTGGTTAAGGAACCTATTACGGTGCGGTTAGTGAAAACACCTTACAGAAAATGAGAATAACTATAGACAAATACAGAAATTATAACTAGCAGTCCTAAGACCGTTATGGTACCTTTTAGTCATTGGAACCGTTTATACTGGTACGATATAATTATCAAAAATACATTTAACGGAATAATTAAAATGTTAAGCATAGTTACTTGAATAATCGGTACCCATTCTTAAGTCTGGGCTATCGTGTTCCTGTAATTGATACGTCACTCTTAGGTTGACGTGAGTTGGTGCATTCTCAGGAAGCTGAAAAGTTCCCGCAGGCTGGTTCCCGCCAACAGGATTCCCGCAAGCAGCTCATGACGGGAGCGGATCGAACTCAGGACTGTAATCACAATATAGAATGGCTAACGAGTAGTCAGCAAGAGATACAATAACACTGCTGCTGTGAAGAAAAGTTCCCGTACACCGATGGTATGGATGGAAGTTCACAACAACCTGATCACAAACGGGGGCTGTTAGATGCAGATGAAGATACAAAACTAAGCTTAACGGTGCGGGGTACGTCAGACAGCTCTGAAGACATACCGGGCAAAGTTACTTGCTGCGGTCGAAAAGTTTAGATAAACCTGCATGACATCAGTGTGGGGACGGTTAAATAAGCACTTTTTGCCATGGCCGGCAGATCCGGCGAGTCATCCACCAAAGAACATCGCTGCCTCTACATCCGTAGAATTACATTTTCAGGCCGGAAAGGCCTCACCGCAAGTTCGTGTTCCGAAGTAGCTCTTGATATATTCGTGAACAATATCTATAAAGTTCCAAAATTCTCCCGCAAGGATGGGAGTTACAAAATTGCTTTTAGTGCGGTGGGCTGGAGTATTGCTGGCTACGGGAGAGAAACCGACCGAAAGCAAAGTGATCTGCGTAATGGTGTGCTGATCGTAGCTGGAACAGGTCCAACCTATTCGGCCCCTGGCCGAGGATGCTCTCGAACTCTGGAACTCGTCTCCTTTTATACGACCCGTGACGTCACAGGCGCAAGCTCCAAGCAATCATCGGTCGAGCAACAGCCAATCAGTGCATAGCTAAAAATAACGCAGTCGAATGTTCTAGAAGTTTTGCGTCCACGTGGTTATGACATCACGGCAATATTTTGAAGATAATCAAAAGGGGTTTTCCGTGGATAACTCAGCCATTTCTTAACCGATTTTGAAATGGTTTACAGATTTGGAAAGCCAGTCGAATTCTGGTATTGATTAATGCCAGATTCGGCGGGAACAGGTAATTAAAAAGGATTACATGGTACCGTCTCGGTACACTAAAAGCGTCATCCCATCTTGGTCGTAAACTACGTGCTCTGTTAAAAATAGCATCTAAGCGTGCGCATGCGCACGATGCGCTTTAGCGAACTTAGTCGTTTTTTATAACGCAATCTCTCTCATAGGCTCATATACGCTTATGGCTCTACCCAGGGGGCGTGTTCAGGGAATGAATCCAGGACGGGCGGCGCGTACCCAGCCTAGCTAGTATGGCCGGTACCGGTCCAGTCGATCCTAACTACACCACCCCCTAATAGTTTGGCATCCGTGGCAAACGATCGCGCATTGTGGATCGACGCCCAGACGTATGCTAGGCGGGAATTATAGACTTCCCGGGTAGGTGCGTGGCCGGAGAGGAGTAGTGATGCAATAGACGCATATTCAAGAGACAGAGCACATAGAGGTGCCAAAGAGGAGAGGGTAGGCATACTTTTAGTTTTCAATTTTTGACCTGGAATTATTTTTTCATGCCTTTTTTTTTTTTTTAATATTTTGGTGCGTGCTGCAACCTTATTTAGTCAATGATCCTAAACAATAGCTCGCATGGGTGTTCTCTTTGGGTGCAGATAATTATTATCTCCGCAGAGAACACCCAAGCTCCAACGTACCACAATTTAAGTTTAAATATATAATAATATAAAATATATATGTATATCGAATATATGATTTCCATGTAACATACCCTTATGGGGTATCTAAAATGTTACGTCCAAATTACTTGCGCACCCTGGATAAATAAAGGGGTACGCAACACGTACCTTTGATTAGAAATATATTTGCGGCCCGTTATAGCGGGTCCACAATGGGCAGCTCTCGCTGACCCCCATAGCTGTCCTGACATCTAAGACAGGATGAAAAATAATAAGAAAATTAGAACATAATAATAATAACTCAAAAGTTAATTTATCAGGCAGCCCCAGCATAGCTGAGACTGCATTACGGGATTATGACATTATTGCACTGCAGGATGTTGTATTCTTTACGTCGCACACAACGTTCTTACAACCCCTAAGTCTGCAGTGCTCATTTTGTGTGGGACACAGCTGGGCACTGAAGTGCGTGGCTGTGTCGGATAACCGTAGTCATCCTAGGGACGGGATTCAATTGATCTAACATATATAATAAAAAGAAAAGTATTTCAAAAATAAATTAATAATTAATACGCTTCCATGAATCGTACCACTGATGTTCTGCTGTATTACAAATGATCACACCTCTGCTACGAAATTTCCCCACTGAGTCTGGGTCCCGCGACTGATGGTGGTTGGTCGCAGCGGATGCACTATCAATGCTGAGATGCGTTCATTATCACTGGCACTGTCGGAAATGTCTGAAGTATTGGTGGCAGAAATATGAGCGTCTAATGAGCGTAATGTCTCTCACAGTTACTGCGGGTGCTAAAATATATGTCCGTAAGGCAGCGGTGGTGCTGGTGGTTGTCAAGGCGGGTGATGCTTTTGTCGTTGTGATCGTCGTGGTGGCGTATTCCAGACAATATGGGTGCGGGTGTAGTGGCTGTAGTTTGATGGCTGATTACTGATGCGGGTGCTGCCGGACTGGATTCTGCGGAGGACTTTCGCTTCTTACTCCGCTTCAGGACCAGTGTAGATGTAGTGACTGGTAGTGGCATAGCGCTCCTCGACCTGGCTGCGGGTAGGATTTCACGTCTTGCTGCCGGTATGTTGCTCACGGTAACCGTGGGAGGACGATAACTAACGGGATATCGACGGGTAGTGTTCTTCGTGTGGGCCATCTTCTCAGTCGGGAGTACTTTGACTGGAAATCGAGAATCGAAATGCGTGGCTAAAACGGCACGATCCTCGTTTTCTTCCCCGGGAACTAATGTCACTTCTAACACATGGTGATGATGACGGAGCACATGGGTCACTCCATAGCGAGTAGCGGTATAGAGATACTGACACACCACGCAGAAGACTGACTGGAGGAGATGATCCTTATTAACATGAAGTGTGTGGTCGGATTTTCTCGTAAAAGTTCTGGTACAGGGTTCTCCGCTAGCTAATAACGAGCTGCACGGGAATCGTTTTGGAATTGGTGCCGATTCTTCTTTAGACGAATCCGACATGCTAAATCTTCGAGGAGTGACATCTCGTTCCCGCATGGTAGGTGGCTGCGGGAACCTTATTCACAACCTAATGCCCTATCTTTTCATTTTGTTAACTTTCCAGGCCAAGTATAATAATGAACTAATAATAAAAACACCAGAATTTGGTTTTCGACATGAAAGAAGCCTAATGCTATCTGTTCTTCCCTGGTGTCGAGTTTTGACGGGAAGACGAAGTTTCAGAGCGTGTTTCCTCCTTTTATACTATTTGGTGACATCATAGGCGGCGGATGACCACACCTGGAAGTTTTTAATAGGTGATTCGGTCAGCCCTATATGGAAAGTTTCTCTTTCCCACTCTAGACGTCAAGGGATCAATTCTTCCCGTATAAAGTTAGCACTTTTAATTATAGGAAGAATGGCTCGTTAACTTTGTCTTTATTTAGCACATTTAACAGCCTCCGATCAACATAAAAACGTGGTACTACTTTTTCCTTGAGGAGCCTCACCTTTTAATTAGCATGAGGCGGTTTTTCAGATTGGATGCTTAAACACTTGCCTGTTTTACTTTTAGGCTGGAGCGCCCGATGGGGTGTGTGGGAGCCTGGTGACGTCAGCGGCAATTACCCCTGACTCACCCTCGCCACTCCTTCATCACGCTGTGGTAGTCGCGTATTTGGGTGGCTCTTGTGTTTAAAGCATTTGATCCAATTTACTTGAAATGGCACTAAATCTCACGTGGCTCCTAAAAGCACGTGGTTGATCGGAAACATATGTGCTGTTTATGGCGATGGCCAAACTACTGTTGCCGAGGTGTTTGTTGTCTGTTGTAGATACGAGATATGGAAATATATATATGTTATATCATGAATTTTTATGATATAATGTCCCTTATTTGCGCAAGTTCTTAAACATGCGTCTTGGTATATGTCTGTACATGGTAGTTCTCAGCCCGTGTTGATTATTGACTGGAACGCAGGGAAGAGGATTTTTGAAATTCTCCTTGTGATTATACTGTTAGATTTTTGATACCGCTTTATCGGCCCAGGTTGTGTTCTTAATCAAAAATATAACAGTAAGGTTGTAAGTAATTTGATGTGTGGTTTAAACAGATCTATTCAGGCGGTAGATCAATCTTACTGATCCCGACAAGCTAGCTGCGTTTTCCGAGCGGGAGGGCTGCCAAGCATTCTCTCCATTGGGTAGAACTAGCTCCGTCCCGGCCTATACCAGACACATTAATACCACTTAATAATGGCTAAATTACAGTACAACTCGGAGGTGGGTGTGATAGTATTACAATTTACAATACCGTCGTTTGGAGATTGTGAATACAGTCAACCTGAGTGTCTATGTTTCTGATATGTTGGTGATTTGAATCTGATACGCGTGGCTGGTTATCTGTAGATGATACTTGCGCTGTGGTGAAGGTGACGTTTTTATGGCCACCAGGTGCCGGGAATGGGGGGGGGGGGGGGAAGAGAGGCAGCGCGATGTCAACTTTATCGAACCTTGAGGGTATTTCACTCTGTAATGACCGAGCCCGTGGCCGGGACATAGATACATTAGAGCACAGATGACCTGTCGGATGCTGTCGTAATTTTGATCAATCCATTATCGAATTCAACTTTTCGGTAATAAAATCATACTCATGAGTGAGGACAATGCGGGCATCTTGCTCTCTTAATAATATTGACTGTTATTACTACGTGTAGGTGAAGTACATAAATTTCGGCTGTTTCCGTACGAAGTCGGGAAAAAAGGAGGGGGTGGAGCGTTGGACAAACGTTCCTCCCGTGATGCGTACTGTAGATGGCTGTAGTGCACTCTTTATATCCATATGATCAGTTCTCCCGTAACTGGATAAGAAGGTGTGTGCGGGAGATTTGTTGGCTGTTGTTTGTTGATTGTCGGGAAATGTATCAACTCTAGACCAGTATACACCCCTTTAATTATGATTCATTACTATGCTCTGTAACCACGTGATTCTGCGCCCAGCGCGCTAGCTCTTGTTTCTAGATTAAATCAGTCACTTCTCAGTTATCAAACTATTAACAGTGTTTTCACGTTCGGCCATATCCTGAACCTCGAATAACGTACATTTTTGGTCCGACGAGACGGATGATGGCTGATATTCGAAGGCTAACGACTACCAGAGGTGCCCATAGAGGGCAGATGACAAAATTACTGAAGAAGTTAGAAGAAACGAAGAGTAACTTTGACGGCGTTCCGTCACAAACACAGACACAAACATTTCGCGCGCTTTATGAATCAGTGCTAACGAAATTGGACTATTTGAAGAAACTGGATGATACTATACTAGAAGCTACGGAAACGGATGAACTAGCGGAAGCAATTGTGGAATCAGATGATTACATAAACTATTTACAAATACAGATCGGTACAATCAGTGTGGATATTACAAATACGGACAATTCTGGACGGGACACTTCGACCCATGGCAGTGTCGCGAAACATACGGTAAATCTTCCAAAGCTACAACTTCCAAAGTTTGATGGTAACTTTCTGAAATGGATAGGCTTCAACGACGCCTTCACGTCAGCAGTTGACAACGATTCCAATTTGTATGACATTCAGAAATTCCAGTACCTGATCGCCCAGTTAACAGGAGACGCTTCTAAAGCTATCGAGGGATTACAATTAACTAGTGCGAATTACGGAGAAGCTCTGGAATTACTGAGGAAACGCTATGGACAGACGCATAAGCTTATCTCGTCTTATATGAAGGCGTTATGGGAGTTACCAAAACCTAGCAATTCGCTGGAATCGGTTCGCAAATTTTATGATAATCTGGAAACTTATGTTCGTGGACTTAAGTCGCTAGGTAAATCTGAAGATAGTTATGGGGATTTACTGGTGCCCATTGTATTTGAGAAGCTGCCAGGCCAGATAAGAACACACATTTCTCGCGAGCACGGTGACAGTGCGTGGACATTAACAGAACTCAAAGATTCACTTTATAAGGAGATTCAGGCAGCCCAAGCTGGAGATAACAACTACCTCGGAAGTACAACGGACGTTTCTAGTACGTCAGCATTTTCCATAACTACTAAGCCTACATATAGGAAATTCTGTGCATTCTGTGGAGGAGCTCATTTCCATAACGACTGTGTGGTAGTTTCGGACAAACGCAAATGCATGGACATCGTAAAACGAGCACATCTCTGTTTCAACTGTCTTAAAGGGAAACATTGTTCATCGGAATGCCTGGCTCGAGGTCGTTGTCACATTTGCCAACGAAAGCACCACACATCTCTGTGTAATGCGAATACACAGACAGGGAGCAGGCCTGCCGAAACCAAAGGGTTAGACCAACCACAGCCTAATCAGGAAACACGGACTCATGTTACATTGACGCCCACGTCGGGCCCAGTATTGCTGAAAACGGCTGTTGGTACTATCGAATCACGCGTGGGACCCGCCACCAACATCAACATCCTGTTCGACGAAGGGGCACAGAGATCATTTATCACAAGCACCGCGGCTAAGCGTCTCGGCATAGATTCAGATAACTGTGAAACGGAGAATGTACAGCTTGCTACTTTCGGTACGAACAGTCATGGAGTACAATCGGTTCATATTACACCACTCAAACTAATTACTCGTGAGGGCAGAGTTGACATTCGCGCTCTTATTGTGCCTAAAATATCCGCACCCATGAAAAACTATATGGAGTCTACTGTTAAGAGTTATCCGTACTTACAGAACTTAACCCTTGCACGACCAGTACACGCAGATGTTTTTGAAATTGACTTACTGTTAGGAGCTGACTATTATTGGTCAATTGTCGGTAATGGCGTCATCAGAGGCCCAGGACCTACAGCTGTGAGCTCTAAGCTAGGCTTCTTGTTGTCAGGACCTACTAATCTAAAGACAGACGTGTCAGTATACCAAACTATTTGTCTTAAAGTTGCAACTGACATGATCGATACCCATCAAGACATTTCAAAACTCTCACGATATTGGGACTTAGAAACAATCGGCATAACAGATGATGACAATATTCCACATACAAAGAGCTTTGAGAAATTCCGTGATGAGAACATTCGTATGGTAGGGGGCAAGTATAGTGCAAAGTTACCATGGCGTGAAAACCACCCACCCTTACCCACGAACTATAGAGTGTGCTCTGCACGAACCAGAACGATGATCAGAAATCTATCACCTCAGTTATTGGATACATATAACACTATCATTACAGAACAATTATCACGAGGCTTTATTGAACGTGTACTAGACGATGACGCTACACATGGCCATTACATACCACATCACTGTGTAAAGAAGGATTCTACCACCACACCCATCCGGATAGTCTATGATTGTAGCTGCAGACAGTCAGACAATCCCAGTTTAAACCAATGCTTAGAGACAGGTCCACCATTACTGAACTATATGGTTGGGATTTTACTACGGTTTCATGTGAACGAGGTTGCATTTACAGCTGACATTGAAAAAGCTTTTCTAAATGTTCAGTTAGACCAACATGACAGAGACTATACCAAATTCCTCTGGCTGTCAAATCCGGATGATCCAGAAAGTGCATTCAACACCTATCGGTTCAAGGTCGTTTTGTTTGGAGCTACCTGCTCACCGTTCATTCTAAATGCTGTTGTCAAAACTCATCTGGAATCGAACCCAGGAGATGCATCAGCTGATTTGACAATGAACACGTACATGGATAATGTAATCAGTGGAGTACGGAGTCAATCGATGTCTCCAGAATCAGTGTCACAAAGTGCCATCAATTACTATTCGGTTGCCAATGACGTCATGCAGAAAGGTGGATTTAAATTACGAATGTGGGCAACAAATGATCCTATGTTACGTCAGATCGCTCAGAATGACGGAAATAACGATCCTGAAAATAGTGTCAATGTTGTTGGACTTCGATGGCTAACAAACAATGACATGTTAACATACGCCGGTGATTCGAACCCCAACACCAGTGTTCTTACGACTAAACGTGAAATCGTTAGAACTACGTCTTCGTTATTCGACCCATTGGGATTACTTGCACCAGTTCACGTACAAGCCAAATTGTTTATTCAGCAACTCTGGCAAGAAAATAAACAGTGGGATGAACTGCTTACTGATGATCTATCGCCAAAATGGACTAGCATACGTAACGAATTAGAGTCAGCAAAGGACATCGTGTTTCGACGACCGTATTTCAATGGACACTCGAACGCTGACTACGAACTACATGTATTCGCAGACGCTAGCACACGAGCCTATGGAGCAGTAACTTATCTGAAACGTGGCAACGAAACTGCCATTGTTATGGCCAAAACGAGAATCAAACCTCCCAAGGACATGACTTTACCCAGAATGGAATTAATGGCTGCCTTAATAGGTGCGCGACTTGCGAAATTTGTAACCAAGGAACTGTCAAACATTAATCTAACAAAACGAGTACTTTGGTGTGATAGTCAGATCGTCATTCATTGGTTACAAAGTGACAAAAAACTACCCATCTTCGTAGAGAATCGTGTCAAGGAAATACGTGCCACAAACTTTGATCAAATCAAATACTGTAATACTAAGGATAACCCTGCGGACTTACTAACACGGGGCATTAGTGCCAAAGAACTAGCTCAGTCAGAACTATGGTGGAAAGGACCATTTTGGCTACCTACAGGTGACTGGCCAATATGTGAACTTTTCGACATGGATGTATTATCGTGCAACGCAGAATCCTGTGACACCCATACTTTGTGTGTCAACGATGTCAGTCCGGCCACTGACACAGTACTACATACCACTACAGTGACAGCTGAACATTCAGCAGGAAATCTACAAAAAGTCATGGATATTACGCGTTTCAGTACACTCGGAAAACTACTACGTGTAACCGCATACGTTCTTCGATTTATTTCCAAACTAAGGAAACGTACGCACGTACCCCAGGATAAATATATCTCGGTGTTGGAATTACGAGACGCGAAACGGTTATGGATTAACGCAGTGCAGAGTGATACGTTTGCGTGTGAAATAAAGTCAATTCAACGGAATACTAAATGTGCTTTAGTCTATCAGTTGAAATTATTTATCGACTCTGACGGGGTTATAAGGTGCGGAGGTCGGTTTCAGAACGCAGATCTACAGTATGGTCAGAAATTTCCAATCCTACTTCCTACCAAACATCTGTTTACTCTGCTCGAGATCGCGCATGCGCATTCGGTTATACTGCATTCGGGAGTCGGAGCGACCATAACTCACCTTAGACAGACATTGTGGATTCCTAAAATTCGACAAGTTGTGAAATCGATCTTGAAACGGTGTAGGCAATGTTTAGCCGTAAATGGATATCCATACGCAAAACCCACCACACCTCCCCTACCCGCGTGTCGGATTCGTGAAACTCCGCCATTTCTCGTCACAGGAGTCGACTTCACAGGAGTATTGTACTACAAGACCCCTCAGTCTAATCGTAATAAGGCCTATGTTTGTTTATACACGTGTGCTATAACTCGCGGAATTCATTTGGAAATTGTACCAGATATGTCTACAGAGGCGTTCCTGCGCTCGTTCCGTCGGTTTGCGAGTAGGCGTTCTCTACCTAATCGGATGATTTCGGATAACGGTACCACATTCCTATCAGCTAATGAAACCTTAAAGGGGATATTTACCAGTACTCGTGTGTTGACATATTTAGCGAGCAGGCAGGTTAATTGGACATTTATCCCTAAGCGTGCTCCATGGTTTGGTGGATTTTATGAACGACTGATAGGCATTACTAAAACAACACTTAGAAAGGTTCTTGGTCGTGCATGTGTAACCGTAGACGAGTTAAACACTCTTATTACTGAAATTGAGGCGGTGATCAATGATCGTCCTCTTACGTTTGTTGCATCAGACAGCGATGAACTGGAGACAGCATTGACACCATCTCATTTGATCAACGGTCGCATGCTTACTATTTTGCCACATCGAGTAGTGGATGACGATGAACTTTTAGACCCAGACTTTTCACTTCAAGCAGCTACAGACTTACAAAAAAGCTCTGTTTATCTGGACAAATTATTTGGACATCTTTGGTCACGTTGGCGTAATGAATATTTACCAGCCCTTCGCGAACAGCAAATTTCGAACTCAAAACCTGGATCTACCGATAATTCTATTCGTGTAGGCGATGTCGTATTGGTTCACTCTGACACAGATAAACGTGTCAACTGGGGTGGTATGGAGTCGTCCTTGTTCTGACGATATGGAACAATTTGCAGAGCTCTGATATGAGCTGGCTCTCAAAATTACTTCCTTGATCGGAGTGCAACTCATAGGGCATACCAAAACAGCAGAACACATTGCTCGCCAAGACCTCCACCACGGTGGATGCCTCTTGGTCCGGCAAAGCAAATGCTTCTACCCACTTTGTAAAGTAATCTTGTAATACGAGGATGTATTTATTTCCGTCATCCGTCGTATTCAAGGGTCTGAGCACGTCGATAGCCACTCGCTCCCATGGTGCACCAACAATCTTAATTTGAGATGGTGCGATATGGTGTTGGCCAACAGCGCGTTTTTGGCATGGGATACATTTGGCAACCCATGCCTTGACACTATCGCGAATCCCGATCCAGCGGAATCTTAATCTGATACGGGCAACAGTCCTTTCCATGGCCAGATGCCCGGCGTTATCATGCAGTTGTTTTAATATTAGATCACAATAACTTTCCAGGACTACCAGACGGTCATTAATATACAGCACGTTATTTATTAATCGACATTCTTCGAACCATTGGTAATAATATTTTGCCATGGTGAAAAGTGGTGTTACCGATTCCTTGGGAGGACGTACCCCCTCCTGGATCCACGTGTATATATTTCGTGTCTGTACATCTGTTGTTTGGTGGTGAGCGATTTTCTCCGGATTCCACTCTGCGCACCTCAATTCAGGGAACTCCGGAGATGGCTGTATTGACTGTGTCACGGTGGCGGCCTCTTTGTGTTCAGTCTCTGTGCCTATTCTACTGAGGGCGTCAGCATTCCCATGCAATTTGCCGGGACGGTGAACAATGTTGAAGTTATAGGCCTGCGGGGATTCCTGCCATCTCGCTACCTGGCCTTCCGGATTTTTCAGGTTCCTGAGCCAGCATAGTGAGGCAGGGTCAGTACGGAGTGTAAAAGGGCGCCCATACAGAAAGTGTTTATAGTACTTGACAAAGTGTACCGCCGCTAGCAGTTCTCGCTTGGTGGTTGCGTATCTTCTCTCCTTTTTATTCAGAGTACGCGAACCATAACCCAAAACCTGCTCTGTTCCATCTTCTGTGACCTGAGATAGAACCGCGCCTATAGCTTAAGCTGACGCGTCAGTGTCAAAGATGAAATCGAGGTTTGGATTAGGATGAGCAGGAATCGGGGTGGTCGTCAAGAGTTCCTTCAATGCCCTGAAGGAGCCTTCACACTCACTCTTCCACTCAAATGGTCGATCTTTTTTTGGTGATCTTCTCAAGGGGTGACACAATCTCGGTGAAATGTCGGATGTAGCAGCGATAGTACTGGCATAAGCCAAGAAAACTCTGCGTCTCTGTAACTGAAGAGGGCCTTGGCCACTCTGCTACTGCCTTAGTTTTTGATGGCTGAGTAGCCACTCCATCACCGGATATGACGTTCCCAGGAACTCAACGCTCTGTCTAAAGAGATGACATTTCTTGGGTTTGAGTTTCAAATTGGCCATGCGGACGCATTGCACCCTTTGGCCCTCCCGTGTGGTTCCCTGTCGCTGCCACGCTGGATGGACGCCCAGTTCCCCACATGCCTGAGATAAAGACCTGTCCAAGTTAGGGGGGCATAAATCGGGACAGAGTCAAGATGCACACTGACGACTCCCGAGCCAAGTGCACACAGTACTGGGCACCAATAGGGTCATCTTGGCAAGGGGCCGTAGCCCCGCATAGACCGTACCACGGAGGCGATGCCCGCTAGCTGCATCGCAGCTAAGGCCCTCGCGTAGATCGTTCTCTGATGTCATTTTAGCTGAGAGGCCCTGTGCAGATTGTACTACACAGGTCATCCACCCCATGGGCAAGTGACAGGTTACACCATCTCACACACATACCCTCCTGCTTCCAAAGAATCACTTTTCATGACCTCTGATCACAGGAGACATGACTCGCAATACGAACGCTTGCCATGGCCTGACTGTACATTGAGCCATCTTGACCACTCATAACCAAGAACGGGTTGATGAACTGACATGATCAAGACGACCAGATGGCGACCCAGTCGATAGTGATCACCATCTGAGCTCACGCTCAGGGGCAACCGACGGTCTGATCCGTACCTATCTGCCAACAGAATACGAAATTTGAGTTTCCCCCCGGCCATGCCTGCAGGGCATCCCTGGCAAACACGGCACACTTCTAGTCTGCCAGAGATGTCCTGGGTGTGGACTGTCATCCACGTACCACGCATGTCCACTTACTGAAACAGGATGAACCCAAGCCTCAGCAGCGCGAACAATACGCTGACTAGACGGTACCACAGTAGGATGTTAATTCATCCTTCGTTAGACATGGAGGCCTTCAGTATCTCCTCTGCACTATACATCCCATTTCTTCCCTTTTTACGTGTCCCCTGACCCTCACGGGCCCACTGCTGCCTGTTCCCACCAACCTTTGAGGAGCCTATCCTCTCGGTCAGCGGGAAAGCACGGTGTCCAAATTTATTAAGGTTTGCTCAAACGTTGGTCGGAAGACTATTACGTCATCGATGTAACAGAGACAGATTTCCCATTGCAGGGTGGTTAATACCTGCTCAATGAGTTATTCAAAAGTTCCGGGAGCATTGCACAACCCGTAGGTCATCTTGCGGAATTGGAAAAGGCCACCCCTGCAAACGAATTCGGTCTTTTCCATGTCAACCTCATCCATAGCTACTTGCCAGTAACCGCTAGCTTAGTCAAGGGTACAAAACCACTTGGCTCCAGACAAGGAATCCATGACCTGATCTATCCAAGGTAACGGATAAGCATCCTTAATGCTAAAATCATTAAGGCGGCGGTAGTCTATACAAAACTGCACGGTTACGTCCTTTTTGCCTGCTAGTACTATTGGGCTAGCCCATCGAGATGCTGAGGGTTCAATAATACCAGTCCGCCACATGTTGTTCATGTGTTGGTGTGCTTCCGCTTCCTTATGAATGGGAAGACGTCATACCGGTTGACATACAGGGCGATTATTGCCTGTGTCGATGGAGTGTCGTACGAGATGAGTCTCTCTGAGATCCATGTCTCCGGAGGAAATACTATCGCGATATTTGTGCAGTAATTTCCGAATTTCATATTTCTGTGATTGCTGTAATCCAACTGTGGCACGTAGATATAAATCATGTAAATGTTTGGGTAACTCATCAGTCATATGCTGTGGTGTGTCAGTAGGTGTAGGTGATTCCAATGAGATTATGTCCACTAAATGGCCACAGCGTACTCCTGGTTCCAGAGTGATGGGGTCTGCGGTACCATTGAACACCCTAAAAGGTATATTTTTCTTATTAGTAGTGTCTACTATCATGCAGGGACTTGCGCATTGTGAAACGATCATGTATCAAGATCGGGTTCCAGCATGGCGATATGTGTCTTGCTTCCTAACTGTGGTGTGGTGGCCCATAAGATTTGTACAATATTACAGTGCACATGTCATATAATGACGATGCCGGTCCAAAAGGTATTCGTCAGCCGTGTATGTCGAGTTCCTGTTGTTTGCAATGTATGATGGCTTCACTGGTACCGAGAAAATCAGTGCCAAGGATGGCATCATTGTGAATAGAGGCGATGACAACTCGCTGTATGAATTGCATCTCCTCCATTTGGATGACTAAATTGACTACACCATCTACGGGCACATCAGCTCCCGTAGCCATCTGTAGATAAATGTTTGTAGGTTTAAGGGGAGGCTTTTTATAAGGTGGGATGCTCTCATATAAACGCTTGTTAAATACCGTGATTGAAGCGCCAGTAACAACGGTGGCACTGGTGGAACTACCACTAAACAGACAGGCACATTTGTATATTACTTTGCGGTGTATCTGTGGAAGAGTTTCTTTCCAATGACGCCATCTGCGACAATGGTGTCGGAGCGAAATCACTCTGTATATAATCTGACTATTTCCGATTTGCTTCATTTAATGTGGTGGATGGCTGAGTGAGGAAGGGACCAGTCCGTCGTCGCCGCTGCTGTGAGGGCTGCGGTGAAGACGGGGCTGGGGTAGCAATGATGATGGAGATGTTGCTGTTTCAGGGTATGCTGTATTAGTGTAGACAGTGGTACGTACAGGATGACGGATTAGCTCCACCTGTGCAAGCCATTTCTTACAATGCTTCATTGGATGTTTTGGTGAGGCACAGAAGAAACAGTGATGCCGCCAGGGACATGTTTTTCCCCATCTATGATGGGCGCTTGCGAATCCATCAGACGGAGTGAACCGCTTCTCCCGAGTCGCTGCTGTCTGTGGCTGCAGGAGATGATGCTGGGTGGGACGGTGTTCTGCATACCACTAAGGGACACCGAGAACTCAGTGTCTTGGTGGCGGGATGTAGTGCTTGCAAAAAGGTTGTTTCAGCGGAGGTGCTACAACCTACCACTGCTGTTTTACACAGGAAAGAAGGCTTGTTATGCGTGGAGAAAGAGGGGGATGGCGATGCTGCGGATGTGGGAGGCATCATAGGCATTGACATATGTGAAGCCGTGCATTTGGGTGTAGATGTAAAAGCTGATTTTGGTGTGTGATTGTTGGCCACCGAAAGTTGTTGTATGAAGGCCGCAGTTGAGCCGGGAAGCGAATACGGGCACCGAGGTGGCTCTACCTTCGGTGCCCTTAAGAGTTTGATGGCTTCTCCGGTTGCGGCATGCTGCAGTCAGGGGCAGGCATTGCTGAAGGGGGTCGGTTAGGACACCGCTCCCTCCAATGGCCTGGCTGACCACATCCATAACAGGTGTTTGGTGGTGGTGCGGTGTTGGTGGTGTTTGTTGTCCTGTAATGGGTTGTGGTGAGGTTTGTGCTGAGCTTTATGACTAAATTAGTTAGTGTGGAGATCTGCTTATTGATCTCATCTATGCATTCTTTCATGTTGCCATTGTTATTGTTGCGCTGGTTTCCGCGCCTGGGGGCACCATTATAGTTTCCTCTATGGGCATGGCCCCTTCCGCCAGGCGCTTGATTCTGATTGGAATTGTGTACAGCTGGTTGTGGTGATGTGTGTGCTCTTGTTGATGAACTGGGGGGAGCACCAGTGGGCGTGGCGACAGCTGCACCCTCTATCTCGTTGAGAGGGTGGAGTTGGCATCGGCTACTCTTTTCCCGCTCCAGAAAGTTTTCTATACGGGCCGCAGTTGCCGTTAATTTGGCCAAACTACCATGGTCACCAAGAAATAACTTTTCTTTCAGCGTGGATTCGCCGCTCAATGCATCGATGAAAGTGTCAAGATGCCGATGGATTACGCCTTCAGTGTTGGTGCTCGGATATGCGCAGGTGACTAGCCTCCTGATTCGGCTAGCTAATTCTGGGAGAGTTTCCCCCCCCCCCCAACTCCCGCGTTGTCGAAGATTTTTGAGTTGAAGATGACTTGTTTCTCCGAGAGCTGTGTCACCAAATCGCTCCGTTAATGCTCATTCAAATTGGGTGTAGGTGGGTGTGTAGTCAGTCCCGAGATCCACAAGAACTTGAACGGCTTTTCCGGAAAGCTTTGCGGCAATATATTCACCCATTTGCTGATCGTTTCAGCGGTTAGTCCGACTTATTATCTCGAACTGAATTTTGTAATTGGTCCAGTCATTTTCCCCACTAAATTCGGGAGGGAGAATGACTCAGCCAAGACCATGGGAAGAATGAAGTGGTTGAAACCCGGCTGTTGGTATCTGTGAGACTGATGAGTATTCTGATGCTGGTCGTTGTGCAGGTGGTGGTGGTGGTGTTTCCCGTCATTCCATCTCTCTCATAGGCTCATATACGCTTATGGCTCTACCCAGGGGGGGGGGCGTGTTCAGGGAACGAATCCAGGATGGGCGACGCGTACCCAACCTAGCTGGTATGGCCGGTACCGGTCCGGTCGATCCGAACTACACTACTATAGCTCTTCAAATCGTCTCTGCAGACCAATGTTACCACTGGAATGACTGACTCAATTATTGAGCCCGTCATTCTACTGGTAAATTTACAAAAATAGTCGTCTTGCTCTGCAAATCGACATTTCTGAAGATCACAACAGAGGAATTTTTTGACCACCTCGACCATTAAAGGGTTGACCTGTCAAATTGTTACCATTGGGTTGGTCAGTTAATAGTTGTACTAGCCCTGGTCAATTTCTGCTAACCTCGAGCTCCCGTTAATTTTAACCCCTGCTCTCACAGATCGTTTCCCCTTATGACATCCAGATTTTTCGCCGCTCCATGCTAGTCTCTGTGTAATGCAGCTCCTCTGAAACCGATGGACGGAATTCAAACAAAGGTTGTAGGTTACTATGGAATGCAAGAGGCCATTTTTATCTCAATTACACAGTAAAACGAGCTATTGTGATACCCTGCACGTTGCGCGTCATCATCAAATTAGTGTTTAGCTAAACTTTTCTGTTTATATCTCATGTTTGGTTAATCATACTGGTCCCAAACTTGGACACATGCCTCCTTATAATGACACGGCATCACACAATGATGTTCTGGTTACAAGGTTAAAGTCACTGATACGCATCGCGTCCATCCGTCAACTTATGTTTAAAAACGCCACTCTACATTAATAGTTTGGCAGATTTCAAGCTAATTTGTCTGGAAGGACCCTAATGCTTTAGGCTTCCGAACATGCACAGAATTTTGATTGGTCAATTTTTGTGTGAAAATCTTTATGAAGAATTTAGCAGAAATTGTCAAAACGCTACACCTCTTAACTGCTTAACAGATTGCAACCCTAGTTGGCTGGACATAAATTGACAAAATGCATATTCTCCATAACCGCTTGGTGGATTATATCCAAATTTGGCTGGAAGGAGTATGTAGTAGTTGGCTCTAGAACTTCTATTCAGAATTTTGTGTGGTCATTTTTGGTGGCCATTTGGATTTTTTGAAACCTCCAGAGCCATTTAAAACCCTGCTCCTTAATTAGTGTCCCAATTTCAACGAAATTTGGGTGGAATGATCATATGGCTGTAGGCTTCAACATATCAAACAAGAACAACAATCAATATTGAATATGAAGATCAAAATGATTTTTTATATTTGTTTATTTTCTGTAGCTACACTTTTCGATCCTTATGGAATGCAATTCAACCATTCAGTAGTTTTTCGCATGTTATAGTATGTGTTGACTATAGAAATAACTGACAAAATAGACAGAAATTATTCAACCAATTTATTTATTTTATTCATGTTTGTTTTAAAACGGGTTTATACCGAAACTTGAACATTATAAAATTACTTTTGTTAACACTTATCCCTATTTATAATTCTGTGCTTAGCAACAAACGTCATCAGATGAGATATTGTGACAGTTCACCTCTATGTCCGCCTCATCTGAAAAGAAAAGTAGGAAGTGGCAATTAGATAAGGGTATACAGGCGACCTGCTGAATATTTTGAAAATAGTTTTGATAGATAGATAGATAGATAGATAGATAGATAGATAGATAGATACGTATGTACATACTCAGTATATTATATAGGCAGCCTTTTTGACATAGTAGCGGCCTTCTTTGCTGGCAGCCCTTATTGCCATACACCGTCCAGGATTGCGTTACAGGCCCTTGGGCCTCTTGCTGATAAGCCTTCTAAATTTATTTTATGTTTGAAGTCAATCTTCATAGTTCATTGCTGGCATGAAGTCAAGATTCATGGTTGCATTGCAGCCACATTTCTGGTATTACATTTGGCTCCTCCCCTGCGGTGGGGTAGGCTAGAGGTCAAAGTAGTGAACGTGGTCAATTACTATGACACGTCATCGACCAAACAATCTAGTTATCACTTACTTTCCATCGTCAGATAGATCCAAGTTATCAGAGATTGTAACCCACAGCCTAAATATTTCTTTTGATCACATCCAAGGTTGTTAAATCTTAATGTATGATCACACAACCTCCTTTGTCAAAATTTGGGCGAAATCTGACCAGTTTGTTTCTGATATATTCATAGATTAAAATTTGTACCCAATCTGGATCCAACATGGTTTTTGTCCAAATCACAGCCAAAGTCTGGAAATCCTTGTTTAGGTTATGTTGCTTTTTTATTGTCGTCTAATACATAGGCACCTTCAGCGTGACGTCGTACTCATGTGCTGCCCTCTATGTATATATATAATCTTATATATAAATAGGAGAGGGTACAACGCCACACTAAAAGTGCCTATGGTCTAATAGTACACAACTGTCAAAGCGTCATGACATTAGTTCAACCAATCAGATTTGCCATTGATGGCTTTTCCAACAATATCTCTGCCAATCAAAGATAACGAGGGTAAATATACGACGTCATCAGAATGGAATAGCGTTATAGTTCAAGACGATTGTCCAACCGGCATTAGATATATCGAGATTTTCACTATATAAACGCAGAAATTAGACGAATCCCGCGAAGAAACACTAAATTAAATACATCTTCTGCTAAATCCAGCCACAAATTGATGTAAATAAGTTAAAATCTGCTGTACGAATCGGTCACAGTTTGCAAAACACGCAAGATACATGCACGGAGAAGTGTACTGATAACCGGGACTGCCTAGACTAGGAACCGAGTACCCTTTTGGTTCTAGCCATAGGACTCGGCGAAAGAACTGGAGATCCGCGTTTGGAGTTGATGGCGCGTTTAATTTCTCGGAAAATTTTCAAACGCTCCCAAACGCGTAGGGCAACGTCCTTCAAAATGTCAAGATGCATCTTTAAATTTTACCAAAAGCGCAATGTCTAAGTAGATCACTACGAGAAAATGACGCCATATAGTTAAGTAAAGCTAACTAGGATCTGTACTGTAATGATACTTTACATTTTTTTTTTTTGATCCCTCTTAAATTACAACTACATGACAAATGCTATAAAGCGACACAAATTTATCCAACTTAACCGTTTATCACTCAAGCCGGCCCAAACAGTGGTACTGAGAAATGTCCATTGATAGACCAAGAAGACTATTTTTTAAATTCTGCCATTGGAATGACTTGTATTGCTATGAAACACTGGAGAAATCGACTAAATGGTTTAGTCATGCAAAATCATGATGCCCATGAAATGTCATATCCAGGCTAGATTGAAAGATTCAACCAATGACATGCACAATACTGCTACTGCATTTGAGCAACATGCCAAAGTGAAATATGTCATCAGATACAGTAAGTAGATGCTGGTAAATTAGCATCATGAATTTATAGCATGAGTGTCTTTCCACAAGACTCTGGAACATAAGTATCATCTGAAACATAAACAAAACATGTTTTAAATAATTTTTAGCTCACCTGGCCAGAATCGCCAAGTTAGCTTATGCCGTGGCGACTGTCCATCTGTCAACTTTTTCTTTAAATAACTTCTCAAGAACCACTTGGTCGATTTCAATTATATCGGCAGGAAGCATCCTTAGGCATAGCGATTCAAGTTTGTTCAAACAGAGCCGATCGGCCAATTTGGCCGGTGGCCATCTTGGATTTTGGCCGATTTGTAGAAATGTCTTTAAAAATCTCCGAAACCGCTTGGGGAATCGATTCAAAACTCATGAAACATCCATCATCTACGGCAAGAGCTAGGCAAGTTTCTTCAAGAGAACTTGATTGACCAAATGGGTCAGCGGCCATCTTGGAGCATCTAGCTTTCGCGAAAACGACTTCTCCAGAACCACTGAACGGATCGGGCAGAAATTTGGCAGATATAATTAGGGACTAAGGGCCATTAAAATTTGTTCAAAGAAAGTTGATAAGTAAAAAACATGGCCGCCATTGACCAAATAAAATGTAGCATGTTTGGCGGCCATATTGGATATTTTTATTTGATGGATTTTGAAGCCGAAATTGGTTTTATATGGGTTTTTAGATATACTGATTTCAAATCTGGCATTTGCAAAACTGTCGGATAATCGGCTTGTCAACCATCTTGGATTTTTTTGCGACCAAAACATCCCATACTAAAGCAATGGGAAATTTTAAATGTCTTCTCAAGAACCACTGAGACGATTTCAAGTATATTTGACAGGAAGCATCCTTAGGGAATAGGGATACAAGTTTGTTCAAAGGAAGATGATTAGCCAATTTTTCCGGCGCCCATCTTAGATTTTGGCCGACAAAGAAACGTCTTTAAAAATCTTCTCCGAAACCGCTTGGGGATCGATGCAAACCTCATTAAATATGATCTAGTGCAAGAGCTCAACCAAGTTTGTTTGAGGGAACGTGATTTGCCAAATGGTTTAGCGGCTATCTTGGATGACCTAGTTTTCGGGAAAACGATTTCTCCAGAACCGCTGAATGGGTCGGGCCGAAAACTGTATATGTGTATATGTAAAACAACATGTCGGCCATGAATCAATCAAAATATAACGTTTTTGGCGGACATACTGTATTTTCTGCAAATTTCTTAGAAAATCATACTTGTTAACCACTGGGACAATTTTAAGAAAAAACTTGTGTAAGCTTTCATCACAGAAATTTGATTGGTAAGTTTTTCCAATGGTCATCTCGTTTTGTTCGGTTGTGTCAGTGGCCAAATGGTTCAGGTGAACGATACAGGTCCCTTGTTAATATTCCAAACAGCCCACATGCTTTGGCATAAAGACATGTACAAGCAATGTGTCTCATTTTGTGAGGTATTTGCTACGGTTAAAGGGAAATGGTACATTTTATCTTGTTTTAGTTTTAATCCGATTAGTTTTTATTGGGAGCACCACACGTAAACAGACCGCTAAACACACACACGCACGCACGAGTACGCACGCACGCACGCACGCACGCACGCACGCACGCACTCACATCCCCCAACGCACACACGCGCGCACGCACGCACGTACGCACGCACCTGACATGCTGCTAAAACCCAATACTGTTTCTTTATTGGAATTAGAATTAACGCATACGACAGTGTACATTAACAATAATTTACTGGTTCATTTTAGCTCAAATTTTAACACAAGAATGTTTGTGTACCTGTACTAGGATTCCACAACTAAGGATGCAAACTAAAAACTCTGGAATTGGTTACAATGTGACAACAGTAACAACAGGTGAGTGAGGGTCTGCAATCAGATGCTATTGTTTACTTCAGGAAATCACTTGACATTGTCTACACAGTTAGTCTTGACAACCCTGGTTTTATGTGGAGTATGTGATGGGATGGAGTGGGGGGTTGCCACCCACTGGTATCTGCAACAACCGCCCCCACCCCCACGACCAACCCCCCCCCCCCCCCACCCCCACCCCCCTCATTGGTGAAATTGTTATCGATCAGCTGGTTGGTCTCAGTCCTGCTTTCTTGAGCCTGATGTTATTTCAATCAAAGAAACACTGGCGGAGCTATACAACCAAACCTGTCTGAAACGGTCACTGTATGGACCATCAAAATATGGTCACTAAGATAGGTGGTCGCTTATTGCAGCTCACCGGCTGTGGGTTTTAGGTGCATGCGATCGTGATTTCCTAACGGTAAGACTCAATTCTTATGGGCAGTCATCAATTGGTCCCGAAAGCGAGTGTGCGTCGTAGACGCGTATGTCCGCTATAGACATCTTTGTCTGCATTTCCGCGAAATAGCCCTCTGCCGATTTAGAGCGCGTTGACGCATAGGCGCGTTCAGTCTGACCTACACCGTTATGCAACTCTCTATGTAATAAGATGTCTCCTCATTTCGTGTTTTCTTTGTTAGTGTGCAAACATACATTAGAAAAATGAATAATTACCTTTTAGTTAGGCCTACATATGTTAAGAAGATTACTATTTATAGGATTTATTCAAACATGATTATGTCGACCACGTTTATGAAAATAAAACACGAAATTAGGTAACACTTACCAAGTTTTATGTAGCGCAGAACGTTCAATTGTCGTCTCGCTGCCGTTAGAATATGCAATTGTACTTTGTCCTTCGATCAATACTTACAATTCTATTACTTCTGATAAAAAGTTAGGAAGCTAGCTGGTTCTAGGAATCTAGATTTAGTAAGCTTTACCGGCTCCGGGAAACCGGAAACGGGTACCCGTCTGCTAGTGATGTTCATTCTTGTTTGCATAGCAACAAGAGCAATACATGCGTTTGCATTTAGAGATTCTTAGCATTAATTAAAGTTTTTTCTAAGTCTTCTTTGCTTGTGTTAGCTTAGTTTCGCCTCAAGGAGTTATTGGATTTATTGGATTAACATGGAAGGAGCCGGTGAAACCCAGGTTATATTATTTCATGTTATTCTATAGTATAGAGACTTAGGGCTTTAAAATTTCGTCTGTGTCGCATGCGCCAATTTCTGACCCCGAATCTGGGACGTGTGTTAACAACGAAATATGCCAGATTGGTCGCCTTCCATTAATCCCAACGGCAATCGGCAGTAATATGAAATAAGGTTTTGGCTGTACGGTGTTTTTAACACGAAAATCGTCTGTTGTCTTTTTCCGTATTATCAGAGTGGGTGACGTCACACCCGTGTTGTTTCTCGGATTTTTGTGGTGAAGAAAATGTTTCATGTATTCGCGCATCTTGATTTAAGATGTGTTTTCTGCGGTTTTACCGTGGTTTACAGCAGTTTCTCTAAAATCATTTTGTTGTTTTCTTCACGTATCGTTTTGGCCTTTGTTTGAGAGTATAATTTGAAATTTAATATTAAATATATCGCGAATGCTATGCGATATGGTCCTGGTTCCGTTTGATACATCCGTTAGGATCAGTATATGGGTGTATTAATGTCCGCTATCGTTCTTGTCACCAGAAAATGCGATCTTTGTTGTAACGTTGCGGGTTGGGGTGCTGGAGTGGTAACAATTAATTTATGGTCAATATATTTGAAAATTATTTGTCTGCCTTCCATTCCTGTTTCGTTCCGCTTGCTTATTTTCGGTTTTGTGCTTATTTTATAGGCCAAGCCTACCCCGCCATCATGCCCGGAGTGCCACAAATTTGTGAAAGTCATTTACCAAGATCATGTCTGTTGCCATTGTTCGCCGTGTATTGTCGATAATAGGTGCAACATATGTTCAGTGTGGCCGTTCGAAATGTTAGTCAAGTTCTTTTCCCAGAAGGACTTGGCTGGGTCTGACGCGGGGTCTGGCGGTTCAAAGTCAAATCGTGGAGTGTTTGTTTCGGCCCCTGGGGGCGCTCCACATCCGCAACTGGAGGTTTTGGAGAGGGCACCCCCGGCGTGGTTCGGGCCTGCCCACGTTGGTGTCGTCCCTGATCCCGAAAGTTGTGGGACAGTCTCTTCCCGTGTCCGGTACGGACCCTGTCCTTGGACAGGGTTCTGAACTGGCTCCCTGTAGGGTTGCGAGATTTTTGCATTGAAACATCGCAATCGATTTTATAAAAAAAATTAAATCGTAGGTCCAAATTCCCAAAAGTATAAACCGGGGTAACGTGACGAGCCACCAAAACTGGGACTTGGAATTTCTAGAAAAAGTTGAAATAAATGATACAAAAAATAGTCATGCGACAAATTCTTACTATCCTATGTCTATGCTTAATGTATACCTTATATCCATAATCGCAGGAGTGAAATTATTAATTGGGACCGCCTACATATTGCGTATAGTTTAATAAACATCATTTATTTCATCAAAATTTGACATAAAATGTTGTCGGGTAAAAATATAAATCCCGCTTCCGCTTATAGCGTCCCTTTGTAGGACGAGTTTAAGTCGCTACCCGAATAGCGCGAAGACGCTAGTATTAGTACCCGGGGAGATACTGGGCAATCCATATATACACCTGTGCAAAAGTTAAGCACCACCCTATTTTTACGCACATGCGAGGGTATATTCATGTGCTATGAAGAAAGCAATAGCATAAACATTTATGTACCCATCCATCTTAGTGCAAGAGGTAATAATGCAACTAGAGGAATGCTGATTATGATGGTGGGGAAACACTGTATGTTTTTGTTTGAACTTGAAAACGAGGCCTGAATATGGTTACGTTGACACAACTGACAACTATTGCCCTACAGTTGACACACGTGGCTAGATTGTCATTAATGGTGTCTGAAAACGAAGTTTAACATCTGTGCACGAGTTTGAGACTGTCATTATTAATACCGGGTATATCCACCTTGTGCCTGGATGACGGCCTGGACACGACGTCTCATGCTGGTCACCAACCGACTGATACGCCATTGTGGTATTCGTTGCCTTTCAAGATGGAGTGCGTCTGTTAATTCCTGTAGGTTCTGCACAGGAGGATCCCTCCTTCTCACCATGTTTCCCAGAATGTCCCAGATATGCTCAATAGGGTTCATGTCAGGGCTCCTTGCTGACCATGGTAGGGTTTCGATGGCATTCTGGCGGAGGTATTCATGCACAGCTCTAGCACGATGTGGTCGGGCGTTGTCATCCATGAATATAGGGTGGGTTCCAGGTGCATGATTTACAAAATGGGGGACCACAACTCTATCCAGTATGGAATCTTGATATCTTTGTCCATTTAGTGTTCCAGGTACAGTCAACAGATCCAGCTTACAATCAAATGAGATGCACCCCCATATCATAACGGAACCTCCACCAAATGGAACTTCTTCCATGATGTTACGTTGGTCGTACGCCGTGCGTCTGGACCTCCATACACGAGTTCGACCATCTGTGGCATGAAGCAGGAACCGACTTTCATCGGACCAGTGTACCCATCTCCAGGATCTCATGTTCCAGTGTCTTCTTTCGTTGCACCACCTCAGACGCTCCTCTTTGTGGTGTGCAGTGAGGAGAGGACGTCTGACAGGTCTCCTAGCTTTCATGCCAGCAGCATACAGTCTCCTTTTGACGGTAGACATTGACACTCTATTGCGCGTTTCCCATTGCTGGCTGAGCACTCTGCTGTTGGTGAATGGAGATCTCCTAACAAGGCGTACTAGGGCTCGATCATCACAGGCAGTAGTCTTCTTCGGGCTTCCAGATCTAGGCCTGTCCTTCACCTCGTTAGTTTGCCCATGTTTTGCAATCAAACGACTGATTACAGTATGGTTAATGTTCAGCTGTCTGCCAATCTCTCTGCATGACATACCAGTGGTATGCATGCTTATGATTTGCCATTTCACACGATCACCTAACCTTCGTCTTGCCATAGCGGTTCACAATCAAGAGCTAATTCTCTCTGTACAAATAAACCACGGTCATGAACACAAAATTCCTAATCTTGTCGCCTAAATCTGTATGTAATGTTCTACACCTCAAACTGGACTTTTACATAACTGAACACGTGTGCTGTTTCCCGCCACGCACGGACATCAAGCGGCGTGAAGTCATGCATGCATGTGCATTTCGTACTTGGAATTATGTCAGCTAACGCGGGGACAAAAAGTATGGCAGCCTAGTTGTACCATCATGTTTCTACGTTCTATTGTTTTTGCTGGTGCTTAACTTTTGCACAGGTGTATACATGGGACGGTAACTTTGAGTGGCTACGATAGTAACGGCATAAACTCCTATAGTGTGGTTTATAGGTGCTTTCAGAATGTACGATTTACATTTAAGAGTAATCAACAAAGCGCTCTGTTCAAAATACAACAATCTGGAATGCTGTTGCGTAATTTTCTTTAATTATGCATGACAACCGAATCAAAAGAGAAAAATTAGTACATAGCCTGAAATTGCTAAAAGAATTAAAAAGAATTGTGTTCAGTGATTATTACCTAACTCTCTTCAACTAAGTATATACTTGGTATTTCATGACAGACTCGGGGTCTGCAGTGAGAGAAAGAAAATTATATGGCGATTCGATAGAGTAACTAGCTGTTTCCTCAATGACAAAGGTGTTACCTCGCTATTGTTAGCTGGTTTACCATAGAGCTTTGTGTTTGATTAGGACTTAGTGAACATATGCGTGAAGTTATTAAGACAAAAAACAATGGATACATGCGTGAATGGAGTATAACTGTATTCGTTTACTGCTGAATGATGAGTTTTAAAATCTTATAGTCTGCTCAATTTTTTCACGATTTTTCGATTTTTTTAATTACATCGTAGAAAATCGCGATTTTTTTCAAAAGCATGATTTTTGATTAAATCGCGAAATCGCGCAAGCCTCGCTCCCTGGCAGTCCCGTCGGGCTCCGGCCTGATGAGTTCTGTCTCTCTGTGGCCACCTCCATGTGGTCCAGTAGTGGTGGCTGGTCCATTTGGCATGGGAGCCGTTCGCCACGTTGGCTCCAGTGTCTCCTCATCTGGTGATGACTCTTCGGGGTCTGAAGATGAGGAGGCCGAGGAAGAGAGACTGTTACGGCCTGAGATATCGCATGTGGAGAGCATGAAGGTCGATTCCATCCTGGACGGAACCGCCCTCCATCTGTCTGGCTTAGTGCAAGCCAGGACAGTCGCTCCGCCCGGGGTTAAGGCCACACCGGTACCGGGCACCCGTCCAGTGCTGGTTGGTTTGCCACCAACCGACACAGTGATGGGTGTTGCTGGCCAGGCTTGGTACACGCCTATCTTGCCTGGTCTGGCGGTCACACATGGGGTGCCGTTGGCGCCCATGTATGGCCACGGTTCCATAACTGCTACAGTCCACATGGTTTTCTGTGCGGGCCTACTCTATGGACCGGTGAACTCCATGCGGTGGTGGCGGAACCATACAGTACCGGTGTTTCTGGTTTACCAGTGGTAGCTCCTAGCCAGGAGGCCGCTGCTGGTAGAACAGTGAATACATCAATGGGTGATGTATTCACGGGAGTGTCTTCTTCGGAGACAGACTGGTCCGAGGCTCTGGCTTGGCTATCCAGGGTGGACCTGTCTGTGGTTTTGGCCATGGCCGAGGAAGACACACCCCATCCATCGGTTGCGTCGATTAGGATGGGGGTCAAGGTGCCGTATTCCCTGTGGGGAATACGACACATAGGGTGTGGTACCAGCGGTCACTGAGGATGACCGCTGGGTGCTTGGAGTTCAGAGTGCTGGAGCGGGTGGCCCCGCTCCGGCACTTGTGGACAGGTCGCAGGTACACTATGAAGAAGTCCTGGCCCTGTGCGATGAGGGGGTGAGGGGGTGAGGGCAGCAATGAGTGCTGTCAATCACTCTTATCGCCTGCTTCAGTCGGTGTGGGCTGAAGCTGGGGCAAGGCCGCCCTTTGCCACATGTTGTGCTATCATGTGTCAATGACGGCCTGGTGCTGTCAATGGACGCATTGGCAAGGGTGCAAGCGAGAGTAACCAAGTCCAGAAGGCAGATGCTCCTAGACCATATGTGTCCGGCTACCGCAGGCAGGGAGAATTTGCTTGGAATGCCCCTGAATGGCCCTAGCATCTTTGGTGGCCAAGTGCGGGCCATCCTAGAGGACACGGCGAATATTGTGCAGAATCAGTTGGCTGTGAATCTACAGCTAGAACCAGTGAGACAGGCGCATGGACTATGAGCTGTAGCCCAGCTGCTGACCGTACAGGCATCTTCCAAGAAACAGAAAAAGCACAAGAGCAAGGTGAAAGCCAATCCAGCTTCGTCTGCTATTGCTAGGTCTTCGCAGCTGCCTCCAGCTAAGAAGGCGAAGAAGGTTGTAGTGGTTCCTGCCCACCCCACTGTTGCTCCTGATCACCCGAGAGGCGGGAAGGGCAAGGGTAAGTCCTCAAAGGGCGGAAAGAAGGGAGCTGATCATACCTGAGGGTATGGAAGCTCCCTTCGTATCTGCCTGGACCGCGGCTGTGCAACAGTAACAGCGGTGCCAGTCAGACCAGTCAAGCCAGGACCAAAATGGTTCTCTCTTTCTCTCGTCAAGAGAGAGAGGGGGGGGGGGGGGTGAGCGGATCGCGAGCCAGACACCCACGTTAGGCGTCAATGCATCTATAGTCTTGGCGAGGTGTGATGTCAGACAGTCTGGTCCTGGGATGGATATCCCATGGGTACATTCCAGAGTGGTGGGATTGTCCACCGCAAAATCTGCGTTTTCCACCTGTCTGGACACCTGTACCAAGGGAGCCAGACAAGTTAGAAACCATTCAAAACGAAGTGTCAGGTTTGCTTCTGAAGGGAGCAATAAAACCAGCAAACCAGAACACTCCAGGCTTCTATTCAAACATGTTCCTTTTCCCCAAGAGCACAGGGGGTGGAGACCCATACTCAATCTCAGGCCATTGAATTGGTTTATCCATATGCCTCGGTTTCAGATGGAAACTCTGAGGTCGGTAATGGCAGGATTGAGGAAAGGAATGTGGTGTGTCAATCGATTTGAAAGATGCATATTTCCACATTCCAGTGTACATGGGGTTGTCACAGGTTTCTGAGATTCACGTTTCAGAATCAGGTATGGGAGTTTGGAATCCTCCCATTCGGCCTGTCGACAGCTCCGAGGGTTTTCACCAGAGTGGCCCTTGTAGTGACAGCGTTTCTCAGAAGAGAGAACATGGCACTTCACACCTACATAGACGTTTGGCTTATCAAGGTGGACACGCCAGCCAGGTTAGGAGTGAATACTGCTCTGACTAAGTTACTTTCAGATCTAGGCTGGATAGTCCACAAGGAGAAATGTGAATTGACACCCACTCATCATTTCTTTTATTTGGGGATGCGATTCGATCTCGAGGTGGTCAGAGCCCAGAGTGGTTTCTCTGTTAGCCATCCTCAAGAGTTTTCGATTGCCACACAATTCAGGCGAGGCGGTTTTTCAGATGCTGGGAATGATGGTCTCCATGGAGCAGATAATCCCGTAGGCTGCTCTGATGCAAAGACCTATCCAGTTGTATCTGATATGTGTGAGGAAACATAGAGCAGAACCCCTGTCAAAGCTGGTACCAGTTTTGAAGCCAATAATGTCGCATCTTGTATGGTGGTAAAAGCGTCAGAATATCCTAGTAGGAGTTTCGCTGCACCTACCCCACCCCCAGCTATCCGTGTACACGGATGCATCGCTGGAGGGGTGGGGGCCTGCCTGGGAGAACACCAGGTCTCAGGCACATGAACTGTCCAAGATAGCCAGCTGCATATCAATCTGTTGGAAATGATGGCAGTGGAACTGGCATTGGAAAAGTTTCTTCCAAAAGTCAGGGTCAAGGTGATATTGATATGGTCGGATAACTCGACAGTAGTATCATACATAAATCCTCAAGGCAGGACCAAGCCACCCATAATGTGTATGAGGGTGTGGCATTTGATTCAATGATGCAGGAATTACTCGGTTGTTTTGAAAGCAGCTCACATTCCTGGGCGATTGAACATTCTGGCGGATACTTTGTCTCGCAGACAGAGGATTCTGCCAACAGAATGATCTCTCAACCCTGCAGTTCTTCACAGGATCTTCGAGCATTGGGGCAAACCAAACGTGGACTTGTTCGCCACAAAGGAAGATGCTCAAATCATGACTTATGTCTCGCCGATTCCAGATCCAAATGCCATCGATACAGACGCTCTGGTGATAAGCTGGAGAGGGATACACACTTATGCGTATCCGCCCACCATTCTTCTGCTGAAGATTTTGGTGAAGATCAGAGAGGAACCGTACCTGGTCCTGCTAATAGCGCCATATTGGCCCAGCAGGGCGTGGTTCACAGATCTTCTGGATTTGCTGGTGGACAATCTGGTGCAGTTACCCGAGATTCCGAAAATGATCCCCCCAGGCCAAGGGATGTTTCCTACACGAGCATCCTGAAATGTTAAAATTGACTGCGTGGATGTTATCAATCAACGTTCCACATCGGAAGAATTTTCTCCACAAGCTGCTAAATTCATCGCAGCTGCAAGAAGGAGGTCAACCTTCAAGTCATATAGCCACATGGTTAACAAATTTGCAGAGTGGTGTGACGGAAAGGGTATTGATACCTTTCAATCCACTATTCAGCAAATAGCAGACTTTCTCTGTGAGTTGTTCTATACAGGACTAGCTCCTGTCATAATTACTGGATACAAGTCAGCTTTGGCATCAGTTATCCAATGTCTAGCCAACAGGGATAGTCCAGAGGTGGCCCAGTTAAATGTGATGGTGAAGGGAATAAGCAATCTCCGAACGAGACAACCGGTAGTCATTCCAGCCTGGAGTCTATCTTTAGTGCTTAATGTACTGGCCAAGCACCCTTTTGAACCCTTGGGTTCGGCTAGTCTAAAGAATTTGACTCTAAAGGCGTTTTTTTCTATTGGGAGCTTCCTCAGCGAGAAGGTGTAGTGAGATCCATGCACTTTCAGCAGAGAGGGGCCGATTTATTGTCTCCAGCGAGGGTCTGCGACTACGAGCAGAGATTATGTCAAAGAATCAATCTTTGAAATATCCCGGCAAACCGATCATTATGCCGAAACCAACTAGGTTTGATTGTGATACCAGTGTCTGGTGCCCAGTCAGTGCTTTGACTAAGTACAAACAACGGATGGACTCATTATGGTCGAATGATAGACTTCTGTGGATCTGCCATAAGAAGCCATATGTCACCGCATCGATGGATTCTATCTCTCGTTGGGTGGTAGAATGCATCCAAACTACCCACGAGATTGCGACTGGGCAGAGGAATAGCCACCTTGACCGCCCTCTACAATGGTGTGCCATTAGAGGGCATAATGGCTGTTGCGCAATGGCACTGTGAGTCCTCTTGCATGGATTATTATATAAGGGATGTGTTAGACTCCACCAATCCGCTCGCTTTAGCTGGTTTGAGACGATAGTTAAATGGCCACACTGTTCTTCTCCCTTTTGGTACTTGAAAAAGCAAAAGTTATGGAACAGACATGGTCAAGGGAGAGGATCACAGCCAATATTGTCATGGATGGTCGAAACAGTGCTTGGTTGAAGGCTCCACATCTGAAATCCAATATTCATAAGGTAATTCAAGTTTGACAGTTTTTTGTATTATGTTTATATATCATGATCATTCATCTTATATGTTCATGCTCATTCCCAGGCTCGTATATGCAAAGAGCCGTTAACCCTCTTAGCATATTCGATTTCCGGCGAGATGCATGTCCGTGAGTTCTCTGCCTTTCTTAGGAGAAAAAGGGGGATGGGTGGGGGTGGCAGTGATGCGAATGTGATTTGGTCCCTAATCTTGTTGGTCCTTTTAGGTCTCCGTATGCCAAGTTTAAGTCTAAGATCTTTCTCCATGGGCAAAAAAAGCAATTGATGCCTTGCCCCTTCCCACGAGGTTACTGTTTAAATATGGTGTTATCAGAAGTGATAGAATGCTAAGTATTGATCGAAGGAGAATGAAGGAAATTTCATTTTCCCTTTCTCCGAGATCTAATAATACTTACCATTCTATTACAGACCCTGCCTCCCAGCCCCACGGAAGCAAGCCATAGGTATTCTCTTGTTTGGTAGCTATGCAAACAATATGAGCCTCACTGGCAGATGGGTACCTGTTTGGTGGGAACTGGGTACCCGGTTCTTGGAGCCAGTAAAACTTACTATATCTAGATTCCTAGAGCCAGCTAGCTTCCTATCTTGTTATCAGAAGTAATAGAATGGTAAGTATTGTTAGATCTCGGAGAAAGGGAAATTGAAATTTCCTTCATTCTATATGAGTTTGGTATACCTCTATGGTTCATGCTAGAAATTATTTGCACTGATTGACCCCGTATTACAATTAAACACTGACAGCTGTCACATTGCTGTCAGCTGGATCATGTCATAAGCAGCGACGATTCTCACCTTAGCATACTAGAGAGCTCCGTGTCTAAGTTATGCATTTTATTATTTAGGCGTTTATTTAGTACCCCTTTCGTAAAACTGACGTAGACGTGAGACTTAAGTATAGCATCTAAGTTAGACGGGGGTGGGGTGGGGGCGACGTAACTTACGCACCTTTATGAATCTGGCCCCGGATGGTCCATAGGTCCTGCGCAGGCCGACTTCCACACTGGCGATGCTCCTGATTCTCGATCTTTCACCCCTTTTATACTACTCGTGACGTCAGAGGCAGAGGCAATAGCCAATCAGCGTGCAACTAGATCAGTGACGTATTCACCACGTTCTATAACATTCTAGATCTATTTATGCATACACACGATTACGACGTCAAAAGCAATAGTTTGAAGATAATTTAAGGGGATTTTTCGCGGATAACTCAGCCATTTCTGGATCGATTTTGAAATGGTTAACAGTTCTAGAAAGCTCGTTTTAGTCTGGTCCTGATACGTACCAAGATCAATGCGAACGGATTAATTAAAGATTTTTACGAGTACCAACTCGGTACACTATAGGCATGCACTCGCTCCCAATTCCATGACATGTTGTCAGGGAAGCGCTGAGGCGCGCGCATGTGCACCACTCACTTTATCGGACTACGCCGATTTTAACGAAAAGCTCTCTCACAGGGCTTATGTATGCATACTATCCTACCCATGGGGGTGGGCGCTTGGAGCAAATCTGGCGTGGCCATTCCGTAACCAGCTTTGCTGGGACGGCCGGTACCCGAGCTACACCACCCCATCCTAGTTTGACACCCGTGGCAAATGATCACGCATAGCGGATCGAATGCATGGGAGCATGCTAGGCAGGAATTATAGACTTCCTGAGTAGACGCATAGCCGAGAGGAGTGTGACGCAAAAGACGTGTGTTCATAAGACAGAGCACATAGGGTGTGAGAGAGTTTGGGAGGGAGGCATACCATTGAATTAAATTTTTGACCTGGAATTATTGTTCCAGTTCTTTTCTTTCTTTTGTTTTGTTTTTTATTGCTCGGTGCGTACATACTTTTATCATTTAGATCACTGATCACCTAAGCAATAGCTCGCATGGGTGTTCTCTCAGCTGTGGATAATCATTTTTCCACAGAGAACACCCAAGCACCAACGTACCACAATTACAATACAGTTTTTATATAATGTAAATATATATTAATCACATAACTATACCCGAGAAGAGTATCACAGATTATGCTAATTACATATGCATCCCGGGTAAATAAAGGGATGCACTAAGTGTATACTGATTAATATAATGCGGCCCGTTAGTGCGGATCCGCATGGGTAGCTTCTGCTAACCACCAATCCGTCCCGTTGTACTGACGCGGGAACTAAAATAATAAGAAAAATATCAAATAATACGGTAAAAAGACTAGTTCATCAGGCAGCCCCAGCGTAGCTGAGACTACATAACGGGATTATGACATATTCGCTACGGTGTGTTGTGTACTTACGTCGCACATGACATGTTTACAACACAGGAATCCGCAGCGATTATTTTATGTGAGACACAGCTACGCAAGAATATTGCGGAGCTGTGTAGGATGACCGTAGTCAGCCTAGGGACTGGGTGTCAATTGTTAAAACATATATAATAATAAGAAAAAGATTTAAAAAATAAACAAAATAATAAAGTTCTGTGTTCCACAAAACTACTGATAAAGCCTGCTGCAACCTCGGCCGTAGTGTCCACAAACATCCGCTGTGAAGTCTGCATGTCTGGGTACCCAGACTCATACAGGACGGACGCGGCGGATGGTCCTCCGCTGCCAATATATCACTACTAAGCAGGCCTAGGTCGGTAATACTGTAGCTGGAAGATGGTGCGGATGTATCCATTGAAGCACTGGTGGTGGCGGAGATGATGACGTGATGTGCAAACTGGTGGCGGTGTGGAGCGGTCGCTGAAACGATGATGCTTTTGCGGATGCTGATGCGGATGCTGATGCGGATGCGGTGCTGGCAGATAATTTCCAGATTTTTGTGGACTTCAGAAGTCTACTGGTGGTCGTCCTTGGTACTGCACGGATTTCGATTGGAATGCATGAGACGTTTCTTTCTGACGTAAGGACAAACCGATGTAGTTACTTTCCGAATTGCTGGATCCGTAGGAGTGCTGATGCGTGGGTGTGGCGTGATGCTGTTTCGTGATGTGGTGGTGGTTAGTGCTGCTGCCGTAAGGCGGACCTCCTCGTCGATAATAAGACTACAAGGAGATATAGATCTGCTCACCAGTGTTAATATAACCACAGAAATTGGTCGGCCGATTACGGATGCGGATGTGGAGGCTGATGTCGTGTGTGAAGCGGACGGTGAAGTTGCTGCGGGTGCTGCCGGAGTGGAAACGGCAGGCGATGCTGGTACCATTACTGCAGGTGCTGCCGTTGCTGGTCGTGCTGGTGACTCCGTCGTGACGTTGGCTGATGTTGCATAATGACTTATGTGGTCGGTGGTTTGTCTGTAACAGGTATATTCCAGCCCGTGTTGATCTTGTACGGGAATATGTAAGTAAGAGAATATTTGAAATTCTCCCTGATATGATACTGTCGAAGTTTTGATTCCGCTTCATCGGCCCATGGGTTAATGATCTGTATACACGGTAAACGATGGTGTTCTTAATCAAAATTAGGACAATATAGCTGCCTAGAATTATTAGTTGGTTTTAAACAGCTCAATGTCTTGCGGAAATTAAGTATACTGATTCCGCCAAGCTGGACTGTGTTTTCCGAGTGGGCTGACTGCCAAACATCCTCCTCTGTAGGTAGAACTAGTCCCATCCCTACCTAGACCAAACTTAATTTATTAAAATACAACTCGGGAAATGCGTGCGTCAGTTTATAATTACAATTCCGTCGTATGGAGATTGTGAATACAGTCAAGCGAGTGTCTATGTCTCTGTCGTGTTGATGATTTTCATTGATAAGCGTGACTGTTTATCTGCGGATGATTCTCGTGCTGTTGTGAAGCGTGACATTTTTATTACCCTAGGGCGGGGAGGGTAATTGAATTGCGGTGTCAACTTTATCGAACATGATGTATTTCGCTCTGTAATGGCCGAGTCCGTAGATGGGACAGAGTTACTTTAAAGCGCAGATGACGAAGACGGGTGCTGTTGTAACTTGAATCAATCCATTATCGAATTCAACTTTTCGGTAGCAAAATCCTACTCGTGACGGATGACAGACTGCGGGCGTCCTTCTCCCTTAATAATATTGACTATTATTACGTATGAATGATGTATAATATTTTAGCTATTTCCGTAGGCTGGTTCCGGGGGGGGGGGGGAGTGGGAGGGGGGGGGAGAGTGGGGAATCCCCCGTAGCGTGTACTGTAGATGGCTGCGGTGTTGTTCATTTCCGTATGATCAGTTTTCCATAAACCGGATAAGAAGGTGATTGCGGAAAATATTGACTTGTGTTGATGGCGGTAGTGTAAAGTTGTAAGGAAGTCCGGGCTGCTGTGTGATGCTTGTGTATTGCGGATTGGGCATATCCAGGTTTCCACACAGGTGAATCTGTTCCGGTTGCAGGAAAGTCTGGATCACGGAAAGTGATGTACTGTTAAAAACAGTGACTTCGAAAAGTTGTGATTCGCACAGTTGATACGGATGTGGTTGTCTTGGTCACCTATATTCCTATACATGCCATTGCAGCAAAGTTAGGTGCTGAGAAAGCTCGTGCATTGATGTTTTTCCATGCCATAAGCAGGTGTGACACTCTATCTGGTTTCCTCGGGCATGGGAAAAAGTCAGCATGGTCAGCATGGACAGCATGTCCAGAAGTCAATAATGCTTCTCTTGCTCCATCTTCGATGCCGCATGACGTGTATTCTGAATCGATGAATGAAATAGAAAAGTTCATTATCGTGATGTACAGCAGAGCATGTGAATTGCGTAACATAGATGAAGCAAGGAAGTATCTCCTTGCTCAGGGATCTCATACCATTGAGAACATTCCTCCAACCAAAGCTGCCTTGTTCCAACATATAAAAAGGGCCATTTATCCGGCAAGCTATGTGTGGTCACAGGCCTTAATGGACCTTTCCATTTTTAGCTATGCCTCACCCATCACTAGCTACGCTCCACCCACACCTCGCCGTGTTTGGATTGATCGATCCCCGAATGCCCTAGCTATCAATTTCCTGAAAACTATACAGGGAAGCTGTTGAATATTTTGTAACTAATTAGACTGGGTGCTGTTGCTGCCATAGGCAGCAACGGGGCCCAGTCAAATTAGTTTCAAAATATTCAACAGAATATTTATTAAATAGTAAAAGCAAACAATTTGTACAACAGCCCATAGACCGTCATCAAATATGCGTTCGTGACGTACTTATCGACGTCATTCATGACGTCATTCATTATGATGTCATTGTACACACCACGCAGTTCATTATGACGTAATATGATGGGTGGGTACTCTGGAAAGGTGAATTACAGCTCCCAAGCTCCCAAATCCTGGTCTCTGGGGATGGTTTTCAAGCGACGGTGGGTGGAAACCATTCTGGACTGAATTAAACGAAGCATCAATGTCACGTTATGAACTTGTTTACTGCGGCTGTAAGAATGGGTGCAACCACCAGTGTAAATGTCGGTCGTCAAGCCTACGGTGCACCGAGCTCTGTCAGTGTAGAGGAGCATGTGATGATATTTGAATTTTCTCGACAATGTGAAGCGTCCCTGTTACGCGATGGATATTTGTAACGTTAATGTGAGGGAGGACATCGTGATAGCGATCTTGTGAATCCCCTTTTACACTCTTGTCTTATGCATTTCACGTTTCCTTTTTTTGTTCTTAGTTTACTCAAACATTAATGATTGTTAACTTTGCTCAGTGGTACATGGCTGTATATATGTTAATAGACAGTATTCCATAAATATAAAATATATATCTAATTACTTAAAATCGTATTCATAGCTTACATTTAATTCGTGTTATTACGTAATCAGATAAGAATTATTAAATGATTTTCATATTTTGAGGACATAAATGACTAGTATTCTAATTTAAATGTGATAGTGACCTTGTAAATCGCATTTGACACTTGTGTTTTGTGCGTTTCACTTTTTCTTTTCGTATTCATATTTACATTTAATTTGTGTTATTACGTAATCAGACTAATCACTAAATGGTCAATTACAGTCTACTCGTGCACTCATTATAAAAACTAAGCAATTTATGATGATGATGATGATGATGATGATGATGATAATGATGATGATGATTATAATGATGATTAAGTCATATGTAAGATTATCTAAACAGAAAAAAAGAGAAAAATATTTAAAATCTTTTAAAATATATTTGGTAGATATTGGAAGATTATGTAGACCTTATCTATTGGAGATTAATTACATGGTTTTAGTTGATAGCCGTCTTGGAAATCAAACTCAGGGTCATATTATGATAATGCGAATGATTGATATCGATCCCTTGACCCCGAAAATGGTGGTTTAGACCCTGAGATCGAGTTTCTATGCCATCTAGAAGCGGAATTAGCAGCGTAAATCGATTTTAGGGCAGCCATCTTGAAAATTCAAGATGGTGGCCGGTTGCCATGGTCATAGTGATGGGTACCTCCTCTGAGGGTCATATTATGATAATGCTAATGATCGATATGGATTCCTTGGACCCGAAAATGGTGGTTTAGACACTGAGATCGGGGTTCTATGTCATCTAGAAGCTGAAATACTAGCGTAAAATGATTTTCACAGCGGTCATCTTTAAATTCAAGATGGCGGCCGGTTACCATAGCGATGGCGATGGGTACCTCCTCTTAAATTAATCCCCATATCTTAACGAACATTTGTGCCAAATTTCACACATTTGTCCAGAAATGCACGATTTTTCTCTTAACCACTGCCCTATGACGGACTAAGCGTTGTTTGTTGTATGTCATTATTATTTCATAAACATGCTGTTGAATATTTTGAAACTGATTTGACTCGGCGCTTTTACTGCCATAGGCAATATCAGTACACAGGCAAATTAGTTTCAAAATGTTCAACAGCTTACCTCTATAGTTTTCTGGAAATTGATAGTCATGGATCGACCGTGGGTGGAGCTTAGCTAAAGATGGGCGGGCATATAAGCTAAAGCTGGAATGCGCGCGTATAGGCCTACACTTTAGGGCACGAAATTCTATATGAACATGTAAAACTTAAGTACTTCACTAAGTTCTTACCATTTTATGCTGTCGCTGAAATCCTGCGTATCGCATTGCAACTTCCGGATTCCACTTGTGAGGCTGAAAGGTTATTCAGTTCGCCTGTATCAAGACGTGGTTTCAATTAACGACGTGTCTGGCTCGGCCATTGTAAACATATATGCCCCTTACATCAACGAAAGCTGGTGAACAGACAAAACGCCATCATCAAAGATGTAATTATTTATTTAACTCAACGCTTGATTTGTCAACCGTGCCCAAGAAAATCAAAAGATGTGTTCATTGAATGGCCCATTGGAAGGACAAGAGAAGGCTATTTTGAGATTTTACAACTGGAATGACTGGCTCGGTTATCGAGCCAGTCATTTCATTGGTAAATTCGCAAAAAACACTATTTTCTTGGCCTGCAAATGGACATTCCTCAATACCACTGCAGGCGGGTAAATTTATGAGCATCCTGACCCCACCAGAATTTTAAATGATTAGCCACTTTGATTCTGACAAAATAAATATACTGAGCCAAAAAGGTTTAGCAACAGTGAAGTTTGGGTTGTTGTATTAAAACTATGCGTCCATTTACAACCAAATTTTCAGGCATGTTTCGTCAATGTAATGTCTCGCTGATCATGAAGAATTGCAAATCATTTCTTGCATTTCTCGGCCCCACGCTTACTGCATGTGAAAATGCATTTTTCATGCACTGGCCCACATTGGCGGGTAGCGAAGGCAAAAATTCACCATATTGCAAAAGCAAACGCTTAAAAGTTTACCCTACTTAGCCCAGGGGCTACCCGAAAATGAGCGCCATGAAGCAATGGGAAGACTCGCTGCTGGGCAGAGCGTTCGCGCTGTTGCTCGACATTTTAATGTTCACGCCTCAACCATTTCCCGTCTCCGCCAACGTGAGGAGGAAACTGGACATGTTAATGACCGCCCACGATCTGGCAGACCGAGAGCAACAACACCACGAGAAGACCGCTGCTTAGTGACGTCATCACGACGTCACAGGTTTGAGACTGCGCCGCGGCTGCTCCGTAATTTGCACACCGCTACCGGCACTACAGTGCATGCACAAACTGTGCGAAACAGACTCCATGATGCTGGACCGCATGCCCGTCGTCCACTTGTTGCTGTTCAGCTTACAGAGCGTCACGTCGAGAATCGGTCTGCATGGGCAAGAACTCATCAGCGATGGCGTGCTCAACAATGGAGCCACGTTTTGTTCAGTGATGAGTCGAGGTTTTGTGTGGATGTGGGGGATGGTAGGCAACGGGTTTGGCGACGTTTAGACAACGGTATGATGCAGCCAACATCATTCTGCACGAAAGATTCGGTGGCGGCAGTGTTATGGTGTGGGCTGGAATCCATGAAAATGGCAAAACAGATCTTATTGTGATTCGCGGAAATTTAACGGCACAACGTTACTGTGAAGAAGTTGTCGCCCCTGTTGTCATCCATTTTATGCAGCATCACGCAGACTTTATGTTCCAGCAGCACAACGCCAATCCTCATTCAGCTAGGGTCACCAGTGATTTCCTTGAGGCTGACAACGTTCCGGTGTTGGACTGGCCAGCGTGATCATCGGACCTGTCTCCTATCAAACACGTGTGGGACATTCTTGGCCGTATGGTGCGTGAGAACCATCCACAACTTCACAAAGTGCGGGAGCTGGAAGCTGCACTTCTCCAGGAATGGGATGCGATTCCTCTTCGTCACATCAGGTGCTTAATTCGAAGCATGAGAAAGCGATGCACGGCGGTGGTTAATGCACGCGGAGATCACAACCGGTATTGACAGCTCTTTGTGATTATTTAAATTGGACCCTTCCGTTGAATGATGCCGCGTTAAAGGCGCGATGCTAGCATTACAGTAACAACGGACAGTTGTTCAAATTGGAAAATGACATATCGATTAAATAATATATTTGAATCAATTTATTGTTTTTGTTAAATAACATTTATACAGTAATATTCTCAGTGTTGCTAAACTTTTTTAGTTCAGTATATAATATTAATACTTAAAAATTGATATATTGATACTAATTTGACTGGGCGGGGCATGGCTAAAACCGGAAAGGTTCATTGACTAAACTCTAAAACTAAAACAGATAGAATATGATGGCAGCGATGATGATGATGATGATGATGATGATGATGTCGCTGCGCTATACTTCACTGTTTCCGCGTTAGTGCCACTATTTGCTTTTGATGCACTTTTGAACGGCATGTTATAAATTCAACAGCAAAGAAATGATCATATTACTCGCAAAAATCTACATAAAATAGATTTTAAAGTAGAGTCATAAATAAGTATATCGATCCATGTTGTTGTTCTTGTTCCGGGAGACACTTAACTCAACGCTTGATTTGTCAACCGTGACACCGGTCGAGAAAATGAAAATATGTGTGATTTGCAGGACCAGAGAAGACTATTTTGAGATTTTACGACTGGGGTGACTAGCTCGGTTATCGAGTCAGTCATTTCATTGGTAAATTCTAAAAAAATACTAATTCCCTGACCTGCAAATGGACATTCTCCAGGACCACTGCAGAGGGGTAAATTTGCGAGCATCCTCACCCGGCCAGAATTTTAAATGAGCGACCCCTTTATAATTCACTATGGAAATTTCAGCGTCCCGGTTTCAAGACATTTATTTGAAAGAAGAAAGCTGTTGAATACTTTGTAACTAATTTAACTGGATCTTGTTGCTGCAATTAATCAAATTAGTTTCAAAATAATCAACAGAATATTCACTGCATCATAAAGAATTTGTCATGTCTTGTCTGTTAAAGGGTAAAAGCATCCGTTGTCTGCAAACAAATTGATGAATCCACCTTTAGCTAGGCCCCGCCCATCTCTTGTTAATCTCCGCACATGCTTCGCGCGTGTTGAAATCGATGTATATACGTTGCACCCTGCACTCACAGAATCCCAATATACAGATAACCTGTTAAATAGTTTGAAACCAATTTGACTTGGATAGTTGCTGCCTATGGCAGCAACAGCACCCAGTCAAATTAGTTACAAAATATTCAACAGAATGTTTATTAAATAGTAAAGATATATAATTCGTACAACTGATGGACTTTTAAAGGATCATGACGGACTTGGCTATGTAATTAATTACGCATTTTGATTGTGACGTCAGCATATATATGACGTCATATGCTTGAGTGACAGATTGAAGTCATCCATTGTCTACTCAAATAGTAGGAGCTGCAATTTCGGGATACCTCTCAGGTTCTCAATGAAAGTTGTTGCAAGAAACAAAGATGGGAGATAGACGGGCTTTTTCATCGGCCCTCCAAAGTTACGTGGCTACAAGGGGCAGTGACCTAATTGACCCATATACGGAGTACCCAGAAGGGGCGTGTTCTGGTGGACGTCCTTGTACTAACGCGCTCACCAGAACACACATTTTGCGCGTGCAATTTATGGTTAATTAGGCCACACACCATTGTAGCAACCTGATTTGCGAGGGCCAATGAAAAAAGCCCATCTATCTCATACATATTCTGCATTATTGATCGAGAAGTCCTGGCAGAGCTTCGGTAATGCTAAAACAGGAAAATCTTGAAACATCATTTCCTTCCAAGCAATTGAAAATCTACCACCCTCATATACTATATTATTTGCAAGAGAAACAATTACCTATTTTCGTTGTTTCCTGCTCCATCGGGTAAATCCAATGTATTTCCAGAAAATACATCACTTTCCACACTCAGACACTACTACTACTACTACTACTACTACTACTACTACTACTACTACTACTACTACTACTGCTAGTAGTTGTAGTAGTAGTAGTTTTCAAAGCGAACAGACGTGTTTTTCTAGCTCTACGCTATCTAGTCGTATTACTAGATTCAATAAGCTTATGTATTTATATTTTGTTCAGTTGGTTTCCTAGTTGCATATAGTTCCATTATTTGTTGTCAGTTTGTATATTTTGTATTGTAGAAGGTCGCAATCGTGACTTGTATTTTCAGATTGAAATCTGAAATCGCCTCTATGGTTAGCCATTTTTTGCTGACCACTGAGCCTAATCGGTTCTCTTTTTCTCTTGGCCAGATTGGGCCCGTCTACGTTGTTCAGTTTGACTGTTCCTAATAGTAACAATGCTTTGCCGTGGGGAGCTTTTATAGTTGGCGATTTGGCAGTCAAATCTTTTGTCAGTTAATCAGCGTGTTAGTTCAGAGCGTTGACGATTTTAAGCTACACCAGTTAGCTGAAGATCGTTGATTAGAGTAGACTGACGAATATACGGCTGTTAATATCGCCGGATATTTGTCAGTGGATCACACGTTCTAAAGACACTAATTTATAGATGTTTAGCTTTTTGGGCTTGGTCATATTTTATTAGTGTTTAGCTCTTTGTGTGTTGGTAATTCTGGTTAAAACTTGGCTTAGTGTTCTGTCCGCGCACGCACGCACGCACTCCGCACGCACGCACGCACGCACGCACGCACGCACGCACGCACGCACGCACGCACGCACGCACGCACGCACGCACGCACGCACGCACGCACGCACACATATATACTGAACCAAAAACGTTTAGCAACACTGAGAATATTACTGTATAAATGTTATGTAACAAAAACAATAAATTGTTTCAAATATATGATTTAATTGATAGGTCATTTTCCAATTTGAACAACAGTCTCTTGTGTCAGCAGACATTAAAAACTGGTCGGCCAAACCCAGAGTTTTAGTCTTGTCGCGGTGGTCCAGTGGAAAGATGTCTGGTTGCTGATGCTATGCGGAGTTGCAGAATGGTTGTTCGATCCCCCGACCGGGAGATGGTGATCAACAAATTAAACTAATGGGTGAATGACTGTCGGCTAAGTTAGCACATGGAAATTGAAGCCGCACGTTGCCAGTGCGTCAATAAAATAAAATACATATACTGCCAGAGCCGTGCTGGAGTCAGAGTACAATAGGCGTAAAAAGCCTAGGATTGAATTGTGGCAGATGCATCCACAGATAGTCCCATATGAATCATCAGTGTGTCAGTATATCAGACATGTGAAAACTGGTCGGCCAATCCTTGACTTTTTAGTCTTGGTGCGGTGGTCCAGTGGAAAGATGCCTGGTTGCTGATGCTATGCGGAGTTGCAGAATGGCAGTTCGATCCCCCCGACCGGGAGATGGTGATCAACAAATTAAACTAATGGGTGCATCACTGTCGGCTAAGTTAGCACATGGAAATTGAAGCCGCACGTTGCCAGTGCGTCAATAAAATAAAAATACATACATATATACTGAACCAAAAGAGTTTAGCAACACTGAGAATATTACTGTATAAATGTTATTTAACAAAAACAATAAATTGTTTCAAATATATTATTTAATTGATAGGTCATTTTCCAATTTGAACAACAGTCTCTTGTTACTGTAATCGTTACAGCATCGCGCCTTTAACACGGCATCATTCAACGGAAGGGTCCAATTTAAATAATGACACTGAGCTGTCAATACGGGTTGTGACCTCCGCGCGCATTAACCAGCGCCGTACATCGCTTTCTCATGCTTCGAATTAAGCACCTGATGTCACGAAGAGGAATTGCATCCCATTCCTGGAGCAGTGCAGCTTCCAGCTCCCGCACGTTGTGAAGATGTGGATGGTTCTCACGCACCATACGGCCAAGAATGTCCCACACGTGTTTGATAGGAGACAGGTCCGGTGATCGCTCTGACCAGTCCAACACCGGAACGTTGTCAGCCTCAAGGAAATCACTGGTGGCCCTAGCTGAATGAGGATTGGCGTTGTGTTGCTGGAACATAAAGTCTGCATGATGCTGCATAAAAGGGATGACAACAGAGGTGACAACTTCTTCACAGTAACGTTGTGCCGTTAAATTTCCGCGAATCACAATAAGATCTGTTTTGCCATTTTCATGGATTCCAGCCCACACCATGACACTGCCGCCACCGAATCTGTCGTGCTGAATGATGTTGGCTGCATCATACCATTCTCCTAAACGTCGCCAAACCCGTTGCCCACCATCTGCCACATCCACACAAAACCTCGACTCATCACTGAACAAAACGTGGCTCCATTGTTGAGCACGCCATCACTGATGAGTTCTTGCCCATGCAAACCGCTTCTCGATGTGACGCTCTGTAAGCTGAACAGCAACAGGTGGACGACGGGCATGCAGTCCAGCATCATGGAGTCTGTTTCGCACAGTTTGTGCATGCACTGTAGTGCTGGTAGTGGTGTGCAAATCACGGGACAGCCTCATATCTATATAGTTATTGTCTTTTTTCATGTTCCACTAAGCCAAATGGCTTCTTAATTGTTTGGATATTCCTATCCGCACTGTGGGCTGATCCGACTCTGGGAAACTGTCGGAGGTTTCCGAGCGGTGATGGCCAAGGGACGGTGTCACATATACCCACCCCCACCCCACCTCTGTATCTTTGGATACTTAGTAGTTAGTTATCTTTGCCAATGTAGGAAGCACTGCGAACACATTATTATTATTATTTCATATTCCTTTTAGGATATTTCTCCGCAGTGCATATTGGGCAACTTGAGTATAAACCTAATGTCAGGTCAATACTTAGCGCCATAAGACTTGGTGATGGACGAGATGCGCATCTCCACCCAACTCATTAAAATATCTTGGCAAGATGTTGGAATCTGACACCACTGATGGGAAAGACATTTGCGGTGGATATTCGTCTCTCTATCCCCACCGTGATGATAGGTCAGTCATAAAAATCTGCTTGTGTCAATTTCCCAGCACTCTGGTTAAATAAAATAGTGGCCCTTTTTGCCAACTCTTTTCCTCTGCTTCGGCATTGAGGGCATTTTCCTATAATGGAGGCCCGCTCGAGGCACTTGCCTCTCGCAAGCTATCCAGTGATGGCGGCCCGTGCGAGGCTACTACTGCTCACCACAATAAAGAGCATCTAGAAGTAATGCCCGCATGAGGCACAATGCCTCTCGCCACGCTAGTAGTTTCTTTTCCTCATCCTCTTCAGCATAGAGGTATTATAACTTATATTAAGTTAATTAGTGATCTCGTATGTGGGAGCCTCCTTTGCGGGGGTATCTCCACGGTTAGAAGGTCATCTGCTGTCTCTATGTTATGTATTATTTGTATGCTCACTGTTATCTATCAAACTCTGTGGTTTGTACAGGTTATATTTTTCTTAATTACTTATTTCGGTCACAAATGCTTGTACAGTCAGCTTCAAAATTGCTATGGACAGGCATACCGGTGACACCAATTCGTGGGCTGACTCCGTTCAGTTTAATGTTAGCGGCAATTGTCAATTGCGTTCCACCGGCCTTAGGAGCTGGTCTTTGTTAACCGCAGGTCAGCGTCGCACGGGATCTGGAACCCCGAGACCGGGAGCTAGCCAGCCATCTCGTTCATCGTGCACATGTGGTGTGGCGGCCCAACATTGCGCCCTGGAACGATCCGACGCAACCCCGTGAGCTACAATAGCACCACCAACAGCTCCCAAATCTATGTTTCAAGACCTAGCAACACAGATGAAACACATGCAGATACATTTTGAAACAAATGCAGAATAAATTAAATTACCCACAGACAAATATACAACCTGATCGCACATAGACAGCCACCTCCTACCATGATGCAATATGCAACAATCAAGTCAGCTTGCATACTAAAACAAACCAGCAACCAACTAGAACAATAAATAATTTTGCGGACAAGAGTGACCCCACCAACTGATAATAGGTCAATATCAGTATTAACTAGGTTTGGCAGCACGACAACATCACTGCAAAATATAACTCGCCACAAGCAAACTTTTGGATATATCCACCCCAAAGCCTTATCACACCAACAGTCATTCCCATCTGCTACTAGCTACAATTGCCAGAGTAATACCATGGCATACGGTAAAAATCCACAGACCAACGTTACACATCCACGACAAACATCTCATATTTCATTCAGTTAGGGACAGATGAACAGACAGAAGACTCCAGAAAAAGGGTGTTGATTGTTGGCAGCAGTAATCTCGGGAAATTGGGTGGTCTTTATCGTCTGTAGTCATAGTTCCGTTAGCTGGGTTACGTAGCTTACTAATTGATTCACGTAGGATCGTTTTATTCTTGACATAGTTCCAAAAAGGATTTATCTTGCTTTCACTTGTCACTTTATGATCAAATGTCTGTTTTGCTTTTCTGATGCATGCCATCGTTTTGTTTCTTGAAATTTTGTAAAGTATGTAATCAGTAGTTTTCTTTGTTTTATTGTATCTTTTGTATGCCTGATTTTTACATTGGAGTGATTGTGCCGTCACATGGTCAAGCCAGAGGTGTTTCTTCTTCCCATGTTGTTTTGACGTAGGAATGTACTGCTCCTTCATTGTGATCAGTTTTGTGTGTAGGATGTCCCAAGCTTCCGGTGCATGAAGTTCATTCAGATGATTCCAGTCAGTCGGTCCTAAGTCTTCTCTCATTTCATTATACCGTCATTTGTTCAACAGTAGCTTTGGCTTAGCTGCTTGTTTGCTTCTGTTAAAGATGTCTGGATGTAGTGAGATTTATAGAATGTCATGGTCACTTTTGCCTAGTGGAGCGAAATGTGTTATTTCATGGACGATATTTTGGTTGTTAGTCAATGGTAGGTCTAAAATATTTGAGGTCTGATTTATTCTATGTCGTGTCACATTAGTAACTAGTTGCTGTAGGAAAATATCCCTGGTAAGGTTAAGGAATGCCTCTTCTTCCTCATGTGATGCTGTGCTCCAGTTAATTGAAGGAAAGTTGAAATCGCTTACAATAAGAATGTGGTCAGCATTAGCCATTTTAATCTTGTTTAGCAGATTTAACAGTCTATTACTGTTTGGGTGTTCTGAGTTGGGGCTTCTATAGATGCAACCAACAAGAATTCTTATAGGTGACAATCTAATAAAATGGATAACAAACTACATATGTGTTAGAAAACAGAGAGTAAGGATCAATGATGCACATCAGACTGGATAGAAGTGGCAAGTGGCGTGCTACAAGGAAGTGTCCTGGGATCAATACTCTTTCTGATATACATGAATGATCTACTAGACCTACTAACCTGCCACTGCAAAATATTTGCAGATGACACAAAAATATATGGCAACCGAGCTACCAGTATGATCCAAGACAACATAGACAAAGTATGTAAGTGGTCGCAGACATGTCAGTAACCCTTCAATGCAGATAAAACGCATGCTCTGCATTTAGGCAGGAATAACCCACAAACTATATACTAAATGACAGATACACCCGATATGACCCTGTATTAACATCAGAGATCGAAAAAGGCCTGGGAGTGCATATTGATAGAAACCTCTCTTGTGATATACATATGGGTAATATTGTATACAAGGCAAACAGCACAACAGGACTAATCAAAAGGACCGTTACCAACATAGACACATCTACATGGTTACACTATAGTGCACGTCTAAATTGAGACCTATTCTCGAATATTGCAACTCGACATGGTCGCCAAGACTGAAAAGGCAATCACGGCTAATAGAAAGAGCTCAATGATGAGCAATAAAACTTGTCCCACAAATCAGAGAGAATAGTTACATGGAAAGACTTGAAGCATTAAATCTAATGTCACTGAAATACATTCAAGCTCATCGCGATCTATATAATATTGATAAAGACTACCTTTTCAAACTGTCCAGTATTACTCAAGCCATAGGTCATAATTTCAAGCTCAACATTAAACACAAAAGCGAAGACATCCGCAAGCACGTCTTCATTAATAGAGTGGTACCACAGTGGAATTCACCACCACCTACAATAGTTGAGGCAACAACAGTTAAATCATTCAATGAACACAGAAAATGATTACAATGGCAATGGAAGTTCACGGAACCATTTACGACCTCCACAACTCAACAATGTAGCTGAGTGCTAGGCACAGTGCGAGTGTAACCATGTGCGTAGGCGGCACATGACAGCTGACATAGAGAACACCCATTTGCACCACAACAATTTTCCAGAACAGACTTATGACCTCTCAAACGCAATGTCATGAAAATATGGAATGTTTCGAGGAGGCGTAATTGAGCAGCAACAATCAAACCACTCAAAAACAAACCAGATGCTTGCATCAAGGAATATTCAAATTCGACCGAGCAAGTCAAACTACGTGTATTTCAACATGTCGACCCAAGGCAATAACAATCAACCAATCACATTCTTTTTCATTCAGAAGGCTATGGTTGCTTGTAATGACAGTTTACTATAAACTTGCAATCATAGTTTCTTATTTACATCAATGTGGTTAATTTGTGGTTGTGGGATCGATATAGTTTTGGGGTTATATCTATGGCCTGGCAGTAGCAATACAGGAGTTGGTTCGCCGACAATTTGCCCATTATGCATTCAGATGAAGTAATAGTTTCTACAGCTACTAATTCGTCTGGGAGGCATTCCATAAGTCGACCACCAACAAGTCACTGGGTTATGTCTCATAAATCATGATGATGATGATGGTGATGATGATGTGGGAAAAATGAATTTTGAAACTAGCTTACTGGCTGTGGATTCCATGAGTGACTACGCCTGGTGGTGTATGCGTTCAGCCACCAAGGGTGATACTTGCCTGGAATAGCTACTTCACCACATAGGATTTTTTACATGATGACAACATTGGTCTTTCTTCGCTGTTGATCCAGACTTTCCCATCCCAGCTGGTCGATCATAGCAGAAACACGCACGCACGCACGCACGCACGCACGCACGCACGCACGCACGCACGCACGCACGCACGCACGCACGCACGCACACACACACACACACACACACACACACACACTCCAACCCCCCTCTCTCTCCCTCTTGGGTATCGGTATGGAAGAGGATATAACCTGGACTCAATTATGAAAAACATAAAAGACATCGATCCCACTTACCATCATATTCAGGAAATCACTAGAAAGTGGGGTAGTCCCAAAGGATTGGAGAAGTGCCAATGTCAGTCCTGTCTACAAAAAAGGTGACCGCTATAAAGCAGATAATTACAGACCCATCTCACTAATCTATATATGTTGCAAGTTAATGGAGCACATCACCACTAGCCATAAAATGCACCATGCTGATCGTCATAATATATTATAGCCACTACAGCATGGATTCCACTGCAAAAGATTGTGCAACACCCAACTTGTAGAGTTCATAGACGACATCACAAAGAACATGAGTGTAGGAAAACAAACAGACTTACTGGTAATGGACATCTCCAAGGCATTTGATAAGGCCATTCACAGCCTACTTGCCCATAAACTAGATCACTATAGTGTTCGAGGAAAAGTCAATACATGGATTACGAACTTCCTATCGGACAGATCCCATGCAGTTGTTGAGTTGTTGTGGATAGTGAAATGTCTAACTACATCAGCATAGAATCTGGTGTATCCCAGGGATCAGTCCTTGGTCGAGTCTATTTCTCGTCTATATTAATAACATGCTGGAAGGACTCAAGTAAACTGTCTGTCTATTCGCAGACGACACCATCGCATACCTAACAATCTCCTCTCAAGCGAACACAATTTCACTGCAAAACAAAGTTGACAAACTGACATTATGGGAGAAAAAAATGGAAAATGGCTTTTCATCCAGAAAAATGCAATCTCCTAACCATCAGCAGAAAAGCAAACATCATATGTAATAACTATACGCTGCATGGCCATACACTAAAATCACTACAAAGCATGAAATACCTGGGTTGCCATATAACATCTGATCTGTGGTGGGGTAAAAACATAAATGACATCTTCAACAAAGCCAACCATATCATTGGATTCCTAAGACGTAACCTAAACATTGGTGCAATAGCAGTACAGGGAAATGCAAACAAAACAGATTGTCGAATATGCCAGTCCAGTCTGGGATCCATACCTTCAAAAAGACATCAACTGACTGAAAATGGTACAGAGATGTGGAGCAAGATTGTCAGTAACAGACATCGAAATGGGTCAAGTATTGACAACATGCTGGATCACCTTCACTGGAAATCCCTCGAAATAAGCAGGAGTGATGCACGACTAGCCCTACTTTTAAAATCGCTAATGATATGGTAGCAATAAGCAAAGAGAGCCGCCTCATTCCACCTAGACGCCTGAGTCATAACATGCACGAAAAGAGCTACCAAATTCCACCATGCTCGAATGACTACTGGAAAGAATCCTTCTTCCCTCGCACCATCGGTGAGTGGAACGATCTTCCACCTGGGATAGTGTCAGCCACGACTCTTGAAGCTTCCAGGCCCAAGTGTCGCCACGAAACTAAATTGACACTCAGTTTGTAATCAGTTTTTAACCAGTTTTTAATCCTGTTTTAATGCTATGTGCACCCAAATGGCAGAATAATTTCGGGAGTAGACAATCAAATGACGTTGCTAAAATTGTAAGAAGAAAGAGGTTGGCGTAAGACCAATCCTAGTGGCGTTCAAGAGAACAAAAAAGTAGTTCGGGTGAAACCCAGAGTGAGCATGTCCCAGAAAGAGGATGAGCCAAGAGTCTAAAGTCCAAGAACCCAGGAAAATTTTTAAATACATGCACCTCTGTAAATAAAGATGTACATATCCCCCATTGCATGTGTATATATGAATGCGGATAGTCTCGTCAACAAATTAGAGGAACTTAAATTATTGGTAAAACTGAAGCAGCCTAGAATAATTGCCATAACGGAGATAAAGCCAAAGATTTTAAGATACAACACAAGATTACGAGCTATTTCAGACAAATGTAAATAATGATATTGGCTGTGGAATTGCACTATATGTCTATACCTCAATGGAAGCAGCTCCATGCATACCGCTATCAACTTTTAGAAAATCTGTTTTTGTGTAAATTAAATTGGAAAATGGTGACATATATATATATATATATATATATATATATATATATATATATATATATATATATATATATATATATATATATATATATATATATATATATATATATATATATATATATATATATATATATATATATATATATATATATATATATATATATATATATATATATATATATATATATATATATATATATATATATATATATATATATATATATATATATATATATATATATATATATATATATATATATATAGTTAGCTGTCTCACTGCCAAGATTCTGCAGTCTACATTTTCAATGGGTTTTAACTCTGGGTGTGCTGCGTACCTCTAAAACAATTTGACCAAATCCTAACACACCAACAACTATCAGTCAAATTGTTTCCAAAATACTCAGCCAATCCAGAGTCATTGTCAATTGAAATTATTGTCCGGTGGCTGCAGCAGTCCGACAGGTAATAGACGTTTGACAATTTACAACATATTTACAGACAGACATGACAGAGGGATGTGTGCTTATTTTGCTTAAGTTAATAATTCTATATTACATACTCTTATTATTATTGACAAAGTATTAGAATTTGTTTAGGCTGTGCTGGTAGAGGTAGTAGTTTGGTGGTTACCATTATGACAAATATTATTATTATTATTATTATTTTTATTATTATTATTATTATTATTTGTTCTGGTGACTGGCTGCAAGTATGAGAATAGCATGCCGTGATGGGGAGTGTTTTCCAGAGTCTAGTAGTTTTCTATAATCTTCTTTTTGATACTCTGCTTAAAAGACTGTATCTTTATGATGTATGTGCGTGTGCTTGTGTTTGTATTATTCCATAACTGAATTGCTTTGTATGAGGGTTTTTGTTGTGATGCTTTTGTTTGGTGGTGTGTTGAGTGGAGGTTATTTCTTGTTCTTGTGTTGTGAGGATGTAATTGTATATTGAGTGTAAAGATGTTAGATAAAGATGAGGGTAAGTTGCCATTGTGGAAGTCCCTTAAGATTGTGTATAATTGGAGTCTTCCAATGTCCTCAAGTTTTAAGACCTTTTCTGATTTAAAGACATCCTGGCCACCTGCTGTTTGTGAAAATAGTTTAATAGATTGGATTTGCAGAGATTTTAGTTTTTTTAGTCTAGCTTGAGATGTATTAGTCCAGATAGCATTGCAGTAAGTGATGTGAGGAAGTATCATTGTACAGTACAGGTTTTTAATAATATTAGGTGTTAGATAAGGGTTCGGTCTGCGCATGATGCCAATGCTTTTTGCTACCCTGGTAGTAGTAATTTCAATATGCTTTTCCCACGTTAAATCTTTGTCCGGATAGACTCCTAAAAACTTAGCATGTTGTGCTTCTTGAATTATCTGGTTGTCAATATAGAGTTTTGGGAAAGCTATTTCTTTTAGTTTCTTAGAATTTGTGAATAATATATAATTAGTTTTTGATACATTTAAGGATAATTTGTTTACTTTAAACCAGTCTATTAGTTTCACCATTTCATTATTTATCATCATCATCATCATCATCATTACAGAGCGTGCATGACGATGACGTTGATTTGATTTGATTTGGATTCATGTGATGTCAAGTGAGTTCATAGTCCTGTGATTGTGATTTAACTATATAAGTAAGGCGACTCTGTAAGGTGGTTACTTGGATACTTGGCTACTTGGTGGGTTAGCTGTCTTCGCCAAAGGGCACAGCTCTCAGTTTTCTTTTGAAGACCTCCACAGTAGGTGCGCATACGACAGATTCTGGTAAATTATTCCAGTCCTCAACTACTCTGAATGGAAAGAAAATTTTTGCTAGATCTGTGTTGCATCGTTGTTTAAAAAGTTTGAACGAATGTCCTCGTAGGTCCCTTAGAGGTCGCTGGAAGAGTATTGTTGCATCTGTGGCATAATATCCATTACGGTATTTGTAGGTCTTGATGAGATCTGTACGTCTTCTGCTGTCCTCTAGCGTAGTGGTAGGAATTTCGTTGCACAGTTTATAGCACAGTTTCTGCACCTTTTCTAATGGCTGTTTATCTTTGATCAGATGTGGATTCCAAACTATAGATCCATATTCTAGTAAAGGTCTAGCGATGGGGTTGAATAATTTGTGATTATATTTGGTGATCTGCTGTTGAAGCATCATTTGATCATTCCTATTTTCGGCGTGGCTTTGTTTACTATGGTTGTAATATGTGGTGATGGTTTCAGAGTGTTAGAAACTAAATCGCCTACGTCTTTCTGTTCCATTTCCTATTTTAAATAATGTCCATTGAGTACAAAAAATGTATGGATGATCTGATTCTTAGGACGAAACATTTTTCAGCGTTGAGCCGCATTAATCATATTTTAGACCAAGCAGCGACTGAGCTTAGGTCATTTTGGAGGAGTTCGCAGTCACTTTCATCATTGATTATGCAGTAGAGCTTGGTGTCATCTGCAAAGAGCTTCGCCATTGACTTTCCAGAGTCTGGAAAGTCGTTAACGAATAGCAGGAAAAGTACAGGATCCAGGATAGAACCCTGTGGTACACTGCTTGTAATAGGTTTCCAGTCTGAATGTCCATTTTTTATAATGACTTGTTGCCGTCTATGAGATAGGAAAGATTTGATCCATAGTAAAATGTGTCCCTTTATTCCTAGATTTTGCAGTTTATGTATGAGGTGTGCATGTGGCACTGTATCAAATGCTTTGCTGAAATCTAAATAAATTGCATCAGTTTGTTTGTTGTAAGGCGAGAACCAATCTGACATGCACTCAATGACTTGCATGATACAAGAGCATTTCTTCTGAAACCATGCTGATGGCAGGATATTAACTGATTATCGTCGATGTATTGCCACAATGTGTCGAGGACAAGTCTTTCCATTAGCTTGCATATTTGGCTGGTTAAAGCTACAGGTCGATAGTTATTTGGTGAGAGCCAAGATCCCTTTTTTGAATAGTGGCGTCACATTTGCATCGCTCCAGTCTTGTGGGATGGTGCCAGATCGTAGATATAAGTTGAAGATATTTATAAGTGGTACAGCAAATTCATGAACTTCGCGGAGTACATTCACGTGGATGCCATCTGGCCCTACTGCTTTATTTCTTTTTATTTTACTGAGCTTGTGCTTGACCTGTTCTACTGTAATATTCATGTTGCACACTCAGCTGCTGATATACTTAGATATCATTGGGAGAGCATATGGTTCATCTGTCTCTTGGCTGAGAACTGATATGAAGAAATTGTTAAGTAGATTTGCTTTTTTACTATCATCTGTGATACGATTGCCATTCGATTCTAATGTGTCCACTGTCGCTGATAACCTTGTGAAATGTCTGCAGTAGTTGTAAAAATGTTTTGGATCATCTTTAATTCACATGGCTAATGAGTCATCATAATGAATAGTCAGCCTGTGCCTTATGGGTTACTTCTTTTACTTTGTGTTTCTTTGTCGTGTAGAATGTAGTCTGCTGATAATCCTGAAGTTCTCGCTTTGACCCAGGCTTTATGCTTCCTTTTCTTTGCTTGTTTCACAGTGGTGTAGCGAGACTATGGAGGCTTATGTCTCTGTCCAGCTTTTACTGTCTTTGTCGGGATGAATTTGTGGCATAAGTCTTGGTAGTATGATCTGAAGGTCTTCCATTCCTCATTGGCAGATTTTTGTCTAAGACCGTATTCCAGTCAATATCTCCAACAGCTTTGTTTAAGGACTCGTAGTCACCTTTTGAGTATAGTTAGATTTTCCCATTAGCTAGGCTGATTCATGGAACAGGTAATTTAAGTGTTAGGTTGACACACATATGGTCACTTCTTCTTCTTTGAGTGGAATTTCCTCCCTTGATGGAAGCACCCTTGTCAGACAAGGTAAGTTGGTATCGCGATAAATTGTTACTTCTTGCTGAATCCGCTTATCCACTGTTTGTAGGCGATTCCTATGCTATCTTTAGTTTTCGTTACATTATTTTGCTGCTGGATTTTATTTTCCGTCAAGTCATCCGCCTTCTGCTTACTTATCTCATTAAGAATTAACAGCCGCTGCATGCATAGTGAATAGATCATGTCTCTGCCAATGTTCTCAACCATACCCCTTACCGGTTCTTCTTGTACACATAAAGGGAGGTTTTCATGTGTTACATCAAGCAGTATTTGTATCACGCTGTCTCTATCTTCCAACAGGTCATCTGCCTCATATTCTCTTAGTAGTTCTTCTACTCTAGCCATGTGGGGACTGCGAACCTCATTCAATCTTCTGCAATTTAACAGAAAGTGCTCTCTGTTCTCTGCTTCTACCTTGCACAGTCTGCACACTGGTGATGATCTGCCAAATCTTGCCTCATGAGTTTTGGAGACATAAGACTCCGCACATTGCCTTCACCTTCACCCTAGCCTTCCCTGTTTCCCTGACTGAATCTAGTGACCGGGTCCACACATATGCGACATGTTCATTATCAAATGTATCTGGGGATATGTACCGAAGGGGGCAAGATTAATGCTCTCTCATCTCTTTCTGCTGCTTCTCTCTCCATTGTGCATGAACTACCCTTCTTACTGTTCTTTTCCACTCCGAGCTTGTTGGTGGAATATTAAGTAGTTCTTGTGCTGTTGGTGGACTGTATTTGTCTAGGATTCTGTTTATGAATTATACACAAACCAGCTGGCTGACTTTGCCGATTTGATGGCAAGCTGACGTAAGCAGTTTCGGAGTAGGGCCAGAACCCTTTTATCTATTTCTGCCTCAACTGGGAAAATACCGATAAAACCTATAACTAGCACTGCTATACTGGCTGTCGAATATGGGAGATTTTGGAACCGCAGCATCTGCCTATTTTGAAATAACTCTAGCTTGTAGATGTTCTTCTTCTCCAGTTTAGAGCTCTCCGATCCATATACAACAATCTTGGGTTAATGTAGGTCTTCCACAGAGATTGAATAGCGACTGGCTTAAGCCCATTCCTTCCATGGCAACCAGCACCCAAAAGTTGGTAGAGGCCTGCAGTTGCAGACTTGACCATATCCGCTACTCTGTTGTTGTTCATATATATCGCCTGGTAAATCCATTAACTTCAACTTCCTGAATAGACTTTCATGCCATACCCGATCAAATGCCTTTTCAGGATCAAGAAGGACAACCGCTAGATCTTCCCCTCACTCTGCATATTCGCACACCACTTCTGTTAGGATTAGGGTGCCAAATATTGTTGAAACATTATTCATGAATACTCTTTGAAGGGGATTTTGTGACTGACGGTACAGATACCCAACCTTCTTGACCAGTGCAAATTCTAGCATCTTCCCAATGACACTAACAATGGTAGTGCTGAATGGTTCTTCAACTGTGTAGTAACTTAGCTACGTATAAAAGGTTACTCACCCAACAGAGGTCTCGAATCGGCCAGTGGAACCAGCGGCAGATGTGCATGGTTCAAGTTCCAAGGTACGACTCGAGACCTCTGTTGGGTGAGTAACCTTTTATACGTAGCTAAGTTACTACAAATGGTGTCAGGAGTGGGATGTGTAAAACAGAGTCGATATCCAGGTCATCTGTCAAAACAGCATCTAGATCATTATGCAGAATTGATGAGGATGGATCAATACCATATGGAATGGTTTCATCCGAATCCTCTTCAAAAATGGAAGCACGGTTATCATCAGATAACCTAAGGCCATTATCGGGGGATAATAAGTCATCATCATCGCCATGATCTTCAGAGCTTATAGCACGTCTCATTCGCAATATCCAGAGAGGTAAATCACGATCTCTGCACAGCTTTAATCTATCATGGTGAACAACTAGTTCCCGGCGTTGGTTTTTGATACCAAACAGTGCTTCTGACAACTTTTTATAAATAATAAATGGACCCGTCCAAGGAGGTTGTAGTTTACTGGACTGGCCTATTTTAGTTGCAGAATTAGCAAGATAAACTACATCACCAACATGATAGGCATGCTCATGCAAACGTAGATGATACTCTTTTTTTTGGCGCTTCTGAGCCATTTTAAGGTTATCCCGTGCTATCTCATGAGTTTCATGCAATGTTTGCTGTAACTGTTGGACGAAGTCACTGGTATCTGAAGGGGCATTCTCTGTAGTCGCAGACACAGGGCATTTGCACATTATGTCAATAGGCTGTAGTACTTCTCGACCAAGCATCATCATGTTGGGAGTATACCCCGTCTGTCGGCTTACAGTAGATCGTATAGCTCCAGCGATGAAAGGAATACACTTGTCCCAATCTTTCTGTCTGTCATGCTCTTGCAGGTAACACCGTATACACTGCAAGACAGTATGGTTTATACGTTCAATCTGTCCATTCGAACATGGTCTATAAGCTGTGGTGCGTGTTTTTGAAATCTCCACTAGATGGCACAGTTCCTTAAATAGGTTGCTCTCAAAGTTACGACCCTGGTCGGTGTGTAAGAAATATGAACAGCCAAATGTGGTGACAAAACGCTCCACATACGTTTTGGCTACCAGTTCTGCCCCTTGTTCAGGGAGCGCATAGCACTCAACCCATTTAGTGAACTGATCTATGATCATCAACACATATCTATTTCCCAGTGCAGATGTGATAAAGGGGCCCAAAATGTCCATATGTACCCGTTCCAAGGGAAACCCAGCATGGAACTCGCCAAGAGCAGCTCTAGGTCGGATGGAAGCTTTTTTGCTACAGCTACAAATCCGACAGGATTTCACATATGCCACCACATCACGAGAGTATCCGTGCCAGATATACTTAGCCTTCACTCTCTCTAATGTCGTCTGCTCACCCATGTGACTGGCAAGCTTGGAATCATGACAATTTTCCAAAACCAGTTTCTGGAGAGACCTTGGGACTACCAGCAGATTCCGTGTGGTATTTGCTTCTACCCAGAGATAGTGCAAAATGCTATCGACAAAAATCAATTGATCACAACGAGCCCACCAAAACTTGACAGCTGGACTAGCTAAATATAGCTCCGCATCAGAAGGTGTGTGTGACTGCTCAATCCATGATACAACTGTCTTCAGATCAGGATCCTCCAACTGATGCTCTCTTAGATCTTCCGGAGAGAATGCGTCTAACCAGTTTGACCTTCCGATAACCTGGTCTGTTTTGGTGGGACACCATTCAGCAGTCCATCTGGATCGGCGCTGTCTGTGTCGCTGTCTGATAGGTCATTATTACTCAGTTGAAGGGCCCTTATGGTTTGAAAAGCCAAAGGAATTAGATCATCAACATCTTGTTCAAATTGAGACCATTGCTGCTGAAGCTTGGTACAATATTTGCACCCACCACATGGTAATGAACTAAGAGATTGGCCAGCTTTATAACAGTGGCAAGGTGAAAAATCACTTGGAACTCGTGATAGACCATCAGCATTAGAGTGCTGTTTACCGGGCCTGTACTGCATCGTCATATTATATTGGGACAGTTCTTCTAGCCATCTAGCTAGTTGTCCTTCGATGTGCTTGAAACTGAGTAGCCACGTGAGACTGTGATGGTCAGTCCGCACAATAAATGACCGTCCTAGCAAGTACATATGGTACTGTCTAGTAAATGCTACCATGGCTAGCAACTCTTTGCGTGTAACACAATATTTATGCTGAGCCGGTGTCAACATTCGGCTCGCAAAACCAATAAGCACCTCTTTCCCATTCCGAATTTGGGATAACTCTGCACCAATAGCAGCCTCGGAAGCATCAGTATCCAGTATGAAGGTACCACCCGGTGTCGGATAACCTAACACTGCAGGGTTGGCCATAGCACCCTGAGGTGTTTCGAAACCTACCTGATGCTCTAGAGTCCAGTCATACTCTACTTTGGAACTGGTAAGTGCAGAGAGAGGAGCAGAAATACCAGCAAAACCCTGTATGTGCTCTCGGTGGTAATTCATGAACCCTAGGAAAGATTCCAGCTCTTTCCTGGTCTTAGGAACAGGCCAATTAGCGACGCTTTCCATATTGTTTGGCTTAACAGCGATTCCCTTATCACTCACCAACTTACCTAAGAAACAGAGTTCTTTACGGAACAAATTACACTTCTTAGGTTTTAATTTAAGGTTGTGCAACAGGAATCGGGAAAGGACAGCTTTCAAGTTGGTTATATGACTGTCAAAGTCAGTCCCTGTCACTACCACGTCATCTAAATACGCAAGACACTCGCACCAGTTAAGACCTTGCAACACCAGCTGAACAACCCTCTGAAAGGTAGCCGGGCTGTTGCACGTACCAAATGGCATCCGGACAAATTCAAAGAGCCCATATCTTGTGATAAATGCGAGCTTGTGGCGGTCGTCTGGGTCAACCTCGACCTGCCAATACCCAGCTGCCATATCAAGTGTGCTGATGAACTTAGCACCACCAAGTGCATCCAGACATGTCTCAATGTTTGGTAGGGGGTAAAGGTCTTTGCGAGTTATACTGTTCAGAGCTCGAAAATCGACGCAGTACCTCACGGTACCGTCTTTCTTCCGAACTAATACCGGGGCTGATGACCACTCAGATTTTGACGGAACTATGATACCTTTCTCTAACATTTCCGCAAGGTGTTTCTCTTCCTCATTCTCAAAACCAAGAGGAGTTCGTCTAAGTTTAGAACGAACAGGTTGTGCATTACCTGTGTCAACCTTATGTCTTATCCCCTTGAACAAACCCAAATCAAGATCATCTTTTGCAAATGCATCCTGATACTCGATTAACATGGATTTAACTTGCGAAGACTGCATCTCCGATAAACCCGATGTCGAGCTCTCATACAGCTCCTGTAAGAACACAGGGATGTCCACCTCAGTGGCTGTAGAAGTCTGTAAACCATCCTGGTTTCTGGGATTACCAGCAAGTTGAAATTCTGTTCTAGGGTCTAAAACCTCCTCAATTTCTGTGACAATACCAAGGTTGTGGTCTTGTTCCAGAGTAATATATTGGGCCGACAGGTTCCTTAGCAAAATAGGAATCTGCGAATCTTTGGCAGTGGCCACTGTATGAGGTGTTACCAGACCCTCCAGTTTAGATGAGGGCTGGAGCACAACATCATTCTGTACCTCCTGATCCAGAACACCTTTGGTCTTCACGGCCTCAAAAGGACCAACGACCACTTTCTGCTTCAATGTTACCCGAGCTACTTGGGCTTCCTTTCCATGAGCTCTCAACATTGATGCTTGAACCGGTTCTCCATTAATTGTCAGACACAGTCTAGTCAGATCAATGGTGGCCTTGTGTGCCTTCAAGAAATCCAGGCCTAATATAATCGGATCATTAATATTGGCAAGAAGTACTGGCCAGTTGAACATCATAGAGCATAATGCAATTGTGACTGGCTCAACACTTTCCGCAGGGATAACATTGTCTCTACCTGCACCTTTCAATGTAATAGACTCCAACCTCTTTAAAGGGTAAGGTAATTTATTTGCAAAGAAATTGCCAATTACTGTCACTTGTGCCGCAGTGTCCACCACTGCATCAACGGAAACACCATTTACTTTAATGGGAATGACTAGTGTCATAGGGTCACGATTAAACTCATACATGCGAACATCATATGATCGCACAGGCGAAGATCTCGGTGAAGCAGAAGGTGATGGCGACCGTGTACGCCTCGGCTCTGGACACTCACGGGAAAAATGCCCCTCTAAATTGCAATTAAAGCACTTTCCCGATCTGAGAGGAGGAGAAGGGGAACGCGATGGAATGACCTTGCCTCTTGGAGGAGACCGACCTCGACCGAATTGACCAGATATAAGATTCAAAATCTTAGCCACATCTACCTTCATATCCGCCATATCCTTCCTAAGTCCTTCGACATCTTTCTCCAATTTATCTATCCTGCTTGGAGCCGTTATGCCTCTCAACTGCTCAGGATTATTTGCCTCCATCAACCCAGAAGCATCGTCCGGAAAACGGACCTTTCGAACCTCAGGTCTTCTGGAACCCATGATCAATCTTTGATTATGGATAGCTGCATTGACCATTTGTACAGCCTCCTGCAGGGTGCTCGGATCTTTATCCATAGCTATCAGAGCGGCTCGTTTATGCTCAACACCCTGTAGGAATGCATCAATGGCAATAGTCTCGCCCAAACTCTCTGAGGCATCAGGGTAACCATCTAAAGTGAGCTCCTGAATGATATCTGCAAATTCTTCTAAAGAGTTACCCTCTTGTCGAATATCTTGCATCTTTTTTCTGATGATGTGGGGCAGATCTTTCTTCCCGAATCTCAACTTCAATTTGTCCCATAAACTAAAGTAATCATTCTGGACTTGCACAGAACAGATGCAGTAAAACTATAAGGCCTTGTCCCTTAAAGCTGAGATGAGCATGTCTAATTTATATGTATCAGACCAACGGTACCTTGAAGCAGTATGCTCAAACTGTATGAAAAATGGTTTCCACTCACATTTTCCATCAAAAGTTGACATTTTAGGTGGAGGAGGACCATCAGAGTAGCTTCTACGACCGGGGGATGACATTCTAGAGTCATTGTACGAAGAGCCATCCCAGTAAGCTCTACGAACTGGTGATGACGTCCTAGTGTCATGGTGAGAAACTGATCGCGACTCCCTCTTAGGTTCTCTAGGGGTATATACCCCCCTCAGAGCCAGGTTATCAACTAGGGTATGATCACCCCTTTGTTGACTAGTTGAGTTAAGGAGTGCCTTGTATTTGATACCTTGAGCTAGCAGTTCCATGTTCAGTCTAGCTACTTTCTCTTCCAGGGATTCTTCCCTTGGGTGTGAGTCGACCCCACCAACAGCGCCTTCATCATTGATGTCGAATACGACTTCCCCAGCATGGAGCAATCGTGCAAGGATTGTAGCTGTGGCAGGCAGATCAGTATCTGCCTTAATGTCGGCCAGGGATATGGAACCTCCTCTGGACTCACGAAAACTTACTATGCCAGCAGCTCGAACTTTACCAATATTATGGAGTGCACTAAGTTCCTCCACGGTTGCAGTGTTAATACACAAAGGTTTCGTCATTATGGGTCACCTGTAGGGCTGCGCGATATACCGATACCATATTTAAAACCGATATCCCGCACTGACGGTTTCATAACCGATTATAAAAAATAAATATCGAAAAACCGAATATGAACATATTTCGGTTTTTCGTATCAGGATTGTTAAAAATAAAAGATACTAACGAGCATGAAAAGCGTAATGAATAATAATGGCCAGACTTTCCATTAAGCTACGTTCGGGGCAACTAATAATTGAACGTGGCCCCAATTGCGCATATTGTGTAACTCCATGTAACTCGCTGTACACCGAGAGAAATCAAGCAGCGAATTAATTAAATAAATATCCACTCGTCTTTTCTCTGATAGTCTCAGATAAATTTGCAATATAAAACACAATACCAAGGCGGGAATTTGTCATTGAAATTTGTATCGGGGAAAACATTTCTAAACAACGGCATCCATTTTATTTACGTCACCGGCTAATTAACATAATGCAAAGTCGTCCCAAAACTAAATCTCCCGTATGGATAAAAAATCTCGCCAATAAATATAATGCTGAATACATTTTGCTGATTAGGATATAATTTTAAATTAAATTATTACTCAAACCGTTTTTAAAACGTTATCTTCTATACACAATATCATATTAACTTATGAAATTAGCGTTCGCAATATTACAGTTAATATTTTCTTCAAGGCATGATTTCGTCCTCGGGCCGAATTGGAAATGAAAGAAGAAAGGGAGATAAGTACATCATAATTAATTACAATCACGTGATTAGGCTACGTCTTTTCGCAACCTGTTTTACTGATTTATGATTAATTTTGACAAAATAAACGATGTTTATTTAACTGTGCTTAATATTTAGGTGGTCTAATTAATAATTTCACTCCCGCGGTGATGGATATTATAAGGTATATTAAGCTTTAAAGGCGTAAAACGTGACGACTTTATCAGTGCATGAAAATACGTTCTGTTTTCGTGCTATTTTTTATCATTTAAATTTTTTGTTTCATGTCCATAAAACCGATATTCAGTTAAAACCGATATGAAAAGTGATATCGAAACCGATATGGCTGTAAGCCAAACCGCGCAGCCCTAGTCACCTGTTGATTTATACCAAGGAAGCGAAATTAATATTCGCTAAAAAAGTAATGTCACTTACTGAAATAAATCTTAAGCGTATGCTTACTGAAAAATATAACTCACTGAGTAGTGGTGGTGGTGCAACTCCGGAGAACGTCTAAATGAATCTTCCGAAGCCAAACCAGATTCAGTAGCGTACCTGCATGCAAACCATCCTTCAGAAACTCGAAAGTATAATGATAACGGATGCATTTACGTGCACTAGATTTTTTACGGAGTATTAACTCTACACTGCATTTGATGGTGTGTACACCAATATCTGCATTAATTTTCTCAATTCTATCATTGAGAAGAGAGAGTTGGTCATGCAGTTGCAGCTTTGAAGGAACAGGGATTCAAATGGTGAAGTTGCTCATTATACAGGACCAGAGAATACACCGGGATATCGATAAATTTCACCGTTTGGCCGTAATGCCTTCCTATGTCTATCGCACGTTGATAGTGTTGGCAAATGCGGTCTACCGCGAGTTCATCATCAGCCGTCCTTAAATAGACAAAACCGTCACCTCGTTTCTCGGTAAGGTCGCATGTTCCGGCCCAGATATAGAAAACGATACAGTGAAATTTCTAAACGGCGCTGGCTATTCTCGACTGCAAAATATTAACCAAGTCTTGTGTAGTACCACCGCTTTTACACCAATACTCAACAAACCCAGTTTGATCAGCTCTTTTCAAAATGAAACCTTTACTTGTACCCAACAAAATTGCTTTGTGGGTAAAGGACTGATCCAACGAAAACTGGGTGCGAGCCAAAAACTCCTCAGATTTACTTGAAAAGAAGGCATAAGCTGAGTATTGTTTCAACGGAGTAACTAGCAATGTGATTATGAACTTTTTGAATTAATAATAACAAGAAAAAAGACCAAAACAAATAGTGTTCAGCATAATTAGTAAACCTAATATTACAATTGAAACATATTTGTTGATTAGAAGGGAGATTACCCTCTAATGTTCAAAAAGTTAATAATAATGATAATAATAACAACAACAGTGATTTATATCACTTCTTTATTTCAAATAATTCTGAAATAAACAACGAAATGGAACTGTAATTAAAATATAAAGAAATATCCGAAAACTGACGGTTAAATTACAGCTCAGAATCGCGTACATATGCCACTGAAGACAACTAACAATAACAATCCAGAAACTATAGGGTTGTCATTCCATGGAATACTGACATAGATGATAGAAACTTAGCACGAAAATATACCTCAATTCATTACAGTTCAAATAAATAACATTGAATCTTGAATTTATGACATATATGACGTATGTATGTAAGGTATAATAATCTATATACCCGACATGCGCATGCTATAGTTTAAATAAATAATAAATATTTAACTATAACTCACCTATCATCTGTGATTGTTAAATCCTACAAAAATAACTATCAAATAATCAAAATGGCGGCCAGAGTCTGTAAAATTGACGTTCGGGCAGGACTAGAGTAGTCTTTATATTTCCGAGAATTCTATCTTTTTTAACAGCAAAATCGTGAGTAGAATTTAGAAATAACTAATAACAATTTTTAATTTAGGGCCCAAAGTACTCCTGACACCATTTGTAGTAACTTAGCTACGTATAAAAGGTTACTCACCCAACAGAGGTCTCCCACTCCTGACACCAGAAACCATTCCATATGGTATTGATCCATCCTCATCAATTCTGCATAATGATCTAGATGCTGTTTTGACAGATGACCTGGATATCGACTCTGTTTTACCCGTCCCACAAACACAGCATCACTCTCCTAGGCGCATGAGGTGTCAGGTCCGAGGAGAAACGCATAACACGTCCCCTAGGCGCATGAGGTGTCAGGTCCGAGGGGAACCGCATCACACTTTTTCCCCTAGGCGCATGAGGTGTCAGGTCCGAGGGGAAATACATCACACATCTCCTAGAGATGACCAACTCCAAACTCACACCATTCAGAGTCGAACAGGAAGGCAACATCAACATCAACATCAATTTACAAGGCATAAGCCATTGGCTTGTTATTGCCTCAGTGCCAAACTGGTAGGGCAGGCAACCCTGGTCTGGATACAACACGTGTAACTATCTTCATGTGTGCATGTTCATGTAGATGCACAGGCTGTTTCAAGATTAGTCCACTGTGATGTAATAATTGTATTATGACTTTGGGAATTGACGGCTCACATATGTTGTATAAGCATATGTGTAACAGCAACGTCCAAAGCCACACCACAATTAATTGTGTTCAGTCGAATTCAAATATTCTTTCTTTGAAAAAGATGTCTAGTTTGCCCTTGAATATTTCGACTGTGGTTGCTTCGACTATTGTTGTTGGCAGTGAATTCCAATGTGGTGCCACTCTATTTGCGAAGGAGTGCTTCCGAATATCTTTGCTGCTACGTTTTATGTTGAGCTTGAGCCTATGACCTCTGGTCCGTGTAACATTGGACAGTTCGAAAAAGTAGTTCTTATCAATATTATATAGATCTTTGATGAGTTTGAATGTTTCAATCAAATCTCCACGAAACCGTCTATATTTCAGTGACATTAGATTTAGGGCTTCAAGTCTTTCTGTGTAGCTATACTCTCTGATTTGTGGGACAAGTTTTGTTGCTCTGCGTTGTACTCTTTCTAATAGCTGCGATTGCCTTTTCAGTCTTGGAGACCATGCTGAGTTGCAGTATTCAAGAATGGGTCGCACAAGTGATTTGTATAGTAGCGTGAAAGTAGATTGATCAATGTTGGTAAATGTTCTCTTGATTAGTCCTATTGTACTGTTTGCCTTGGATACAATGTTCCCTATATGTATGTCAAAAGAGAGGTTTCTGTCGACATGAACCCCCAAATCTTTTTCTACATCTGATGTTGATACAGGATGTGGATCAGGTGTATCTGTCATATAGTATTTGGTTTGAGGGTTATTTCTGTCGAAGTGCATGACATGCGTTTTGTCTGTGTTGAAAGATAGTTGCCATGTCTGCGACCATTTACATACTTTATTTATGTTTTCCTGAATCTGACTGGTAGTTGGGTTGCCGTACATCTTTGTATCATCTGCAAATATTTTGCAGTGGCAGGTTAATCGATCAGGTAGGTCATTTATATATATCAGAAAAAGTATAGGTCCTAGAACACTTCCTTGTGGCACGCCGCTGGTCACCTCAATCCAGTCCGATGATGCATCATTAATTCTAACTCTCTGGCTCCTGTTGCTTAAGTAGTTCCCTATCCATTTTACTAAATTTTCGCCAATACCATAGCTTCTCAGTTTTGTTTGGAGTCGTTGGTGTGGCACAGTATTGAAAGCTTTTGAAAAGTCTAAATATATTGCATCGACAGGTTCGTTTGAGTCAAGCATGGCTGTTAAATCCTCCAGGTATTCTAGTAGTTGAGTTTTACATGATCTTTTACGTCTAAATCCATGCTGACATTTAGTAAATAGATTAGCCGTTTCCAGGAAATTTACAATACTGTCTCTTATAAAAGATTCTAGGACCTTGCATAATGTAGAAGTGAGACTGATTGGTCTGTAGTTGCTTGGGTCATTCTTGGAGCCTTTTTTGTGTATGCAGCATACATTTGCCATTTTCCAGATGTCGGGTAAAATGCCTTCTTCAAGAGACTTGTTGAAAATTATGCATAGTGGTGTACTAATTTCTTTAGCAGCTTCTTTTAGTATTCTCACTGGTATTTCATCCGGGCAGTGCCGTCTTCCTAACAGGTTCCTAGTGCCGTCTTCCTAACAGGTTCCTAGATTATGAAATGTATTAGAATGATCTTTAAGCATTCGTGAATTAGATTATGTAAGTCTTCATGGACCCTACTTGTCCACCTGAATAAACGTTCCTCTGGTTTCGTCTTATTACGGATTCATTTGGTCATGGTATTGTTGCGGACTGCAGTTAGCTTTTCGGTCGTTGTACAGTACTACAACTGCTACCGAGTCAATAATGTTCGGATGTCCTGTGATCGGCAAGTCAAGTATGTTTTTCACTCGTGTTGGTGAGCTGACAAGTTGAGTTTGCAGGTTTTCTTCTAAGGTGTCTAAAATCTGTTTGAAAGTAAACTAGCTGAATGAGCCTATCTCCGAGCGACGGGATCTTCACAAGACAAGACAGATAGGTGGCGCTGAATTTTTACATCCGTTTCCTGCTGGCCACGTCAAGTTTAAACATTTATACCAAACGTTTGTCACCATATGTAATGCTTAACAGTTTCGATACGGCTCCAAAAATCGTAATTCATGTATGTCTAGAGATATGTTTATAGTTCATGATTTCTGGTCGTCTTAAAATTATGTTAATTCCCTAACGATACCAGTTTTCGTTTCATCTTAACAGGGTCATGGAAAGTCATGGAATTTGAAAATCTAAATTCCAGGCCTGGAAAAGTCATGGAAATTTGTCATTTTGATATAAGTCATGGAAAATGATAATCTCCCTGGATAAAAATAAAATCTGATAGCATACAAATGTAAAATGAGGAAATAAATCTCGGAAATACACATTTCATTTCTTTATCGCGGAGATCACATGATTTCATTCATTATCAAAGTCATATGTCCGACCAACATAAAATGACCCAAAACAGTGTAAGAATTAAAATGAGGTTAGATCGCTTCTTATGTTGGAAGGCCAAATTAAACTCTTGTGATTGGAGGCATTCCACTGAACTATTATCTGGACTGGAAATAAAATAAAAACAGGTTTGTAACGCCGTGAATGCCAATATCCCAAATTAATAATAAATATGTACAGAAGATGTCTTTATAAAACAATTTGAGCAATAAATTGACTATTTACGACTCAGTGTATGTATTCAGCAGTATATTTATTGGCAAGATCTTTGTTGATTTGGGCGATTTTGTCCCGGCCGAATTGGTTACATTATGATAATTAGATTGCGATGATATCTTGCTCTCGCTAGCATATGGGGATTGCCCTGAATATTGAATGTGTTTCTCGCGCAAAGATAGTTTTATGCTTCTATTACTGTTAAAGTATGAAATAAACTTGTTAATATTAATAAAAATAACCAGATATTTAGCCGATAAGCGATTATTTTGAATCTAGCGGTAAAATTACCAATTTTTGTTCGTCGAAACAATATGATTTGCAATATTTCTGAACTACGAGTGTGTGTTATTATCCTTATATACCTGTATACGGCTCTTTTTGCTCATATTTTGTCAAATTTTCCCCTGTATGTTATTAGTGCGCAATATTTTAGTGAAAGTAACCATTTTAAGGAATGTATTTCAATTTTTTTTTTCTTGAACACTGTGGCCAAGTAAAAGCCTAGGCTTTAAGCCTTAAATTTGTTCAAATTTTAGCCTTAAATTTGTTCAAATTTTTTTTGCAAATTTCAAAGAAAATGTCAATTTACAGACCAAGTGAAGACTATTTTAGAAGAATGTTCAACAATAGTCATTTGGACATTTCTCAAGACCACTACAGAAGCCGTCTTTGGGTGATTCAAGTGTTAAAGGATATATAGGTAATTTTTTGTGTCAAAATCTTAGATTTTATTCAAAATTTACCAGAAATGGTCATATTGATTCTTATCATTTTGACCGATTTCAACCAAGTTAGTCTGAAAGGATGCTACATGTATGATCATAGGCTCTAGAACTTCCATTCAGAATTTTTATTCGTCAATTTTATATGTGAAAACCAGATTTTATTAAAAATGTACCGAAAATTCTCACATGTTGACCCTTTTCCCTAGATAAAGTGAATTCCATATGATTGACTATGTGCTGTTGAACATTTTGAAACCTTTGACCTAGCTATTGATTCTTGGAGGTCATGGAATTTTTAAATTTTAGTCATGGAAAGTCATGGAATTTCAAATACTGAAAGGTGTACAAACCCTGTCTTAAAACGTACCCCTCACAACGTTTTCCCTACAGTTAATGAGTTATTCTATTGAGTTGAAATTTGTCCACATCTTTGCATAAGAAAGTCAGAAAGAAACCATTTTCGTCTACATAGGATTTCAATGGACTTCCGGTTTCAAATTTTCACTTGAATTATCGCTTGAAATACATAAATAAATGTTTCTGTTCTCTATAATGATGGCAAATTAAAGCAAAGATATTTAGTTTTGCAGCTTTTTTCTTTAAACAGAAAAAATGGTAAAGCAAAATAAAGCAAATAAACTTAAGTTACCAGTTTTCGTAGTTGAATAGAAAGACGATATTGCCCCATTTTCAATACAATGTGAAAATTATCAACCCTACCGGTATATCGTCTTTCTACCCTCACGAAAACCGTACACTTTTGTCTATTTCATTTATTCTGCGGGCAAGAGTGCACTATGGGCCGCTGATAATGGCTGGTGAAATCTCGCAAAGTAACACAAGTGGCAAGATTTTCCGAAAATTTTTGGTTGCTAGTGATGATTTTAATAAATAAAAGTGATTCCCCAAGATTTTCAACGCAATAGTGTGTTATCTTAATTATTTGCGACAAAGACAGATGAGAACCACTAAGCCATCATGAATTATGGCATACACTTATTTTATTATTACATTCACCTCGTTTCCGCTTACTACACCTGTATACGAATTTGTCTTTTTTTACTTGAGTCAACTTTTAAGGGCACAAAACCATCACCTCATTTCGTACACACACCATCAAAATCATATAATAATTGCTGTTTTATTAACCATGATAATATGAAAATAGGCGTTGCCTATACGCGAATGCGGACACCATTTATTTCTTAAATAAACAGGACGAATTTGTATATGGTCGAAATGTCCTAAATACGTATGCCCATGTATAGCACATTTTAAGCTAATTTTTCATCATGCTTGGAGAGCATTCTGGTAGATCCAGGCCACGATATCCACAACAATGCATATGGCCATTGTCGGTTATATCCGCCAGCATTGGTGCATCTTTTACCTGCGCGGCCTACACCATTAATATTTGCACCAATCCAATGACGTTATAAAATTTCTCCCGACGTGTCGTGGTGCTCCTCGCTATTTGGGGAAATACAAACAAGTTCATAGCAATAATGACATCATGATGAAATATCATCCGCTAGACGCGTTTATCCGGACATAGCTACAAAAAACGGGAACTAATGCATGTCTCCGAGTAAATACATGAATGTACATTCCATCCGGGTGCGAATGGCATGGTACCCGGCCTTAAATTTCATGCTCTCAGAGCTAAATGCTTACAACTTTGACAACGACGACTTTCTACGGCCATGCATGTTAAAAATAATACGACAGTCAACCAAACCTTATATTAAATATTGCATTTACAGACTCATAAATAGGAATAAATGCAGCTTTTATCTGGTCTGCGTCGGACTATCTAATCGTTTTACATTCTGATGTAAATGTACGCTATTTTGTGATAACAATATCACACAAATTTTGTACATTGAAAATGTGCAGTAGATTGCCCTAAAACAACTGGGGGAACATACGCATAATGAAGAACCATATCCCATAATGTAACGGGGGCCCATGAAGAAACCACAAAAGCTATATCATAAGCCGAAACCGGAACAAAACAAAAGCTCGCGACTGGAAATGAAGCTTTCTCAGTCGCATGGTATGTGTATTTTAGCCTGGTTCCCTCTCTCATTTTCTGTTGATTTTGTCTCATTACACCTATGTACATGTTAACTAAATATGCTCACTTCGTTTGCGATGGCTTCGCGCGAAGCCATTGCTCACTGGGTTCGCTATTAACTTCTCTTGATCTTGAGTGAATTCATATAGATCGTCATCCCCCATAAATTTTGACATTTTCACACACAAATATGCTTTGTAAACACATTAACTTAGACATTTCAACATATATTTAGTGAAAACTGCAATAATCTAGCCACGATTTTTCTGTGACATATATTCACCAACTGAAATAAATACTTTAAAAATATGATAGCTGTTTCTTTACAAACAAATTCTAAATAAAGAACGCCGATGACGTCATAATCACTGCCGTGCGGAACACGTGTTATGCATTAGCCCGGCATTCAGCTAATGGGTTTCCGAGCAACCACTTAAATCTCGGGGAATCATGTAGCTGGTGGTATTTTACAGGATTTCGGCAGCCATTATCGGCGGTACCTAAAGTGACCTCAAAGTACCATTTTGTTTTACCGCTTTCTTCATTTGGCGAAAAAGGCTGCAGAAGTAAATAACTACTTATTAAAATGTTGAAAATATGTACTTTTATTTGTCTTTATAACAGATTTTGTCGTAAACCGGAAGCCCATAGTAAATCTATGGGAGCGGGTAGAAATGGGATATAGCCTTTCGTTCCATTTTCTATCTGAATCGGTTCGTCCTATTCCTGGGATTCTTTGAATTTATCTTGCAATAACTTGTCATGTAAATCGCATCAAAATTATGAATCTTATTATTAGCTCACCTGGCCAGAATGGCCAAGTGAGCTTATGCCATGGCGACCGTCCATCGTCTGTCAGTCCGTCCGTTCATCCGTCAACTTTTTTCTTTAGACGACTTCTCAAGAACACCTGTGCCGATTTCAATTATATTTGGCAGGAAGTATCCTTATGGCATAGGGATCCAAGTTTGTTCAAACAAAGCCGATCGGCCAATTTGGCCGGTTGCCATCTTGGATTTTGGCAGATTTTAGGAAATGTCTTTAAAAATCCTCCCCAAAACCGCTTGGTAGATCGATTCAAAACTCACGAAATATCATATAGGGCAAGAGCTGAACCAAGTTTGTTTGAAGGAACTTGATTGACCAAATGGTTCGGCGGCCATCTTGGATGACCTAGTTTTCGTGAAAACGACTTCTGCAGAACCGCTGAACGGAATCAGGCTGAAATTTTGGGGGATATGATTATGGACTAAGGGCCAATAAAGTTTGTTCATGGGAAGTTGATCGGTAAAAAAACATGACCACCGTGGACCAATCAAATTTTAGCGTGTTTGGCTGTCATATTCAATTTTTTTATTTGATGGATTTTAAAGCCGAAATTGTTTTTCTTAACTCGGCTTACTTGTCAGTGAGTTGTCGTATAGCGATGACCCTATCCGTCTGCTGTATGTCCATCCATCCATCCATCTGTCTGTCCGTCAAAAACAATGGCGGCTCATTTTGTTATTTCTTGACGGATTGACACCAAACTTGGTCACCAAGTTAATGTCGGCATTTAATATCTGTGTTGTGAAAATGAAACTGATAGGACGTCAAATGCCAGAGTTATCACCCCTTAAATATTTGCAGTCTCACTTTCATAGGGCAAATACAGGTTTGTTCCCACCGTCCATTGATTTATCACCATGTCAGATTTTATTGCCAAAGTAGATTTTAAACTCCAATTAACAGATTAACCTTTCCAATGCTGCCGAACTACTTAAAATAGGTATTATCTGACATTATGCTCTTAAAAATATTTTGAAATGTATTTGATTGAAAGTTGTTGCTGCCTTGGGCAGCAATGAAAGTTGTTGCTGCCTAAGGCAGCAATGACTTCCAGTCAAATTATTTTTAAAATCGGCTCCAGCTCACCCTACGCCTGCCGCTAACTTGGTGATTCAGCCAGATGCGCATGTGTTAAATCGATTGTGTGGTGGTGGGGAATAACCTGCTATAAAGACCACCTACCTGCCTTTAGAGACCATTTTCTTAAATTGTATTTAAACCTCTACTAACCGTCTGATTGCTGAGTTTTTGCAGACGACATATTCCAAAGGTTATATCTGAACCTGATAAATATTTTGAAAACAATTGGACTGAAAGTTGTTGGTGGCTAAGCCACCAACAACTTTCAGTCAAATTGTTTTCAAAATATTCAACAAGTCAAGAGCTTTTGAAAATTGGAATTATTGGCTGCACTAGCTTGCAGCAGTGAGACAGTTAAGAAACCAGCTGTAGTTAGCACTGATATCATCTATTTTCGCTTAAACATTGTTCAGAAGAACTAATGCAAAAACACAGTCCAGAGATTGTTGTCAATATCTCGAAAACTAAACCATTTGACTGAGTCATTGGAAATGACACCGATGGATGTAAAACTTAAGTAAGATTAGTTGAAATGTCAATGTTCCAGGTGAGCAATACAGGCCCATTGGGCCTCTTCTTTATAATATTATGTGTATGTGTGAGTTGACTGTTCTCCTTACGTTCACATTGGACTACATTGAAGGTCGTACATCTGGATGAAGCTGGCTGTGTTAGCCAGGTTGTCTGTATCCCAGTACAGCTTGTCATTGAGGGATGTTGTTGAGGGCCAGTAGCTGTGCTGTTGCTGATTGAAACATGGGCAATCCTGTAAGATGTGTGTAACTGTTTCTTGGCTAGTACCACAGGGGGACGGACATTGCAGATGTGCCAGTCTTCAGTTTGTTGTGCATGCAGCCTGCGGTGTCCTGGATGGAGAGGAAAGATTATCACTTGTTCTCTTCTGAACAGCTGATTATGGAAGGCTGCTGATTCATTCTCTGGATTATCAAATCTCCATCTTTTCTCTAATGCTTGATTGATCACCATCATGATGTCTTTGAGTGTGCAGCGATCATGGTGCTGTTCTTTAGTTGGCCATGCTTTTGATAGAACATCGGCTATTTCATTTCCCGAGATGTTACAATGAGATGGGATCCATTGGAGGATAACAGGTCTGGCATTGAGTGACAATTGCTGCAATTAGTTAGTCAAATCAGTTAACTCCAAGCGTTGAAAGTTGAGGGCATGTAATACAGAGAGTGCATCAGTGAGGAAGACTATATCTGGACCCTGTGATCGTTCGTCTGTTGACTGTTAGTACATCAGCGGCCCTTTCAAGTGCTTTGCTTTGTTGATTTTAATGAGATCATTATAAGCTCTAGGTGGTCACTTTACATGTGTCTTCGACCACCAATCCTACTGTTTACAGAACCACCATATATCAGTATCAATCTCGGTCTCAATTCATTAGTTGTCAGTGTATGTGCTTGTAATTGGGCATGGGACATTGCAATTTCTCCTTCGATCAATCCTCACCATTCTGTTACTTCTGATATACAGCTGGCCCTGACAGCTGGCTCTAGGACTATAGACTTAGAAAGCTTTACCGACTCCTTGGAACTTGGATACATGCTTTTTAGCAGTTGGAAAGATTAAGAATTAAAGTCTAAGTCTTTTTGTAAACTGATTTTGTGATAGCTAGTGCGTTTCTGCAAGGATATTTGGATTAATATGGATACCGCCGATGATAACCAGGTCGTATATTTCCTTATTATTCCATAGTTAAAAGACTTGGGTCTCTAAATTTCGTCTGTGTTGCATGTACCAATTTCTAACCCCAAAGAATCTGGGACGTGTGTTAACAACGAGATATGCCGGATGATCGCCTTCTTTAAACCCCAACAGGCGATCGGCAGATATGAAAATAGGTGTTTGCTATGGTATTTGTAACACGAATATCGGCTGACGTCGTTCTCCGTAAGATCCGAGCGGGTGACGTCACACCCGTGGTGCTCGGATGTTTATGTGAAGAAAACTTTTCATTAATTCGCGTATCTTATTCTGGGTGCTGCGTACTAAAATGGTACCAGAAAACTGGAATGTTCAAGTTTTGCGTGTTATCACGATCTGTTTGCAATGATCGGTGGTTTCAAAATTCTTGATTTAGATGTGTGGTCTGCGGTTTTACCGTGTGCTACAGCAGTTTGTTTACATTTTGTTGTTTCTTCACGTATCGTTTTGGCTTTCGTTAGGAGTATAATTTATATTGATTGGTAAATATACCCCGAATGCTATGCGATATGATTCCTGGTTCCGTGATACATCCTGGAGGATCAATTTATGGGTGTATTTATGCCCGCTTCGTTCTTGTCGTCATAATCAATGCGATCTTTGTGGTAACGTTGCCGGGTGAGGTGCGGGAGGGTTACAGTTAATTTATGGTCAATTTATTTGGAAATTAATTGTCTGCCTTCCATCTTTGTCTCGTTCCGCTTGCTTATTGTAGGTTTGTGCTTATTTATAGGCCAAGCCAGCCCCGCCATCATGTGATGAGTGCCACAAGTTCATCCGGGTCCTCTTTAAGGACCATGTCTGCTTTAGGTGTACCTCATGTAACCTTGATAGTAGGTGTAATGTGTGTGCAGTGTGGTCCGTGGATGTGATGGTGAAGTTCCTTGCCCAGAAGGATTTGGCTGGGTCTGACGTGGGGTCAGGCGGTCCGAAATTAAATCGTGGAGCGTCCGGTTCGGCCGTTGGGGGCGCTCCACGTCTTCAGCTGGAGATGGCACCGCCGGCGTGATTTGGTCCGGCTATGCAGGGCTTTCTGCATAGCGTTCTTCCCAGGCTGGTGTCGTCCCTGCTGCCGAAAGTTGTTGGGCAGTCTCTCCCCATGCTTGGTACGGACCCTGTCCTTGGACAGGGTTCTGGACTGGTTTCCGAGGGGCCCGTCTTGTACGGCCCCTTGGCAGTCCCGTCTGGCTCCGGCCAGATGGGTTCTGTTTCTCTGCGGCCACCTCCGGGTGGTCCAGTAGCGGTGGCCGGTCCGTAAGGCATGGGAACCGTCCGCCAGGACGGCTCCACGGTTTCTTCGTCTAGTGACGACTCTTCGGGGTCTGAAGATGAGGAGGAGAGGTTGCTGTGGCCTGTGATGCCACGGGTGGAGAATATGGAGGTCGATTCCATCCTGGACGGAACCGTCCTCCATCTGTCTGGCTTGGCGCAAGCCAGGGCAGCGGCTCCGCCCGTGGTTGAGGCCGATCTGGTACCGGGCACCGGTCCCGTGATGGTTGGTTTGATGCTAACCGACACTGTGACGGGTGTGCCGGGCCAGGCGTGGTACTCACCTATCTTGCCTGGTCTGGCGGTCAGATGTGGGGTGCCGTTGGCGCCCGTGTCCGCTACGGGTCCGCACGGTATTCCGTGCGGGCCTACTCCATGGACTGGTGTGTTCCATGGGGTGGCGGCGGAACCATATGGTGCCGGAGTTCCTGGCGTGTCAGCCGCGGCTCCTAGCCGGGAGGCCGTGGCTGGTAGATCCATGAACGCGTCAACGGGTGACATGTTCACGGGTGTGTCCTCCTCGGTAATAGACTGGTCTGAGGCGCTGTCTTGGCTAGCCAGGGTAGACCTGTCTGTGGTTTCGGCCACGGCCGAGGAGGATGCGCCCCGTCCATCGGTTGCATCGCAGCCCGGACCCAGTCCATTGGACTGGATCCACGGTTTATTGAGTTGCTAGAGGCTATTTATAGTAAGCAACTCATGACCAAAGGCCAGCTCCCTGCGGCCTCCAGGGAGGTGCGGGCGAGGTGTCGTATTCCACGGGGGGAATACGACAGGTATGGTGTGGTACCATCGGTTACCGAGGATGACCGATGGGTTCTGGGTGTCCAGAGTGCTGGAGCGGGTGGCCCCGGTCCGGCACTGGTGGACAAATCCCAGGGACACCACAAGGAAGTCCTGTCCCTATGTGATGAGGGTGTGAGGGCAGCTATGAGTGCTGGCAATCATTCTTATCGCCTTCTTCAGTCGGTGTGGGCTGAAGCGGGGGCAGGCCACCCTGTGACGCTTTCATGCATCAATGACGGCCTGGTGCTGTCTATGGACGCACTGGCAAGGGTGCAGGCAAGTGTTACTAAGTCCAGGAGGCAAATGGTTCTTGACCATATGCGTCCGGCTACGGCCGTCAGGGAGCGTCTTCTTTGGACACCCCTGACAGGTCCTAGCATCTTCGGTGGCCAGGCGCGGGCCATCTTAGAGGACACGGCTAGAATTGCGCAGAATCGGTTGGCGGTGAACTTACAGCTAGAGCTGGTCTGGCAAGCGCACGCACTAGGGGCTATAGGGAAGCCGTTGACTGTACAACCTTCCAAGAAGCAGAAGAAGCATAAAGGCAAGGCGAAAGCTAAGCCTAGTGCGGCTGCTGCTTCGTCTGGCTTTTCTCAGCCGCCGCCGGCGAAGAAAGCCAGGAAGGTTGTGGAGGCCCCTACCCTCCCCAATGTTGCTCCTGATCGCCCAAGAGGCGGGAAGGGTAAGTCCTCAAAGGGCGGAAAGAAGGGAGCGGATCGTACCTGAGGGTACGAGAGCTCCCTTCGTATCCGCCTGGACCGCACCTGTGTGACAGGAACAGCGGTGCCAGTTAGACCAGCCGGGCGAAGACCGAAATGGTTCTCTCTCTCTCTCGTTAAGGGGGGGGGGGGGAGCGGACCGCGAGCCGGACAACCCCGTTAGGCGTCGAGGCATCTATAGTGGGTGGAAGGCTCATGCGTTACGTCGAGGCTTGGCGAGGTGTGACGTCAGACAGTCTGGTCCTGGGATGGTTATCCCAGGGATACATGCCGGAGTGGTGGGACTTTCCGCCACAGAATCTGTCTTTGGCACCTGTCTGGACACCCGTACCAAGGGAACCAGACAAGTTAGAAGCCATTCAAAATGAAGTGTCAGGTTTGCTTCTGAAGGGAGCAATAAAACCAGCAAACCAGAACACTCCAGGCTTCTATTCAAATATGTTCCTTGTCCCCAAGAGCACAGAGGGATGGAGACCAGTACTCAAGCTCAGGCCAGTAAATTGGTTTATCCATACGCCTCGGTTCCAGATGGAAACGCCGAGGTCGGTAATGGCAGGATTGAGGAAGGGAATGTGGTGTGTGTCGATCGATCTGAAAGATGCATATTTCCACATTCCAATGAACAGGAGTTCTCACAGGTTTCTGAGATTTGCGTTTCAGAATCAAGTATGGGAGTTTATTGTCCTCCCGTTTGGCCTGTCGACAGCTCCAAGGGTTTTCACAAGAGTGGTCCTTGCGGTGACAGCGTTTCTCAGAAAAGAGAACGTGGCGCTACACACCTACATAGACGACTGGCTGATCAAGGCAGACTCGGCAGCCAGGTTGAACGTGGATACTGCTCTGACTCTGAGGTTACTTTCAGATCTAGGCTGGATAGTCAACAAGGAGAAATCCGAGTTGACACCCACTCAACATTTCGTTTATTTAGGGATTCGATTCGATCTCGAGGAGGGCAGGGTTTACCCGTCAGAGCCCAGAGCGGTGTCTCTGTTGGCCATCCTCAAGAGTTTTCGAGTGGGAAACCACATTCAGGCGAGGCGGTTTCTTCAGATGCTGGGCATGATGATCTCCATGGAGCAGGTGATCCCGTACGCTGCTCTAATGCGAAGACCTATCCAGTTGTATCTGATGTCTCTGTGGAAACAAGAGAACAGAACCCCTGTCAAAACTGGTGCCAGTTTTGGAGCCAATAATGTCGCATCTTGTATGGTGAAAAAAGCGTCAGAATCTCCAAGTAGGGGTTTCGCTGCACCTACCCCACCCCCAGCTGTCCGTGTACACGGATGCATCGCTGGAGGGGTGGGGGTGCCTGCCTGGGAGAACACCAGGTCTCGGGCACATGGACTCTCCAGGAGAGCCAGCTGCATATCAATCTGTTGGAAATGATGGCAGTGGAACTGGCGTTGGAACAGTTTCTTCCAATTGTCAGGCGAAAGGTGATATTGATACGGTCAGACAATTCGACGGTAGTATCATACATAAATCGCCAAGGCGGGACCAGGTCACCCACACTGTGTATCAAAGTGTGGCACTTGATTCAATGGTGCAGGAATTACTCGGTTGTTTTGAAAGCAGCTCACATTCCTGGGCGATTGAACATTCTGGCGGATGCTTTGTCTCGCAGACAGAGAATTCTGCCTACAGAATGGTCCCTCAACCCTCCAGTTCTACGAAGGATCTTCGAGCATTGGGGCAAACCCAACGTGGACTTGTTCGCCACAAGGGAAAATGCTCAAATCATGACTTATGTCTCGCCGATTCCAGATCCAAATGCTGTCGATACAGACGCTCTGGCGATAAGCTGGAGGGGGATGCACGCTTACGCGTACCCACCCACCATTCTTCTGCCGAAGGTATTGGTGAAGATCAGGGAGGAACCGTGTCTGGTCCTGCTAATAGCACCGTATTGGCCCAGCAGGGCGTGATTCACGGATCTGCTAGATCTGCTGGTCGAAAACCCAGTGCAGTTACCCGAGATTCCGAACATAATCTCCCAGGCCAAGGGACGCTTCCTACACGAGCGTCTCGAAATCTTCAAATTGACTGCATGGATGTTATCAAACAACGTTCCACGTCGGAAGGCTTTTCTCGACAAGCTGCTGATTTCATCGCGGCTGCGAGAAGGAGGTCAACCTTCAAGTCATATAACAACAAGGTTAACAGGGATAGTCCAGAGGTGGCCCAGTTAAATGTGATGGTGAAGGGAATGAGCAATCTCTGACTGAGACAACCGGTAGTCATTCCAGCCTGGAGTCTATCTTTAGTGCTTAATGTACTGGCCAAGCACCCTTTCGAACCGTTGCGTTCTGCTAGTCTAAAGCATTTGACTCTAAAGGCGGTTTTTCTATTGGCAGCTTCCTCAGCTAGAAGGCGCAGTGAGATCCATGCGCTTTCAGCAGAGAGGGACAGATTTATTGTCTCCGGGGAGGGTGCGTTTTCTGCCAAGAGCAGAGTTTATGTCAAAGAATCAATCTTTGAGATATCCCGGCAAACCGATCATTATACCAAAACTAACAAGGTTTGATCGTGATGCCAGTGTCTGGTGCCCGGTCCGTGCTTTGACTAAGTACAGGAAATGGACAGACTCGTTACGGTCGAACGATAGACATCTATGGATCTGCCATAAGAAGCCTTATGGCGCCGCATCCATGGATACTATCTCTCGTTGGGTAGTCGAATGCATTCAGACTACTCATGAGATGGCGACTGGGCACCAGGTGCAATGCGCAAGGGCACACGATGTTAGAGGAATAGCCGCCTCGACCGCCCTTTACAGTGGTGTTCCGTTAGAGGACATCATGGCCGTTGCACAATGGCACTGTGAGTCCTCATTCACGGATTACTATATGAGGGATGTGTCAGACTCGGCCAATCCACTCGCTTTAGCTGTTTTGAAACGATAGTTAAGCGACCACACTGCTCTTCTCCCTTTTTTGACTTTGGTAAGAAAGAATTTAGAAGCAGACATGGTCGAGCGAGAGGATGACAACAGATTGTGTCACTGATGGCCGGACAAGTGAATGGTTGGAGGCGGTACATCTGGAATCCATTTATCATGAGGTAATTCAAGATTGAGAGTTTTTTGTATTATGTCTATATATCATGTTCATTCATCTTATATATTCATGCTCATTCCCAGGCTAATACATGTGTATATGCAAAGAGCAGTTAACCCACATGGCATATTTGTGTTTTCAGGCGAGATACATGTTCGTGAGTTCTCTCCCTTTTCTTAGGAGAAAAAAAGGGGGGGGGGGCAGTGATGCGAATGTGATTCGGTTCCATTAACTTGACGGCCCTTTTTAGGTTTCCTTTAGTCAAGTGTTTAAGTCTAGCTCTTTCTCCAAGGGGCAAAAGTAGCAGTTATGGCTTGCCCCTTCCCACCAGGTTACTGACCAAATCTGGTGTATATCAGAAGTAACAGAATGGTGAGTATTGATCGAAGGAGAATGAAGGAAATTTAAATTTCCCTTTCTCCGAGATCTAACAATACTCACCATTCTGTTACGGACCCAGCCTCCCAGCCCCACGGAGGCAAGCCATGGATTTCTCTTGTTTGGTGGCTATGCAAACAATATGAGCTCTATGGTAGACGGGTACTCGGCAGTTGGGAGCCGAGTACCCGGTTCCAAGGAGTCGGTAAAGCTTTCTAAGTCTATAGTCCTAGAGCCAGCTGTCAGGGCCAGCTCTATATCAGAAGTAACAGAATGGTGAGTATTGTTAGATCTCGGAGAAAGGGAAATTTAAATTTCCTTCAGTTTATTATGTAACTGCTGATATATGTATATAGAAGGATGGAACGCCAAAACCAGGTGCATTACCAAGAATCGCTAGAGAAGGTGGAAACCACATGTTTCGAGTGTATTCAAGATAACATTTCAAACCTAATTTCCATCATTTTGGGATAGGTCACGTCAGCGCTCCAGATAAGGTGCGTACTGTATGCATGGAAATCATCCATGTACGCAAACATTTAAATATTCTTGCGTACCATGTACGCCTCATGTAAATGCAGTGCGCATCGGTGTATTAAACTGCCCGTCCCGGCCTGTTGCCATTTTCAAATATAGCCTACTCAATTACATGAAGGGAAATCAACACACTAATCACATACAATGACATACCGATAAGCACTCGTAAGTGCTGCGCCTATACTACCAACGGTATGATCTGCATCTCCTTAAGAGGGTATTCTTTTCTTTATTACAAGACCTTTGCGTTACATATGTGCACCTATAGGAGTGTCAATGAAAAAAATTCAATGGACATTATTTTTGTACATATTGTCAAATGAGCTAAAATATCACCGGAACTTAATTGTTCAAGACATATTTTAGTTGGAAATAGGAGTACAGGCATAACTTTTACAGTTGCCGTCATAACCTCATAACCATGAATAGTGATGAGTTTGACCTAGACCATAATCTACCGCAATATTATAATCCGAGTTTGTCTTTCACAAACTCTGAATCTCCGGGAAGGCATATCTTATATGGCATTTGTAATGTTAAAGATAACATATGAGTGGAGATGGAAGATTTTTCAATTGAGAATATTTCATTAGATACAGCAAAATATATACAGAAATATATGTAAAATATGTTACTTCACACTTATTTTAATTGGAGAGGTAATTATAGCAATAACTTTTCATATGAAATTTACAACAATTTCCGTAGGTGGGCTAAAGCATTAAACTGCCAATAACAACTGATGTTCTCTTCACCTGATTTAGTTTACCGGCAGATATTAAAAGATCTGTTTTATTACAGTAAACAATATATTAAAGTAAATGCTAATTGTTTTGCGGAATTACACAGAGCAGATTAAAGGAAGGAAAAATAGAAATTCTATAAAATAATGTTTATTGGTAATTTCATATATTATTAGCTCACCTGGCCTGAAAGGCCAAGTGAGCTTATGCCATGGCGGTCATCCGTCAACTTTTGCTTTAAAACGCTACTCCTCCTTAACCAATAGCCAAATCTTAACTAAATTTTGGTCAAAGGATGCTATTGTGCTCGGATCCAGAACTCCATTTGGAATTTTGATTCATTAATTTTTTGGGTCAAAATCTTAGATTTTATTAAAAATTTACCGGAAATTGTTAAATTGCTTCTTCTCCTTACCCTTTTGACCGATTTCAATCAAATTTGGCTGAAAGGATCCTATGGTCATAGGTTATAGAACTTCCAATCAGAATTTTGATTCATAAATATTTTGGGTGAAAAACTTAAATTTTATTTACAAATTACTGGAAATTGTAAAATTGCTTCTTCTTACCATTTTGACCAATTTGAACCAAATTGGACTGAAAGAATCCTATGGTCATAGGCTCTAGAACTTCCATTCAGAATTTTGTTGCGTAAATATTTTGAGAGAAAATCCTAGATTTTATTAAAAATGTACCGGAAATTGTCAAATTGCTTCTTCTCCTTACCTGTTTGACCAATTTCAATCAAATTTGGCTGCAAGGATCCTATGGTCATAGGTTATAGAACTTGCATTCAGAATTTTGCTTCGTAAATATTTTGGGTGAAAAACAGATTTTATTAAAAATTTAGCGGAAATTGTCAAATTGCTTCTTCTTACCAATTTGAACCAAATTGGGCTGAAAAAATCCTATGGTCATAGGCTCTAGAACTTCCGTTCAGAATTTTGTTGCGTAAATATTTTGGGTGAAAGTCTGAGATTTTATGAAAAATCTACTGGAAATGGTCAAAATGCTACTCCATAGCCACGTGACATATTTCAACCAAATTTGGCTAGATGGATTCTATGGTGGTAGGCTCTAGAACATCTTCAGAATTTTGATTGATCAATTTTTTTGGGTGAAAATCTTAGATTTTGTTTTAAAAAAATCACCGGAAATTGTCAAAACGCTACTCATCATTAACCGCTTTGCAGATTTCAACCTAGTTTCGCTGGAAGGACTCTATGGGTGTAGGTTTCAGAACATGTATACAGATTTTTTATTTGTCTATTTGTGTCTAAAAATGTTATGAAGATTAACCTGATATTGCATAAAACGCTACTCCTCATTAACTATTGGCCGATTTCACCAAGACTTGCATGAAAGAACCTTTGTTGGTGGCATGCTTCAGATCTAGTATGCAGAATTTTTATTGGTCAGTTTTTGGGTGGCCACTTGAATTTTCCAAAAGTTTTGGTAAATCGTTTAAAAGCCTACACCTCATTAACCGCTTGGCAGATTTCAATCAATCTCGGCTGGAAGGACCCTAGGTGGGTAGGCTTCAAAATGTTATACAGACTTTTGATTGGTCACTTCTTTTGATGGCCATCTTGGATTTTCCGAAAATTATCCAGCAAGTCTTTAAATGCAAATGGTTCAGGTGAGCGCCACAGGCCCTTGGACCTCTTGTTTGATATACTACCATGGTACCAGCAGTAAAAACAGAAATGAATCAGAATAATTTGAGAAAAAGCATTTACCAGCTCTAGAAGTGTTTAGCTTGCAACCAATTAGTGACGGCGCTTGTCCAATGCGCTCCTTCATGTTTCAACTGTGTGTGCAGTTACTGCATACCTGAATATAATGAAAGAACACCTGAATATAGTTTTCTAAGTGGTACTCAAAGTTAAATAATCGAATAATTGTGAATATTTTCTATTGCATAAAGTATTTCAAAACCTAACTTTCAATTACTTTTTAATGCGATCGGTCATGAAAAATTATATTTTGCTTAGTGAATGTATGTCCATTTGCAGGGCAAGAGAATACTTTTTTTGAAAATGTATTAATGGAATGCCTGGCTCGATTCTCGAGCCAGTCATTCCAGTAATACATTTTCAAAAACAGTATTCACTTGCCCAGCAAATGGGCTTTACTAAACACCATTGCAGGTTTCGTCATTGATATTCTGTTATTGCTATGTCTTGGTAATTTGTATCCAAGCTGATTAATTGAGTAATCACGATTATTTTTTAATAATCGATCGCGATCACTCAACGCAATAATCGCACAAGCCTATTCTAATGTGACTTATCCAGCAGCAGCGCAGTATGTGTAATGAATGGAAATTACATGTAGTCTTAACATCGTATTTTCGCTGTTTTGGACAGGTTTTGGGATAATAATATATGTACTGTAGGCTAACTAATTCAGTTACAATGTTGCATTGTTGCCAAAGGTGGTCTGTTAAGATTTATGATCTTTGGTTCCATAATAACCATCAATAGCAACATTTTTTGAGAACCGCCAAAACTCGAGAGGTCCACCTTAGATAGGTTGTCAAATGTAGTACATGTATGTTAATTAAGCATGAAAATAGGTGGTCCTATACAGTGATAGCAATGTTTTAGAGAACCACCACTCAAGCGATCCTCTTAAAGAGGCAGTCATCGAAAGTAATTGAACTCTAATAGTTAAATGGGAAAATAACCAGAGAAAGGTCACAGCACGCCAAATGATACTTTTGTATATTTTGAATAAAACAAAATATATTTTTTACATGTTTCCGAGTTCCTTAATAACAAATTTCATAAGGAAGAGTGAAATCAGCAGAGGTACAGGTACGTGGACCTATGACAAAAGATAGGCTTGCGCTATTACGTGATTAAATTGAAAATCACAATTATGTTTTAAATCGTGAATTTAAATGATTAAATAATTGAATATAATCGTGAATATTTTATATTGCATAAAATATTTCAAAACCTAACTTTCAATTACTTTTTAATGCGATCGGTCATGAAAAATGCTTAGTGAATGTATGTCCATTTGCAGGGCAAGAGAAGACTATTTTTGAAAATGTATTACTGGAATGCCTGGCTCGAGGATCGAGCCAGGCATTCCAGTGATACATTTTCAAAAATAGTCTTCTCTTGCCTTGCAAATTGACTTTTCTAAACACTATTGCAGTCTTCGTCATTGACATTCTTTTGTTGTCATGTTTTGGTAATTTGTATCCACGGTGATTAATCGAGTAATCACGATTATTTTTTAATAATAATCGCACAAACCTAACAAAAGGTTAACATTGAATGAGCACATCCAGAATGCTGATTAAACCTTTTAACACTCATATCAGCCAAAAACGACTTCTACAGTGGTCTTGAGAAATGCCAATTTGCAAACCAAGAGAAGACTATTTTTGAAAGTTTAACACTGGAATGACTGATTCCCTTCTTTTGCTCAGTATCCTGCTATCTGTTCCATTAATTCTATCGACGTTGATCTCATTCCACCAGTGGCGCAATGCCTGGTTTTGTACTCTGTCCAGGTTCTGTTTTTGTGACTTAGCTCCTGTCATCCATGAGCTAGATCCACACTCAAGATGTGGTCATGCTGCCCCTTGGTACATTAGATAGTCTTTAGGATCTTCTAATTGGCAGCCCACTTTGTTCATGCCAGCTTCCTCATGCATGTCATGATGTTGAGTGTTCTTCTGGTGTTCTTCTGACCTTTAACCCTGTAAGCCTTGAATTTGTTCTAGAAAATTTCAATTTTTCAAAGAAAATGTCAATTTGCAGACCAAGAGAAGACTATTTTTTAAAGTTTAGCACTGGAATGACTGACTTGAGTGTGGATCTAGCTCATGGATGACAGGCGTTAAGTCACAAAAACAGAACCTGGACAGAGTACAAAACCAGGCATTGCGCCACTGGTGGAATGAGATCAATGTCAATAGTAGTAATGGAACAGATAGCCGGTCTACTGAGCAAAAGAAGGGAATGCAGGGCATTGATTCAAGCTGCACGTCATCCAGAGACCACCCGATGAACATCAGACAGGCACAATTGTCATCAGGAAAACTAAAAAGATCAGGTTTTGTATGAAAGCCAATTTATGTGCTTCAAAAGAAACACCAAACAAGCCTGCCAGTACAAATAGAAACTAGAGAACATTTACTGAAGTAACTGTAAATCTGCGATGTATGGCCATGAAGAAATAGTATAAGGCCTCTTCTAATAAAGAGATGAAATAAGTAGCGTCTTCGAACATGATCTTTGAAGTTGCATGATGAAAGGCAGGTAACTTATGCCACACATGAAAACTGGAAAGTTTTACCAATGAATGACGTTGACCCCAAGGGAGATATTAAAATTTTCATTGGAAATTTTTTAAATCTCAATGTTCTAGAATCTGGCCATGTTTGAAGAGAATCCGAACAAAACTATAGGAGATAACTCTGTTCCAATATTGCTCCCATAGGTTTACTGTGGGGATATGTGGCACCCAAATGCTGATTTTCTCGAGAACTGTTGGTCGGATCAACCTTAAATTTGATACCAAATCAAGTCAATATGCGAGCTAGAAGTTCACCAAATTTTGGCAGGCATTTTGAAAAAAAAAAATTTGAATTTTTTTTTTGACCGCGAGTTCATTTCTGGGCAAAAAATTTTTTTGACCCAAAAGGTGCGCCTGGTCATCATTTTTCCCCAAAAAAATTTCAGAAAAAATATTTCAAGAAATTTATTTTTCAAAGTTTTTCATCCCGAGTTCATTTCTGCAAAAAATGAAAACTGGTATTTTTTACCCAAATCTTTTCACTGCGTCCATTTTGAAATATTTTTTTTTCAAAACTCATCAGTGGCAACATCCTACCCAAGTATGGGAGTGATCCGATCAAAGATCTAGGTGTAGTAGCACTTCAAACATCCATTTGAAATCCCCATACATTTCCTATGGAAGTTTTTTCCATGCATTGAGGGGTCAAAGGTCTGGTGGCCATTTTGAAAAAAAACAAATGCCCAGTGGTAACATCCTCAGCAAATATGGTAGTGATCCATTCAAAACTCTGGCTGTAGTAGCACTTCAGATATCAATTTTGAAAATCCCCATACATTTCCTATGGGACGTTTTTGGCCACTCAAAGGTGGGGAGCTCGAAAACTATTGGACGGATCCAAAATAAAAACAATAGCACACGATTGCAGGCCCATTAACAGAAGTTGACCAAATTTAGAGTTGATTGGATGAAAACTGTAGGGGGCGATAGGGTCCAAAGTTTTGGACGAAGAATAAAGAAAGATAGAAAGAATAAAGATCCTGAGTGATTTCAATAATCTGCGATTTTCATCGCAGATTAACAATACTACAAAGCTGAAATTGAAGCCCTAAGTTATGCAGCTAACATCAGCAAAACAGCAGACTATAATACATAGACTGTCTTTCAATCTGATGCCTGGTCTGTCCTTCAGGTACATGTATCAAGGGAGTCATTCCAGTGGTAAATCTTAAAAAATAGTTTTTGTCTGCAAATAGACATTTATGATCATGTCGATAGTCAGTTACAGGACTGGCGGTATGATCAGCGAACGAAAAGAAGAAAGAAGATTTGTCAAGACCAGTGCCGTTTTTGGCCGGCTTGAGTGCTAACCCTTACCATGCTGATGTCAATATTCTATCTTTTACTGTGTCAATATCAAAGAAACTGGTGTACATTTTTTAACAATTTTGCTGGAAGATGTTGCTGTCTACGACAGCACCATCTCTCAACAAATTATTTGAAAAAATGTACACCAGCTCATCTTTTAATTTAATTTGAAAATTTAAAATTTTGACACGAGTGGTAAGGGTTAAAGCCTGTAAAGGGGTTAATGTGACGCGAGAACCTTAAGTTGAGGGTTTAACCGTGTAACACTCATATCAGCCAAAAATGGCTTCTGCAGTGGTCTCGAGAAATGTCCATTTGCAGACCAAGAGAAGACAATTTTTTGAAAATTTACCACTGAAATAGCTGGCTCGATAACCGAGCCAGTCATTCCAGTAGTAAATTTTCAAAAAAAAAAATATGTCTTCGTCTGAAAATGAAGATTTTTTGTGAAAAAATCTAAGTTTTCTTGAATAAATTGAAGGGTTAAAGGGTTATTAGAAATGAGCTGTGTTTGTTTTTCTTTGTAGAATGGTCGATATGGAGATTCCAACCCGGCCTGGAATTGTGTACATGTTCTTCAAGTCAATAGGTGATGTAAGTGTACAATACTACCTCGGCTTCAATTAACTATCCATACGCTGGCAAAAACATTTGGATTCTCTCTGGTTTTTGAGATCATCCTACCGACGTAGGATTCGAATTTATCCATCAATCACATGATGTCATAATCAACTAAGTGTACATGACGTGTAGGCAAGCCTGAAAATAAATGCTTGACACCTGACATTGTCAGGCACAAAACAAGCAAATGTCAAACATGGACACTCCAGTAGCTGACATCTTGATTTCAGTCACGGTTAGTTCCAATGTGCAACAAACAGCTGATATACAAAGCGACATAACGTTCAGCAAGCAAATGTGTAGTGTACTCATCATGAGCTTGTTTTATATATTTCAGTATTTATTAAAGCACATTACTGTAGATGTGAAAAAGCAGTGATAGGCAGTAAATTCTGAATGGACAGTACAAGTTACATGTGGCGGTTGGTGGCTGACAAAGTGTCAGACACCATTGAAATAGTTATTTTCAGACTTACGTGTAGACTGATGTCTTAATCAATTACGTCATGAATGGCGTAGATAAGTTCATCACGAACGCATTGATGACAGACTAAGCGTTGTACGAATTGTATGTCTTTACTATTAATAAACATTCAATAAATATTCAACAGCTTACCTGTATAGTTTTCTGTAAATTAATAGTCAGGGAATTCATGGAACGATCGATCCCAACACATGCGAAGTGTGGGTTGAGTTTAGTTAAATATGGCTGATGCATACATGTAGCTGAATTTGATTCTTCCATTGACCAAGTGGTAACTACTAGTTCAATCTAAATACATGTACATTAGTGTTGAGAATTGGTACTATTTTTGTAATCGATGATTGGTTTTACATACTAACCGATGATCAATTAATGATCAATCATAACATTTTCGCATTTTTACCCATTCTGAAATTTTGAATAGCAACAGCTTCCAGTCAATTAAGTTTCAAAATATTCAACAGGTTATTGGTTTGTTGGTTTTGACATTACCATACTATTTTAGTGTTGAGAAGATGGAGTAATACTATGTTATATGGTTTAAAAATGAAATTAAAATAGTATCATTTATCATGGTATAAAAAAGAATCATCTGCAGTTTTAATATTGTAAATTTATAAGCAGTCAAAATCGGTTTCTGAAATCATGATCTGTCTGTTGGTTGGACATGCAAACCAATCAATCATCGATCAAATCGATTAATTGGAACAACACTAATGTACATGTGGATAAGACTCCACAGAAAGCTGGGTTAGCTAACTTTCTGGATAATAATTAACCGCACAATGTAGGTTGTATTTATTTAGTATTTTTGGCATCCGGAATGGGGCGCAGATAATTTGTGGATATATATATAAATACATTTGTACTATATGTTTTAATATATGTACATGTATATTGATTATTTGATTTACAAATAATCTTACGAATGATGGGAATCATACAGAATTACCACTTTCCACAATGACACATGTATGCCGCCAGCCTGTTAGCAAAGGAAATCATTGCAAAGCACTCTGCGGAATTCTTATAGCGGAAATAGATTGTAGTCTTCTCCTTTCAAGCAGTTTGTTTTGTTAGAGCACCGTTCAGTTTCACATGTGTGGAGCTGAACACCACAGAGAATTCACGTTTCCGGTTTTAGCTATGCCCCGACCATCTCTAGCTAAGCACCCCCCCCCCCCCCACACACCCTGCTCGTGTTGGGATCGATCGATTTCTGAACACCCTGACTATCAATTTCCAAAAAATTACACAGGTAAGCTGTTGAATATTTTGAAACTAATTTGACTGGGTGCTGTTGCTGCCTAAGCATGTTTCTTAAATAGCAAAGAATTACAAAGACATACAATTCAAACAACGTGTCAGAGTATTTGAGATTTGATGATGGTCTATATGGAACCCTTTGTGACGTAATGATTGTGATGTCATCATACACCTGCTGAGTTGATTATGACGTCATGCTAGGTCAGATGATGGATGAATACTCTGGAAAGGTGAATTCATGATCCGGCTATAGGGTGTCTTATACAGTAATCAAAGTTGGTGAGTGATTGTAGCGTCATGACTGTAGCAAAAATTCAACGGAATGTTTATTATTTGTAAATTGATCACGCAATGGATCTTTCCATTTTTAGTTATGCCCCGCCCATCACTAGCTAAGCTCCACCCACACCTCGTGTTGGGATTGATCGATCCCCAAATGCCCTAGCTATCAATTTCCTGAAAACTACACAGGTAAGCTGTTGAATATTTTGAAACTAATTTGACTGGGTGCTGTTGCTGCCTAAGGCAGCAACAGCGCCTAGTCAAATTAGTTTCAAAATATTCAACAGAATATTTATTAAATAGTAAAAGCAAACAATTTGTACAACAACGCATAGGCCGTCTTCAAATATGCGTTCGTGATGTACTTATCGACGTCATTCATGACATCATTCATTATGATGTCATTGTACACATCACACAGTTCATTATGACGTCATATGATGGGTGGGTACTCTGGAACGGTGAATTCATACACTAGTGACAGACTTTTCAATTTTCATAGCAGAACTGTCCGTCAATATGATTGAGGCATCGGCTCACATGTACACATGTAAGTGTGATACAGAACAGATTTCTTTTTATTTTACATGATTACCATTTTTCATGACTTCCATGACCTACATGTAAGTCTGTCACTGTAATACAGTGACAGACTTACGTGTAGGTCATGGAAAGGTCATGAAAAATTGTAATCATGTAAAATAAAAAGAAATCTGTTGGCATAAATCACCTATGCAATAAAAATTGCAGCAACAGGTTATCGAAACAAGGCTGTGGCTTTGTTGTTGCAACAGGCACTATTCAGACACTGCAGAATAACTCGGATCTTATTTTTGGGAGCTACGTAGGCCATGAAATTTGGAAAGTCTGCGTAACCTAATAATACATGTAGGTTATTGGTATTTCTTTCACGTAATCAATAGTTCATATAGGTACCAGTCATTTGCATAAACTCATTGGTTGGCTACTTAATATTTACTTTCAGAGACTAATATATACAACAAAATGATTTTCCAAGTTATTATATGCCTTGTTAGTCTATGATGCAAACTGAACATGAGTTTGACTATTTTTCGACTTAAAAATAAATCAAGAGCTCATTTTCACATAACCTAATTCTGTCTGCACTTTGCGATTTTGTGTAACCAACACGGGAACAATTGGTTTGGTTACGCCAAATTTCGATGTCTGATGCATCATAGGCAAATCTAGATATTAATCTTGAGGTCATGGAATTTGTTACTTTTAGTCATGAAAAGTCATGGAAAAGTAATGGAATTTCAAACACTGAAAGGTATGCGAACACTGAAATGGTCATTTGATAAGACCACTGCAGAAGGTGTTTTTGGCTGATATGAGTGCTAAAGTGTTAAGCATGACATTACCTGTCAGCCAGCTAAGCGTCAAGGTCCTTATGCATCTTGTTGCTTTGTTTCCATCAGCACTAATTTACATGTAACTCATCATCACTATATCCATTGATGGTGCATTTGTATTTTCTAAGCTTTCTGTATACATGTATCAGCGCAAACTTTGCATAAAGTACATGTACAGATAAAAACCATTCTTTTAATTTTTTGGACGTTATTTGATTGGAAATCATTGCTGCCTAAAGCACTGTTCAGTGGCTTGCAGTCAAATTAAGTTCAAATTATTCAACAAAACATTTCTTACATAGTATTGAAAATTGTACTGCTGCTACTGCTATTGGCTTTTGTTTTACGAGCATGGTACATGTACAAGTAACTGTATATGAGTTATTCTCTTTTCAGAGATACCAGAATTTCATTGATAAGACCACGCGACATTTAACAGCACGCTGGACATTTCTGGTGGTCATCGTCTTAGCATATCTTATCAGAGTATATTTTATACAGGTATAGTACTCATAGTTACATTTTTATACACCGCCAAAAAATTTGGTGGATTATTATGTAATGGCGCCGTGCGGGCGGCAGAGTGGTTTCCGTTACCATTTGTCGGATCGCATTAAAACTTCATATGGTGGTTGGACTAGGTCTTGGGAAGAAACCTATCGATTGCGGCCACCGGTGGCCATTTAAAAAATTGGTTTCCGGATGATAACTCTGTTACCGTTTATCGGATCACTTTGAAACTTTATGGAGTGGTTGGACTAGGACTGGGGAAGAAACCTATCGAAAATGACAATGATCCGAAATCCAAGATGGCTGCCAGCCACCGGTGGCCATCTTGAAAATTGATTTAGGGATGATAGCTCTGTTACCGTTTCGGATCGATTTGAAACTTTATAGAGTGGGTGGACTAAGTCTGGGGAATAAAGCTATCGATGTCGATGATGCTCCGATATCCAAGATGGCTGCCAGCCACAGGCGGCCATCTTGAAAATTGGTTTCCGTATGATAACTCCGTTACCGTTTATCAGATCGCTTTGGAACTTCATAGAGTGGTTGGACTCGGGCTGTGGAAGAAAGGTATCGAAATCGAAAATGATCCGAAATCCAAGATGGCTGCCAGCCACTGGTGGCCATCTTGAAATTGGTTTCCAGATGATAACTCGGTTCTCGTTTATCGGATCGCGTTGAAACTTCATAGGGCAGTTGGACTAGATCTGGAGAAAAAACCTATGGAAATTGATGATGATCCGAACTCCAAGATGGCTGCCAGCCGTGGGCTGCCATCTTGAAAGTTGGTTTCTGGATAATATCTCCGTTACCATTTATCGGATCACTTCCTAGGGTCGTTGGACATCTTGAAAATTGGTTTCCAGATGATAACTCCGTTATCGTATATCGGATCGCTATGAAACTTCATAGGCTGGTTTGACTACCTCTGGCCGCCAGCCACCGGTGGCCATCTTGAAAATTGGTTTCCAGATGATTACTCTGTTACCGTTTATCGGATCGCTTTGAAACTTCATAGAGTGGTTGGACTAGGTCTGAGGAAGAAACCTATTGAAATCGACAATTATCCCAATTCCAAGATGGCCACCAGCCACCGGTGGCCATCTTGAAAATTGGTTTCCAGATGATAACTCCGTTATCGTTTATCGGATCGCTATGAAACTTCATAGGGCGGTTGGACTAGGTCTGGAGAAAAAACCCTCTCAAGATTGACAATGATACGAAGTCCAAGATGGCCACCAGCCACTGGTTGCCATCTTGAAAACTGGTTTCCAGATGAGAACTCCGTTCCCGTTTATCAGATAGCTTTGAAACTTCATAGGGCAGTTGGACTAGGTCTGGAGAAAAAAACCTATCGAAATTGATGATGATCTGAGCTCCAAGATGGCTGCCAGCCACGGGCTGCCATCTTAAAAGTTGGATTCTGGATGATATCTCCGTTACCATTTATCGGAACACTTCCTAGGGTCGTTGGAATATGTCTGATGGAGAAACTTATCGAAATTTACAATAATCCAAAATCCAATATGGCCACCAGTCAGCGGCAGCCATCTTGAAAATTGGTTTCAATTGGGATACCTCCTTGACCGTTTAACGGATCACTTTAACACTTCATAAGGGTGACAGGTCTGATGGGTCAGGAAGAAATAAATGTTTTCTAATAGCTTTCATTCATTGGTTTGTCATCATGGCGGGGTATCAGGCCTGGAAATAACTTTCAACAGTGTCCAACACTTTGTCAGACACCAGCTACTTAGTACCGGATATCCAGGATTTACTGCCTGTCAACATTATTCTACTTCACAGTGTTCTTTACTTGAACTTATAAGAAACATGTCAAAAAGCAACTAAACATGTGTCATAATGATCTTGCTACACCTTAGGTAAATGAATATTTTATGGCTTTGTCAACACTTGTGTGCAAGACTTTTGTTGCACACTGCAAATACTGGGATTGTTTAAATCTACCTGACAAAATGTCAGGAACCAGCAAGACTGTGCCTGACATTTGATAGTTTGGTGCCTGACAATGTCCTTGACAGGAACTAGGGGTGTAACGATACTGAAAAATTGTATCGCAATACATATCGCGATACCCAGAATGTATCATGATATGTATCACGATACATTTTGCAGAGCTTAGATGTACACCAGATGCATCGGCCCTGGCAAAGTGTACATATTATATAAATGTGTAAAGGTTCTGTGGACTCCAGGAGGACTGTGTCTATTACTACTATGCAAAGTATTATTGTGAACCGGGTTTATTAATTATAATCGAAGCAATAAAGTATGATTACTATCAATGAACTGTATTAAAATAGTGGGGAATATTGCTTAAAATGCGGTCTGCGAATGTTTCGGTAGTAGGTTACTGTGAATATAACCCGGAAGTTTTATGAAATAAATCGGCTTTGTTCATTTACATAGAATAAGGAAATTGTGAATACGAAAATAACCAATTACCGTATTAGCGCATCAGCCACCAAAATTTGGCGTGAACGAGCGTTTCGTTCGCGTGTCGGTTACGTGAAGTAAAATTACCGTGAACGAAAAAATGGTCGCGTAAGTGACAAAGCCCAGAACGGTAGTTATCTCTGATCGTGGAAAACAGAAAAGTTTCAACAACTTTTTGATATGAAGCATGCTATTTACAACGGAATTTAGCATTTTCAAACATTTAAAAGATCGATAACATCTGTCTGTCAAATTCTATAAATAAGCAACAGCGCGCATGTGTCAGAGACAAACTTCCGTTGTATTTCTGCTAGCATTACTACATAGGTCGGGAACTAGTCTCGCTACACGTTATGCATCAACAACGGGCTGTTCAATTATAAACCATTGCATGCAAGTACGTGCAACCGTCGGCTGGCATGTTCCCGATGTATTATTTTATATATGCGATTGGATTTGGATCCCGATATAACATAGGAAGACATGCATTGTTGAGTGAGTCAGTATATTCTCCTTGAGTTTCAGTTGGCTTGTAGAGACAGCTATTTAAGAATTTATCTGTTAAATTAAACTGTTACATTCATAGATCCTAGCTACTGTGTCAGTGTTTATTTGCCCATGACACACAATAATTCAGGCCTCGAAATTTGACGGGATTCTCGTAATATTCCCGAAATTGAAAAATACGGGAATCCAACTGGATTGTCGTAAATAAACGCTTCCAAAAACGTAAACATTCCATTCTTACAGAACGCCATGATCCCGGTTACTAATTTCAACAATAAAAATTGTCACGAATCAGCCTAGACCCCCTCTAGGCTGCTAATACACTGGTAATGAGAAATGTCTCGCGTGACTGCACAGTCGTAGTTAATAACAACCGATAATGCGCACTTGTAGTTTCTGATTGGCTGGCGGGATATCCGATTTCAATAGGCATGAATGAAAATTACTATCGTAGTAAAATTTTGAGCACGCTCCTCGTTGTCATTCATAACGAATTAATCACATGATTTATTTCAACCAATCTCTGTCCGACTCTCGCGATTAATATTGATGGCTAATGGCGAATGAAAAATCTAGTCACTGTCGCTTTTTAAACGCAGTAAAGCAATATGTTAGCGCCCACTTTGATGGGTTATATGACCCAATATATTATTATTGGAAGGTTCTGACAGCAATACCACCCGATATTTAAGTGGTTCATTGCTTTGGAGCGACCAAGAAAACAGGACTATATGTCAGGAAAACCGGTGCGTAGTAACTGTTATTTTCAAGTAAATCGCATTTGCGCTAAATTGTCAGTTTAAATCGTACAAGTTAAGAAGGGTCAAGCTATCTACTTAAATGCCTTAGAGCTGGTTACGCTTTTTATTGTGGCGGACTTGCGGGTTATTGTTTTATAGTAGAAATGTACGCTGCTTGTACAAGTACAAATATTTGGTAACAGTTATAAAAAAATCTACCCGTCACAGGTACAATTTTATAAACATTTCAACCCCTGTTGTTTTTGGGCAATTAAGACGGTAGTTCTTTGATACAGGTGGAATTCTTTACAAATTAAAGCATATTTTAAATATTTTGAAAATAATAGGACTGGAAGCCATTGCTTTCAAGGTGGTGGTGGGTGGGCTGGAGAGGGTTGCTCAACTAGGTAAGCCACAACAATGTAAGATATTCAATTCTTTGTTTTTGTAGTGGGGTTTGTTTGTGGGTGGGGTGGGAGGAGGGTGTTAAGATATTTATAAATATTGGGTCATTAGTCACTAATTATTATAGCGGGTCTGGAATTTTGAAATATATGTTTGGAAAAAGTATGTAATTTTATTGTGCCCATGGTGTATGAACCCTGAAATTGTTGCAAGCTGGAAAGATGTTACCAATGAGTGTTGTCATACAAATACTGATATTTTGGCAGAGAAAATGTACATTTGCAGACCAAAGTAGTATTGTTTTTGGAGACTTAACACTGAATGACTGTCTCGGTTATCGAGCTTGTAATTTCAGGGGGAAATTTTCCAAAATATTCTTCTTGGTCTGGAAATGGAACGAATGAATGGACATAAAACAAAAACTCAATCTGCTTTTTGACAAATTTACTTGAGAAATATTACAGTACTTATATCACAATGGATGAATCCACTTTTAGTTATTCCCCACCCATCTCTAGCTAAGCTATGCTAGAGCTGGGCGGTCTGACGGTAGTACCGTGAGGACTGCGGTATACCGTGAACCGATACCGTGACCGTTGACATTTCCAAATACCGTGAATACCATAATGTTTGAGCAATATTTGAGAAATAGATCCATAAAATCTGACTTTACCAAGGGTAAATAGGTGCTAATAGTGCCAAAAATACAGGCATCCCTAACTATTAGCCGAGTCGAGGTGAAACGCTCGTTGTAAAAACAAACATCAAGACGTCAATTACAAAATAATGACTGCAGAATTGTATGACAAACGTACGTCTTGAAAGTCTCACGGTAAAATTGCTTTATTTAAAACATCTACTCATTCTCTGGCCGTCCGCCAGTAGTAATTACACTATAATACATTCCCTATTCCCGTTTCTATTATTTGTAATTTATTACTCCAAGCATTTTGTCACCGAATAAACACGCTAGAATAACAAAATAACATACAAACTGCGTGCTATTCAAACGCAACAGCAATCTCGCAAAGACGTGTCTGATTGGTTGTTTATGAACTAGACCGTGGGAAAATACATTGCTGAATTTATCAATGAAAATTTACTGAAACGCAGTATTTGTTCGCGCCATTTTGATCACGTGCTAATTTATTAACAATGAGCAGCTTTGAAGTCATTTTTTTTTTTTGGGCTTGTTTTAAGAAATTTCTTCAAGGATTAAATCCAGTTTAAGTAACGACACCTAAAAATTATAGTGTTTTAGTTTTAGTTGTTCATTTCTCAACTGGTTACACGTCGGAAGTTAGCGGAAATAGCTATTTACATGCATTGTTCACGTGAAGCATGGCGAGTAACGAGTCTGCACATCGGGTACTCGGTAATTATCAGAAGCTTTGGAATCGGCTATATTCAATGTCATGTTTTATGCATGTGTATAGGCCTGTTTGCGCGAGTAACCGAATATACGACTCCAACAGAAATAAAAGAGTACAACACTGGCCTCGTTTAAATACTCGCGGATTTTGTCTGGACTCTGTTTATCAACGCGCTCAACTGCCAAAATAAAATTTACCGTTTGCTGGTCGCACGCATTAATAGCAAGAACAATCCAGATTGAAAATAGCGCACTCCAATGTCTCAAACAGGGGGTTATAGTTTGCGAGTCGACCACACACTTTGACCGATATTCCCGTGAATGATATTATGTCAAGAAAAATAGTGACCTAATAAAGTCGTGAAACTAAACAGTCGCAATAGCCAGAATGTTTTTCTTCTCTAAATCAGAAAGCCGATTTATTTATTTTACCTATATTTACCGTTGATTGGAGATGGAAATGAAAAGGAAATGAAAAAATTTTGTTCTTAGGTCGTGGCATGCCTCAACCTCAAGATGACGGTATACCATGGTACCGCGGTATTTTTTCATGGTACTGATACCGTCACGTAAATGTCAATACCGCCCAGCTCTAAGCTATGCTCCACGCTTTGTCCCAGAATCTCAATTTCATGGTAACTATACAGCTAACTTGGTGAATACTTTGAAACAATCTTCCCTTCAAAACAATCAACAGAATGTTTATTAAATTGGAAAGACATACAATTAATACTTACTGACAGACTACTATGAGAGTTAGTATTGTCTGTCAATTATAATAGTGACTGGTGACATCAACCTATATGTGATGTAATTGATTATGAGGTCAATGGTTGAGTAACTAAACATTTTATCTGTAAATTAGGTAATTGGTGGATAAGTCCATGCTGTAATCAATATGCTAATGATAATTCAGCAACATGCACTTTAAATTCATTATTAACTTAATATACAGATGAAATATGTTCAGATAAAGCAGGTCTGGATAAAAAATGGCGTAGCCAATTTTCGCAACCAATTGGTTACGCAAACTGATTTTTCGCAACCGAACAATTGGCTACGCAGACCTGAAAACATGGGACCCAAAAATGGGTCTCGCAAATATCTGAAATTTTGAGGGCTGCGCATACAGGCGGATAGGGAACTAGTCTCTGATAGGGCACTAGTTACATTGCAATCATCTCACGATGTCAGTTTTTCTATCCGTTTCAATCTTTCTCAAATCAGTTGGATTTCTACAAAAATATTATTGCCTCCATTATTATATGAGATGTTAGCAACCAGATTCAATCATTTTGCAAGATTTGCTGACATAAATAACGAGAAATGTCCGGGGGAAAATGACAACCGAATTTCTTTTTTGGCATCCATTTGGACATTATAATATTTCGCGGTAATGAATATTTATTAGTTATCTACAAAGTGGAGGCGAGCCGTTCACAGATTGGTTGTTTCAAGACACACCCTCTAATTTTCTTCCCGCTACGTGACGAAAAGATTATGCTTGCCGGGGGCTGTCTGAACGGTCATAGATGTATATTATTGGCAAATTAATGCTTGTTGCGCCATGACTTAAATCATTTAAAAAACATTTGCATAACTGACACAATTTGGGCAGGCCTTTTATGGCGGGAATAAAATTGCTATCATAAACAATACACTTTAAAGTCAAGCAGATTACTTGGCTAGGATCTTTAATAACACATTTCGCTAACTTCTGTGTTGTCAAACGTCCATTTTTTTCTCACGTCCAGCGAGTAATCGGTTAGTAAATTTAGGCATTCAAATCGAAAGTATACCTACTCAATCAGAACTGCCAATTGTAATATGCTGTAATTCTACTTAGTAATGCACCCGAGTCCAAATTAAATGTCTGAGAATCAAAGCTGAGCACTCGTACAGATGCTCTATTCTAGAAAAGTATGTAGTATCACGATACATGTGTGCGTGGATCGTACTTGTATCGTGTGACAAAGGATCTTGATGCACCGATGGATCGTTACACCCCTAATAGGCACCTTATTTCCAGGCTTTTATACAGAATTTTGATTGCTCAATTTTTTGGGTGAAAATTTTAGATTTTATTAAAGATTTACTGGAAATTGTCAAAACACTACTACTCATTAACCGCTTGGCTGATTTCAACTAGACTTGGATGGAAGGACCGTGTGGTGGTAAGATTCAGAAAATATATACAGAATTTTTATTGTTCTATTTTTCTGGTGGCCATCTTGGATTTTCTGAAAATAAAATTTTGTAACTTAGTTAAATGTCTACTCACTAAGTGCTTGGACGATTTCAACCAAACTCGGCTGACGGACCATACATGTAAATGGGTAGGCTTCAGAACATGTATACAAAATTTTGATTGGTCAAATTTTCGTTTAGCCATCTTGGATTTTCCAAAAATCCTTTCAAATGCTACTCTTCCGTAATCAATGGCCTGATTTCAACAAACTTGGGGTAGAATGATCCAATGGTGATAGGCTTCAAGAGATCTAATGAGAATTTTGATTGGTCAATCTTCTCACCAGCCATATTGAATTTTCCAAAAATATTCAGAAATCCTTTAAAAGGCTACTCCTTAGCCAATGGTGAATGGCTGGAATGATCCTAATCTTATGATCATACACGTATGCTTCCGAAGTTGAATACAGGAATTTTATTGTTAATCTTTTTCGATTATCCATCATGTCTATTTAAATGCAAATAGTTCAAATGCTAATAATGGTCCAGGTGAGTGTCACAGGCCCGCGGGGCTCTTGTTAGCTCAACTGGCCTGAAAGGCCAAGTGAGCTTATGCTGTGGCGACCGTCCGTCCGTCGTCCGTCCATCCGTCAACTTTTCCTTTAAACGACTTCTCAAGAACCGATTTTAATTATATTTGGCAGGAAGCATCCTTAGGATATAGGGATCCAAGTTTGTTCAAATGGAGCCAATCGGGCAATTTGGCCAGCGGCCATCTTGGATTTCGGCCGATTTTAGGAAATGTCTTTAAAAACCTCCGAAACCACTTTTGGAATCGATTCAAAACCCATGAAACATCATCTAGGAAAAAATGTACGCCAAGTTTGTTCAAGAAGACCTGATTGACCAAACGGTTCTGTGGCCATCTTGGATGACCTAGTTTTCCCAAAAACAACTTCTCAAGAACCGCTGAAAGGATCAGGCCGAAACTTGGGAGATATGATCAGGGGCTAAGGGCCATTAAAGTTTGTTCAAGGGAAGTTGATCCATCAAAAAACATGGCCGCGGTGGGCCAATCAAAATGTAGCGTGTTTGGCGGCCATATTGGATTTCTTTATTTGATGGATTTTGAGGCCGAAATTGGTTATATATATGGTTTTGGGTATTCAGAGCTCAAATTTACCATTTTCAAAACTGTCGGATAAACGGTTTGGCGGCCATCTTGGATTATTTTCCGGCCAAAGGCACCCATACTAAAGCAATGGGAAATTTAAAATGTCTTCTGGAGAACTGCTAGGCCGATTTCAATTATATTTAGCAGGAAGCATCCTTAGGGCATAGGGATCCAAGTTCGTTCAAATGAAGCCGATCGGCTAATTTGGCCAGTGGCCATCTTGGATTTCGGCCGATTTTAGGAAATGTCTTAAAATCTCCCAAATCGCTTGGGGAATCAATTCAAAACTTATGAAACCTCATCTAGGGAAAGCCGTAAGCCAAGTTTTCTCAAGACGACTTGATTGACAGAATGGTTCAGCGGCCATTTTGGATGACCTAGTTTTCCCGAAAACAATTTCTTCTCCAGAACCGCTGAAGGGATCAGGCCGAAATTTGGGAGATATGATCAATGACTAAGGGCCATTAAAGTTTGTTCAAGGGAAGTTAATCCATCAAAAAATATGGCCACCATGGACCAATCAATATGTAGCCTGTTTGGTGGCCATATTGGATTTTTTTTATTTGATGGATTTTGAGGCAAAAATTGGTTCTATATATGTTTTTGGGTATTCTGAGCTCAAATTTGCAATTTTTGAAATTGTCGGATAAACAGTTTGACGGCCATCTTGGATAATTTTCCAGTCAAATGCTAAAGCAATGGGAAATTTAAACTGTCTTCTCGAGAACTACTCGGCCGATTTCAATTATGTTTTGGCAGGAAGCATCCTTAGCGCATAGGTATCCAAGTTTGTTCAAATGAACCCGATCGGTCAAATTGCCCGACGGCCATTTTGGATTTCGGCCGATTTTAGGAAATGTCTAAAAATCTCCGAAACCGCTTTGGGAATCTTCATCTAGGCCAAGAGAAGCCAAGTTTGTTCAGGAGGACTTGATTGACCAAATGATTCGGCGACCATCTTGGATGACCTAGTCTTCCCGAAAACGACTCCTCAAGAACTGCTGAAGGGATCAGGCCGAAATTTGGGTGGTATGATTAAGGACTAAGGGCTATTAAAGTTTGTTCAAGGGAAGTTGATCCGTCAAAAAAACCCTGAGCACCATGGGTCAATCAAAATGTAGCGTGTTTTTGCGGCCATATTGCACTTGCAAAAGTGTCCACAAACTCATTTACATGTAAGCGACTACTAAACCACCCACAAATAATTTTGACAAAAATTTATGGTGCTCCAGGTGAGCGACACCGGCCCCTTGGGCCTCTTGTCTTAATAATATGGTGTAAATGGTACATTCAGAACAGTTGATTAATTTTATTTTCTGTGCAGTACTACAGCCATGACATGAGTCATGAATTCAGCCAGGGATCTATGAATTTTCTGATCAAATGTACTGATCCGTATGGATTATGATTAAAAAAGTTAATTTCTATCCATGATAAATTTCTTCAATCTTAGGCACGAAACTGGATAAACTGGGCCGTATAGCATATGCATGTCATGTACATGGTAATTTATTGAAGGTGTTGTTAACCATGACAAATCCCTGAAAAAGTAAATTCTTTATGGTATAAAAGTTATTCTGCTGAATATTTTGAAATTCATTTTACAGAAAGACATTGTTGCCTTAGCCAACAATAGCTTCCAGTCAAATTAATTTCAAAATATTCAACGGTTTTCCTGTATATGGTAGCAATGAAGAATTCATCGGTGAAATCGTAAATGATTATTTTCGTCCTTTGCTTGCCTTCCAGGGATGGTACATCATAACATATGCACTGGGTATTTATTTACTGAATCTGTTTATAGCTTTTCTCACGCCGCAGATAGATCCTGCTATTATGGACGATACTGGTAAGTCTACGACGGAGAGAGATACATGTGTACAGTACACTTCATACTCTATGTTCATGTGAATAAGTTTTAACTCTTTAACCACAGGGCTTTAGATTTAGGCACAGAGAATGTAATGTTAGACTGCATGTTCAATTGAGCTTTTATGCAACACCTCCCCATCGACACTGTAGACCAAGGCACCCTCATCGCTCTACCCAAGCCCAGGAAGCCACCTCCTCCCCCCCCCCAATCTGCGGCCCATTGTGCTCCTCAACAGCATACAGAAAATCCTATCCAATGTTACTCTATCCCGCATCCGAGAGGAGATCGATGACTTCACCGGATCTTGTCAAAGTAGCTTCAAATGTGGATGCAGCTGTGCAGACACGATAGTCATGTCGAAATACTGGGATTTCCACAAAATGGGCATTGACATGCAGGGCTTTAGATTTACCTCATTTGGGCACACCACCTATCTGGTCCGGGGTCCACAAATGCTCCGAGAAACTAGAGAATTTTGAAATCTGAGAGATTGATTTTGAGCCATTTTAGTATAAATAGCACTATAAGACCTCTGAATGGCCATAAAATGGCATATCAGCCATCTCTGAGTATTTAATTGACTGTAAATCAGTTAATTAGTGTTCATAGCAGCCAGTAGGATTTTAATTTGGGCTCACTAATATGGGCGGATTTCATTTGAGCATGACTTGTAAAGTCATAGCTGAGGGGTAATGTAAAGCGCAGAACCCTCAAATTTGTTCAAGAAAATTTCAATTTTCTCAAAGAAAATGTCCTTTTGCAGACCAAGAGAAGACTGTTTTTGAAAATTTAACACTGGAATGACTGGCTCGGTTATCGAGCCAGGTATTCCAGTGGTAAATTTTCAAAAATAGTCTTCTCTTGGTCTGCAAATGGGCATTTCTCAAGACCACTGCAGAATCCATTTTTGGCTGATATGAGCGTTAAAGGGTTAAACGTGTTTCCAAAAATCATAATCATGTTATTTACATGTCGTGCACTGGACCTTTCCAGTTTATCTATCCATCATAGAACAGCATAATCAACTACGTGACATGTAGGGCGACATCATAATCAATGATATGACGTCATGAATGACGTTGATACATTAAAGTATGTCACGAAAGTGTAATTCAGACGGACTAAGCGGTGTTGTATGAGTTGTATGTCTTTACTATTTAATAAACATTCTGTTGAATATTTTGAAACTAATTTGACAACAGCACCCGGTCAAATTAGTTTTCAAATATTCAACAGTTTGCATGTATAGTTTTCTGGAAATTGATCGATTCTCACATGAGCGAGGTGTGGGTGGAGCTTAACTAGGGATGGGTGGGGCATAGCTAAAAATGGAAAGGTCAATTTTGAACACGATGTAACAAATGCTCTGGTGAATATTCTAACCTTACATTTACAGCAATAGGAATAGAAGATATTGCTGCCTTTTGCAGTAAATTGACAATTGTTTCCAGATGATAACTTACATGTAGCTACCATTTCTCAGGTCGCTTTTGAAACTGCCTTCTTATTTTGTATTTGGTGTCTTATTTCTAAATTTAACGGCCCGTGTATGTTTACAGGGCATAGTTTATCTGGTATCGCATCTCAATTTGCTACACATGTAGGCAGTTGCTATACATTCCGCAATGATGCATACATGTAGCTATATCTGGTATGCAAAATTTGTACATGATTGCAATTAATCATTGATTTTCTTAACTTCTCATTAACCCTTTCAATTACAAATTCCTGAAAAAGTAAATTCTTTACTACGTACATGTATAGCATTTTCGCATAGTCTCTTGAATATTTTGAAATTAATATGACTGGAAGCTATTGCTGGATAAGGCAGCAATGGCTTCCAGTCAAATTAATTTCAAAATATTCAACAGCTTCCATGTTTGTTTGCTCTTAGATTGAGATACATGGAATTTATAGGTGAAAGAGTTAATTGTTATACATTTTTGCTGACAACTAACGTATACAACTTATAGTTTGCATAGCAATACATGCTATGCAAATATCAAATTCTAAATTATGCCCTTGTTTACATGTAAATGCAAATGTTTCAAATGCTACATTTATTGGTTCCAGTGAACGTCACATGCCCGAGCCCAGTGAGTGCACAGGCCCTCGGGCCTCTCATATTAAGAGGAGATGCAGTCATTCGTGCTTGATTATTTTTAGCTCGACTTTAACGAAAATAAACCATTGTGGTACCCAGCTATGCCTGCGCGGGTTGCGGTGCCATCTTCGTCCAAATCCTGTTTAGCTCAACCTAGCAGTTCATATCTCTGGATAATCAAACTTGACCCAAATGTGGATACATACTTCCGTATAATGACAAGGCATCACACAATGATGTTAGGTTCAAAAGGTCAAAGAGCACGGTCACTGGGATTGTGGTAAAGAACTTTTCAAAGATTTATGTTTTCCGTCTAGCTCAGCTTAGGCCATTATATTTCATCTTTGGTTAATCGTACTGGACTCAAACTTGGACATATGTTTCCTTATAACATGTATAATGACAGTGCAACACACAGTGACTGGGTTCAAAAGGTCACAAGTCAAGGTCGCTGTGACCATGGTAAAACTTGGTTTCAAAATTTAGCTCATGATATCTCATATGTTAATCATACATGTGCTGCACTCAAGCTTGGACACATGCTTATGAGACGGGATGACACAGTTACTTTGTGGTCAAAAGGTCCTGGTAACTGATAAATGTATTGATAATCCTTCTATTTGTATTTTTTAAGTCAAGCTTCATAGTTCCACATTTCTGGTTGGTTATTCATTAATGATATGTCAGCTAATGGATGAGTCCACTTTTAGCTATGCCCCACCCATATATAGCTAAGCTGTACGCATGTTTTGCTGGTGTTGGCATCGATCGAACCCTGAACTCCCTAAATCTCATTTTCCAGAAAGTTATATACAAATAAACTGTTAATACAATGGTGGTCCAGTCAAATTAGTTTCTAAGTATTCGACAGAATGGTTATTAAGTAGTAATATGGGAGACTACTAAGAGTTCCTTCAGACGTACATGTGTAGGTAGATAAGCCTTTCATGAAGTATTTTAAGTGTAACGTCAGCCTGCCTGTGATGTCAGCCTACCTTTGATGTATTTGAATATGACATCATATCCTTGGATTCTTCTGCAATGTATTTGTTTTTCTGAAAAGCTTGTTTCCGGTGGATATGCCATCTTCTGCTGACTCTTGTTTACTATGTCATGTTGTTTTATTCCCTCAGAGGATGGGCCTTCTTTACCCACCAAAGTTAATGAAGAATTCAAACCTTTTATGAGAAGATTACAAGAATTTAAATTTTGGTAAGTACATGTTTGTTTGGTTTATTTTTTTAAATATCCAGAGCAAGTTTTATCTGTCATCCATTCCTGTGTCCCTTTAGTCGTTATAGACCATATAAAAACTTGTAAATTCTACATGATGTAATGAAAATTTTGTTTAATATTTAGAAACTATTTTGACTGGGAGTTGAACTGCTGACAGCAATAGTTTTTCCAGTTGAATTAGTTTCAAAATTTTCAAAAGCTTTCCTGTATTGATGTCTTGAAATTGAGACACTGGAATTTCCATGGTTACGGGTTAAATGTCACACAAGATAAACTTATTTCTCCGGGATAACTTTAACCCTCATGGCGGCCAATAACGGCTTCTGCAGTGGTCTTGAGAAATTACTATTTGCAGACCAAGAGAAGACTACTTTTGAAAATTTACTACTAGAATGACTGGCGCGATAACCGAGCCAGTCATTCCAGTGGTAAATTTGCAAAAATAATCTTCCCTTATTCGGCAAATGGATGTTTTTTAGGTGAAGATAGAAATTTTTATGGAAAAGATTTGAAGGTTAACCCTTTAACACTCATATCAACCAAAAACGGCTTCTGCAGTGCTGTGGAGAAATGTCTATTTGCATACCAAAAGAAGACTATTTTTGAAAATTTACCACTGGAATGACTTGCTGTCATACCAGTAGTAAATCAGGGATTTTACTGGACTCGAAATCCTGCATCATATACCCTTAAAAATACACACAGTACCCACAAAATATAGAGAGCGCATCCCTACGGATGCAAAGACACCAACCCCAATAAATTTATTACAACAAACCTAGCCATTACAAATATCTAAGCCACTAAATATTCAATTGAAATTTGCAATAATTTGCAAACATTTTCAGTAGTTTGACAAGTCGTCTTGTTACTGTTTGATGTGGAGAAAAATCTGCTTTTATCTCAGTGCCAATGTCCTAGATATCCCTAAAATAGGTTATTGCAGCATTTCTGGCACACTAGGACTGCCATTATTGATCTTGGGACCCTCAAAATAAGGTGTGTTGAGTTGGACTCCCAAATTTACAGACAGGTAAATCCCTGAGTAAATTTTCAAAAATAGTCTTTTTGATCTGCAAATGGACATTTTCTATGAGAAAATTAGATTTTTCTTGAATAAATTCGAGGGTTAAAGGATTAAAACCTGCAATCCTAACTGTGACAAAGGAAGAATACAAACACCATTTCACTGCAACATTTGTACATGGAGCGATTCATTTCTAGCTATGCCACACGTAGCTGTTCTGTTTCATATTGTGAAAATGAACTTGTCTTAATTTAACTTCTATGTTGCCAAATTATGATGCAGTAATTGAAATGAATTCAGAAATCTAAAATTTTCTATTTCAGGTATTCAGCGAGTAGAGCAATCGTTATAGCAACAATTTGCACATTTTTCGATGTGTTTAACATACCAGTGTTCTGGCCGATTCTTGTTATGTATTTTATCATCCTCTTTACGGTTACAATGAAGAGACAGATTAAGGTAATATACAGTCATGTATGTTTCAAGGACATTCAAATGTTGAAGTGTTAAAGTAAAAACTATTTCATTTCTCCCAATCTCTCCCTCCCTCCCTCCCTCTTAAAAACTCTGCAACCTGAGGTTGGAAAATGTCCTCGGGATTACGGTAAAGTTCTCAGTCACTCAGTCACTCACTCACTCACACACACACACTCACTCACTCACTCACTCACTCACTCACTCACTCACTCACTCACTCACTCATGCACACTCACACTCACTCGCTGCACACACACTGTCAATCTCCTTACTTTGTATCACTCACCCACCTACTCTTCTCTCTATCTCCAACTATCTTTCTCTCTGCACTGATGCCACATTTTCCCTCCTTTAACCCTTTAACACTTATATCAGCCAAAAACAGTTTCTGCAGTGGTCTTGAGAAATGTCCATTTGCAGACCAACAGAAGACTTTTTTTTTAAATGTACCCCTGGAATGACTGGCTTGGTTATCGAGCCAGTCTGTCCAGTGATAAATTTTCAAAAATATTCTCTTGGTCTGCAAATGGACATTTTCACAATTAAATAAGCGTAAATCTGTCATGGAGGTGGCAAAAGTCTGTCAGTAACGGATGGTATGTCTTTGTTTAATTTACAATGTTATAAACATTACATTGTATATTTTGAAACTAAATTGACTGGGAGGAGTGGGAGCTGTTTTTGAGCTCTCAAAAAAGTCTTGGCATATTCTACAGCTTACTGTTTAGTTTTGAAATATTGATTTTGTGAATTCATGAATAAAAACTTAAAATCGATTCAAAAATGCGTTCAAAATGTGCAGAGTTTAGCGAGAAATGGAGGAATCCAATTTTAGCTATGCCCCAGCCATCTCTAACTAAGCTCCACCCACACTTTGACTGCAGCAATGCCCAGTCAAATTAGTTTCAAAATATTCAACAGCATGTGTATTAAATAGTAAATACATAGAATTCATACAACAACACTTAGTCCGTCATCAATTAAGCATTCCTGACAAACTTACCTACGTCATTCATGACGTAATTGATTATGATGTCATCCTGCTCATCACATACATGTAGTTAGTTGATTATGACATCATATGATTGATGGATAAACTGGAATCCTCTATTGGTGAGGCGTCACTAGAAATTGATCACTTTATTTTGTTAATTTCCTTTCAGCATATGATCAAGTACAGATATATACCATTGTCGTTTGGAAAAGCAAAATACCGAGGGAAAGAAGACACCGGGAAAGTTGTATCCTCATAACAATAATAAGTTCAAATTTATCATCATCATGCCTTCATCTTCCCATCCATAGCCAATTGTACATTGAATTTCATCAATATGATTATTATCATTATAATATAAAATACTGTCTACCTGCCACAGAATTCAATATAATTACACATTTTAAACCATTAACCCTTTAAATGGCCAAGCCGGCCAAAACCGGCCCCTGCAGTGGTCTTGAGGAATGTCCACTTGCACTGAGGAATGGTTTACGAGATTATCAAGCCAGTCATTCCAGTGGTAAATTAAAAAATTATCTATTAGGCTCCAAATGGGCATTCAATGAGAATAAATTTGGATTTTCTTTTCAAATCTTGCCTTAAATGGTTAACACTCAAATCTGCCAAAACCGCTTCCGTAGTGGTCTCGAGAAATGTCCATTTGCAGACCAAGTGAAGACAATCTTTGAAAATTTATTCCAGTGATAAATTTTCAAATATCATCTCTTGGTCTACAATTTATCATGTGAACGTTTTCATTCTGAGTAATTTTCTTGATCAAATTTGAGAATTTTAAGTGTTAAGCACCCGGCTGTGTGCAGCACTAACACATGGTCTTTTAACCTGTTAACCGACGAACCCCTGAAAAAGTTATTTCTTTCTGATTCATATCATATTCTGTTGAATATTTTGAAGTTAATGTGAGTGGAAGCCGTTGCTGCCAAAGGCTGCAGCGGTTCCAGTCATATTAATTTCAAAGTATTCGACAGCTTTCCTGTATTAATGTCTCAAAATTGAGATAGAGGGAATTCGTGGATGAAAGTGCTAAGAAACAAGAGAAGTGTTCCAGGATATGCTGTTTGGAATCAAAAGATCGTGATCCTGTAACCCTCAAATTTGGTTTAAATAATCTGTTTTCTCATAGGAACTGTCCATTTGTTTGGAGCACAGATTATTTTTGAAAATTTATTACTTGAATGACTGGCTCAGTTATAGAGCCAGTCATTTCAGTCGTAAATTTTCAAAAATGGTCTTCGCTTGGTCTGCAAATGTGCATTTTTCAAGATGACTGCAGAAGTAATTTTTGGCCCCTTGAGCGTTAATGGGTTGAAATGGAACAGTGGTCTCTTACCATATGCCTGTATGCTTAGCTTTATGGGATGACTGATTTATTGAAAACTTCGCTCGATATTTGGCGAGATATCGAATTTTGTGGTCGGGTCATATCGATGTATATTGTATTTTATTATTTTATAAGCGGACCGTTGTAAATCTCAAGTGTATAATAGCTATATTTGTTTATATTAATTAATTATTAAAATATATACAGTTTATAGTTTAAGTAGTCTGATCATGTTATGCATGTAATTACACATTTATAACAAGATAATGTTTTGTTGGTGTTTTAAAGTGATGGTAATCTACTCGACGGAACTTATGCAGTTTATTTAAGAAATCAGAATTATATGGGTCAATGTATGTTAATAATAGAAATTATACATTAATCAATTTTATTCTAAATTCTCAGATATTGGGTTTTAGGGGTGGGGCATAATTTTAAACATTTTCTTCCAGCTTTTCATTCTAGAATAGAGAAATGTAGGGGTCAAAATGTAGGGCTCAAACGATGAACCTAGGCCATTCAGAATGATTAGATAGGAGAAAAACATGAGGACCATAAGAGGGTCGGAATGAATGCCACTTCATCTCTGAAATCCCAGCCTTAGCTCAGTTTGGTCTGGTGTGTCAGTCAAGTCTCTGCGTTCATTGTCAAATAAATCACTTGTTACAAAGTAGCTGGTGTTAGTCATAATGGCGTACATTATGCCTGTCAATGAAACGGTCTCTCATGAATGTGTGTGAAATACATGTATTTGTGTGATAAATTTGCGGTTTTATAATCATTCTTTTGGATATTTTGAAATTAATTTACTGGGAGCTGTTGCTACCTATGGCAGCAACAGCTCCCAGTCAAACTAGTTTCAAAATATTTGCCAGCTTACATTGTACATGTACGTATGCAATGTATAATTAATCACCTTGAAATTGGGATTCTGGCCGGTTTTCAAAATTTCGAGGTATACAATGTATAAATCGATTAAAATATATGTACATAGTGTGCGGAGATTAGTTAGAAATGGGTGAGGCATACATTTGTAGCTACAGTGGATCCGTCCATTTCCAACCACTAATACAAACACGCTGTTGAATAGTTGAAAGTAATTTTACTGAAAGTAAAATATTCACCCAAACTTCTTACATTGTAACCAAATGATCATATCTGATGAACCTGTACGGTTAACATGTATTTCTCCACGTGACTCCACAATATCTAACCAGAGTGACGTTGCCAGCGACTCAGTTAGTGCTGAAGAAGTGACCGAGATGGTCACGAAAGCTACACTCAAACAATTTCTACATCCCGGAGAGGTAACTAATTTTTCCTTATTATTATGGTTAACATGTGTTGGTCAGACATTAACCCTCTAACACTCATATCAGCCAAAATGCATTTTGCAGTGGTCTTGAGAAATGTCCATTTGCAGACCAAGAGAGGACTATTTTTGAAAATTTACCACTGGAATGACTGGCTCGATAAACGAGCCAGTCACTCCAGTAGTAAATTTTCAAAAATAGTCTTCTCTTGGTCTGCAAATGGACATTCTTAATGGGAATATTAAATTTTTTAAAACGTTCGAGGGTTAAAGGGTTAAGAATATGAGGATACATGTATGTAAGGACGTTATTCGAAAAACACGTGGGGATAATTTCAAGAATTACAGGGAGCTATGGCCTACTTATATAATGAGCATTGCTCAGATTATCGCTAGTAATGGTTTCATATATCCAGCAAAGGAACTATTTTAATTAATTTGACTGAAAGTTATTGATGTCTAAGGCAAACATATATGTACATGTATACATGAGTATTCCATGCAGACACACATTATGTATCACATTTTTGAATGGGGTGTTGATTTCTTCAAGATGGCCAAAACTGCTTTGCCTTTGAGAAAGCTCATTTGCAGGACAAAGGAAGACTGTTTATGATTAGTCAAATTAGTTTCAAAATATTCAACAGCATGTTTGTTAAATAGTATAGACATACAATTCGTACAATGTGTCAGACTAAGAGTTATTAAAGACATGCCAAATAGAATTATTTATGACTTAATGAATATGACATCATCCTACACGCCAACTTAGCTGATTATGATGTCAGATTAATAGATGGATACTGTGGAAAGGTGAATCCTCATTCCAAATAAGATCTTACTCCATGTAAACTCGTGTGCTAAATTTCTAGAAAATCTCAGCTCATATGAGAACGTCTATGTATCTTACATGTTTAGCCATATGTTTACACTTCCAGGTATAATTGTACCAGGCTTGCCTAAATCCATTGCAGTATTCATATGCAATGTACCTTCATACCCGCATGTACAGTAAACTACACTTTACCAATTTAGAGGTCAAGTCCAGAAAAAGATGTCATCTAGTGGTAGTCAGTATTAAATGTCCACCAACTTGCCAAGAGATTTTTTTTAATGTACCACTTGGATGGCTACATCACTAACCACGGCAGGCATTTCAGTGGTTAATTTTCAAAAATAGTATTCTTGGTCTGTCGATAATGTACATTACGTAAGCGCAAGTTTTCAGCTTTTGTCCAGTCTTGAGCCTTAAACACTCTAATGGTTAAATTTTGTCAAATTTTTTTTCCAGGGAATTTCACGATTTCCTTAATGATAGTGTCCATTTGCTGACCAAGAGAATAATAATCTTGACAATTTACCACTGAAATGGCTGGCTCGATAATCGAGCCAGTCATTCCAGTGGTAAAGTTTAAAAAATACTCTTCTCTTGGTCTGAAAATGGATATTTCTCTCACTACACACAAGGTTAGCTTGATACTAATATGTGTACAATTTGCGGTTGTTATCCTGACACCCATGCGTTGGTTACACACACACAACCCCGACCACCTCCACTAGAGGTATCTATTTCTAGTTATGGCCGGCCAACTTCTAACAAAGCTCCACCAACTTTTTACACATGTTTGAATCGATTTGAAACTTTGAAACCTGAATTTCCGGATTCTAATTTTTAAGTTAATTATACATGTAAACTGATGAAAATCTCGCATTCAAATTAGCTTCAAAATATTCAACAGAATGTTTATTTAATTGTAAATTCTTCAAAGGCATACGATTCGTTCACTTAGTTACAAACTTTTCGATTTTCATCACAGAACTATGCGTCATTTTAATTGTGATGTCAGTTAACATGTGACATATTTGATTATGACATCAGACACTTGAGTGACAGGTCAGATCTCGTTCTTCTCTAAGCATTAACGTACATATATGTAAGGGAATATATGTTAACGGTGCTAGAAATTCACAGAAGAATGCTTGAAAATAAAATTGTCAAAATTGTATGCATTTAGAGGTTTACGTTGTATGCCTAGATGTAATGAAACAAAATAAAGTTTAACATATGATGATTTCATTACGTATAAATTAATATAATTTTTTAGTTGTGAAATTGAATTAGATACATGGATACCTAATTTAACTTCACATTAAAAAATATAATATTAAATCGTATGGAATGAAATCATATGTTAAGATTTATTTCACTTCATTAAGGTACACAAATTAATCCTCTAAAAGTATACAGTTTGAACAATTTTATTTTCACACATTCTGATGTGAATATGCACCTTTAACTGTTCAATTTTTTCCGTTTTGTAGGAATTTTATTGTTATTTACAGCCATTTCAGTCTGATGCATAATGAATGTCTTCCAGTCATCTATTGTGGCTTCAATTCAATTCTGCTGTATAACTGCCTCACTGCTGCAAGCTACCAGACAATAGTTTCACAGGGCAAAAACTCCTGACTTGCTGAATATTTTGAAAAGAATTTCGCCACCAACAACTTTCAGTCAAATTCTTTTCAAAATATTTAGCAGGTCCAGAGATATAACTGTTGGAATATGTCGTCTGCAGAAACCCAGCAGTCAGACGGTTAACCCTTTAACGCTCACAACCCATAAATGACATTGTGGTGTAGGGAATTTTCTATGGAATATTATGAAACTAATTTGGCTGGGAGCTTTCCCTAGGCAGGTGCCTGACAAAGTATTTTTAAAATATTCAACAGCTTTCATCTATAGTTGTCTGGTTTAAAATATTGCTTAAAACATAATAAAATCAAACTGGACCATCTCTTAAAGGTGCATATTCACACCAGAATGCTTGAAAATAAAATTGTTAAAATTGTATTCTTTTATAGGCTTAAATTATGTGTCTATATGTAATGAAACGAAATCAATCTTAACATGTGATGACTATTCCATATAAATTAATATAATTTTTTAAGTTGCGAAATTGAAATTGAGGCGTGTATTTTAAGATTTATTTCGTTTCATTACATATAGGCTCACAGTTTAAGCCTCTAAAAGTAAAATTTAAACAATTTAATTTTCAGTAATTTTGCTGTGAATATGCACCTTTAAGCCTTTCATCAGTAAATACAGGAATGTCGAATATTTTAATGTTAATATGACTGGAAACCATTGCTGCCTTATTAGTCATATTAACTTCAAAATGTTCTACAGAATATTATGCTATGCATTGGAAAAAATTACTTTTTCAGGGATTTTCCCGTCCATTAATATTAAGTAAACAGCAGATGACCTGTTATCATCATGGATCCACCCTATTCACGGCTGTAAGGTCATCAGAGTCGAAAAATACATGACTAATATAATATTTTACTATAAACAGTATTTGATAATTTGGTGGAGAATGCAAGATTTTGATAATTAGAAAATAATGAGTGTCTTTTGTCAAAATAGGATCATCCTGTGCAGTGGCATTGAAAAATGTCCATTTGTGGGTGAAAAGCTGAGCTTTTGAAAATTTGTCACTGCAATGAGTGGCTCAGTTATCGAACCAGTCATTTCAGGGGTAGATTTACAAAAAGTCTTCTTGGCCTGCAAATTAACATTCCTGAAGCCATGCCCAGTAAAGGGTTAAATCATCTGACGATTGTAAAGCTTTTGAAAATATCGCAAAAGATTCCTTGAAAATGGTTGAACAAAGTCCTTTTAACCCTTTAACACTCAGAAAAACTATTTTTGAAGATTTATCACTGGAATGACTGGCTCGATAAACGAGGAGCCAGTCATTCGAGTGATAAGTTAAAAAACAATAGTCTTCTCTTGGATATTTTTTAGAAGAAAGTTGATATTTTCTTGAACAAACTTGATGGTTAAAAGTTCTTGAATTTTCACTCTCCTTGCCCTGTTAAATGTCTCCTATTTAGTTCAAACCATGCTTCCATAATAATATTGTATTTTAATTATAATGGTTAACTATATATAACTTGTGTTACGTGTCTTGTTTAGTATAAACAAGATTTTGTTAGGGTGGGTGATGATGAGAATAGTTCCTTTTTGTGCTGCATCCAGGGGTGCGTTTTCGTGACTGCCGCCGCCATTGAATTTACTGGCTTGCTTCATTCACCACGAACCCCTAAGCCATAGCAGGATTTAACCGTGATTACATAAGTTGTAATATTTTGTTGGGCGCCGCCATTTTGGAACTTTTTAACCAGTAACCACGAACCGAGATCAAAACTTCCAGAACGTGAAAACACAAGATTCAGGAACCAAGTCTGGATTTACTGACAACGCCACTCATGAAACCGCACCCACAATGTTACGTGTGTAGTCTGTCCCGTGGTATGTGAGTAGTCTGTTCCACATTCTCCCACTTTCCTGCTGGAGGATTTGTAGACACCTGGTCTCTCGATGGCTGTGATAGACTGATACCCTGTAGCCACTCGCAGATATTGACTAAGGATAATAATTGACCTTTACAAGTTTATCCATATATCATATGACGTCATAATCAACTACATGACGTGTAGAATGACATAGATAAGTACATCACGAATGCATATTTGAAGACGGACTATGGGTTGTGCGAATTGTATGTCTTTATTATTTAATAAATATTCTGTTGTTGAATATTTTGAAACTAATTTAACTGGGTGCTGTTGTTGCCATAGACATGTATACTTTGAAATTGATAGTTAGGCATTCAGGGATTGATCAATCACAACACGACGAAGTATGGGTGGAGCTTAGCTAGAGGTGGATGTGGCATAGCTAAAACTGGAAAGGTTCATTGGCTCCTGACTCGATAGGTTTCCAAAGTGGATGGAGTACATCTCTAATGTACAGCCAAAATAAAACGTGATGTTGAATATTTTGGATTTAATTTGATTGGAAAAAAACAATTCTTACCTCGTGTTCAAAGTTGTACTGATTATCCTGTTTTTATATTTGTTTGGGAAACATATAAACTTATTTAAAAGTAGTACTGTGAAAGTCTAGTTATCAAAGCTGATGGCAGAAAGACTGGTGGGCATATTGAGAATAGACTTGTTATACAGTGTTGCTATCTTAGCTCTTTAATGGTCAAATTTGGTAGGAAAATCACAATATTTTCTTATTCCAGTGGTAAATTTTCAAAAATAATCTCTTGGCCTGTAAATGAACATTCTTCAAGACCACTGTAGAGGCCGGGTTTGGCCAGCATGACCATTAACGGGTTAAATAGCAAGGTTTTCGCATCACTGTTCTCAAAATGATACATTGTCTTAGCTAATGATGCTCAAAACTACACGAAGACATATATATATATATATATATATATATATATATATATATATATATATATAAATAATATACTACACTACAGATCTGAAATAACATTACATGCTCCCAAAACAAAATAAAGACCTGCCTATATTTACAGCAACAGGTCATTACATGCTCCCAAAACAAAATAAAGACCTGCCTATATTTACAGCAACAGGTTCCTGTTCAAATTAGTTTCACAATATTCAACAGCTTTCATCTATAGTTGACTTGAAATTGAGGTTTTGGAATGTTTAATTAGTTAAATTATCGCTCAAAACATAACAACAAAATCAAACTGGATCATCAGTTGACCCTTTCATCGCTGAATTTCTCCCCCCCCCCCCATGTCTAAACAATGCAGGAATGAGGTTTAAAATTTTGGGCCTAATTTGATTTGAAGCCATTGCCTAAGTCAGCAATGGCTTCCAATCAAATTATGTTCAAAATTTTCAACAGATCATTTCTTACGTCGTGGTCAAAATTGTACTAACTAACATGTTTCTGTTTTTGTATTTAAAATATGTTAACTTATTTATGAGGTGTACTGTAAATTAATTATTCCTATGTTGTTAGCACATCAACCCTTTAATGGCCATGATTTGAAAAAAGAAATTGAGATTTTTGATAATTGAATGACTGGCTCGATTGTCAGTAGTTATTCCGTTTGGTAAACTTTAAAAAAATTGTCTTGTCCTATGAATGGACATTTCTTAAGACCATTGCAGAGGGCGAGTGTTGAGCGATTTGGGAATTAAAGAATATAAATGTCAATATAATCTAAGGCAGCAACAGGTCCCAGTCAAATTATTTTCAAAATATTTAACAGATTACCTGTGTTAGTGTCTTATAACTGAGACGCCAGGATTTCATGGGTTAATGCCTTAGCCCTTAGGACTCTGGTGTCAAAACTTTAAATTTTAAAATTAAATTAATAGATGAACGGGTGTTAATTTTTCAATAAATTTGGTGGGAGATGGTGCTGCACCAAAATTGTTGAAAAATGTACACCCGTTTCTGTGATATTGACACAATAAATGACGGAATATTTACATCAGAGTGGTAAGGGTTAAACAATGGTCTTGAGAAATGTCCATTAACATTTGAGTATCCCCAGCAAGCCCACTGCTGAAACAACTCGCTCAGTAATCGAACGAGTCCTTCCAGTTGTAAGATTTCAAAAAGTGTCCTTGGTCTGTAATTGATCGTTTCTAATTGTTATTTTTTCCTAACGACTGATGTATAAAATAGGCTACAATAGTTTATAGGCTAAAAGCTATATTTAAGTGAAAATTGCTTTCCTTAACCTAGTTTCCAGGTTAATACTGCACTGTCTGAGGACATCTAGACACCGCCGGTATTACATGTGCTAGATTGACAATCAATCTGATTTCCTAGTCTAATAAAATATTCAATACTTACGCCGCGGGACTGTTCAGAAATAACATAACATGTTTCCAACACAAAATAAAACTTATTGTTGAATATTTTGAACATAATGGAGGAATCCATCTATGCCACACACGCACGCACACACACACACACTTAGCTAAGCTCCGACCACGCTTCGCCCGTGTTGGGATTGAGATCGAGTGCTGCACTCTCTGAATCACTGAATCACAATTTCCAGAAAACTATGCAGGTAAGCTACTGAATATTTTGAAACTAATTTGATTGGGTGCAGCAACGGCACCCATTCAAAATAGTTTCAAAATATTCAACGGCATGCTTATTAAATAGTAAATACATAACCTGACGGACTATTACGCATTTATGATGGACTAGACCGAGTCATTCATGGCGTAATTGATTATGACATCGTACACATCACATAATTGATTATGACATCATATTATTGATTGATAAACTGGAATCCTCCATTGAAGATCTCCAATTATGTTCAAAATATTCAACAGAACATTTCTTACATCGTGTTCATCATTGTACTAATGTTTCTCTTAGTTTTGGAAACATGATATGTTATTTATGATCTCTACTGTATGCTCAACGGGACTATAATAGCTGATATATTCATGGGTTATATTCTGTTATAACTTATAACATTTCTACTTTTGTATTTTAGTGTGTATTGTAATATTTATTTTTGTCTGATCTGCGAGGTAGAAAACGTGACATAGGTATCGATTTTTTGTTTTGAGCTTTTTCTCATATCTTTGACCATTTAACCCTTGGATTTGTTCAAGAAAATCTAAATTTTCTCATAGAAAATGTCGATTTGCAGACCAAGAGAAGACTATTTTTGGAAATTTACCACTGGAATGACTGGTTTGGTTATCGAGCCAGTCAATCCAGTGGTAAATTTTCAAAGATAGTCTTCTGTTGGTCTGCAAATGGGCATTCCTCAAGACCACTGTAGAAGCCATTTTGGCTGATACGAGTGTTAAAGGTTTAAAGAATGATATTGCAGTTTTAAAGGGACAGATTCACACCAGAATGTTTACAATGTACAAATATAATTGTTAAAATTGTAAACTTTTAGAGGCTTAGCTTATTTATCTCAATTTAGTGGACAAAAATAAATCTTAACATATGACGATTTCATTCCGAATAAATTAATATGATCTTTTTTTAACCCTTAGCACACTGTCAAAATTTAAAATTTTCAAATTAAATTAAAGGGTAAATTGGTGTTCATTTTTCAGAAAATTTGGTTGGAATATGGGTCTGTCGTAGATAGAAACATCATCCACCAAAATTGTTGAAAAATGTACACCAGTTAATCTGCTATTGACAGAGTAAAAGATACAATATTGACATCAGAGGGGTAATGGTTAAGTTGTGGTATTGAATGAGATATATCTAGGGTATCTTTAATTCAATCCCACAACTAAAAAATCATATATAAATATACATTTTTTATACAGATTAAAATCGTCATATTAAGATTTATTTCATCTCATTAAATTGGGTTTCATAGCGAACGCAGTGAGTGATGGCTTCGCGCAAGAAACCATCGCGGACGAAGTAAGCGTGTATAGATAACATGTACGTACATGTAATGAGGAAAATGAGACAGGGAACCAGGCTAAAATACATATACCATGCGACTGTTTCGTTTCGTCGTGAGATTTTTTTTGTCGATAAACGCGATCTAAAAATTCTAGCGGATGACATTTCATTATGACGTCATAGTTACTATGGACTTGTTTGTATTTCCCCAAATAGCGAGGAGCACCGCGCCGCGATACATCGGTACAAATTTTATAGCGTTAATGGACTGGCACAACTATTTAATGGTGCAGGCCCTGGTAAAAGATGCAATAATGCTGGCGGATATCACTAACAATGGGCAGACGCATTGTTGTGAATATCGTGGACTGGATGTACCAGAATAGCTTCGAATGTACTATACATGGGCATACGTATTTAGGACATTTCGACCCTAGACAAATTCATCCTATTTTTTAAAGCAATAAATGGTGTCTGTGTTCGCTTATAGGCAGCGCCTATTTTCATATTAGTTTCAGCCTCTAATAGGTTGTAGTTTCAACAATATTATTTTTAAGAATTCTGGTGTGAATGTGGGCCTTTAATAGGTAAATGTTGATACATTTCTCCAATGAATGACGGATGACATGATTTTCTTTTCAACCAATTAGAAGAAGCATAGACTGTTTGCCTCGGTGTATACATAATCAATAGTTTGTCCATGTGTTGTAAAAGCAAGCATATATGCAAATAAGCTGGTGAATATTAGGCAGCAACAGCTTCCAGTCTAATTATTTTTAAAGTATTCAATGTGATAATTATTGATACATTTCTCAAATATATGAAGGTTGCTATGATTTACTTTTCAACCAATCAGAAGAAGTGTAGACTGTCTGCCTCGGTGTATGCATAATCAATGGTTTGGCAGTGTGTTGTAAAGGCAAGCATATATACAGATAAGCTAGTGAATATACGTATTAGGCAGCAACAGCTTCCAGCCAAAATATTTTCAAAATAGTCAATATTATAATTAAAGTAATAGTGTTGTATTACTTGTACCTATATGACATCACACACAGAGTTTACTAGACAAAATGGTGGCGGCCACAGTTCATAATTAACCTTTTAACACTCAAGGAGGCCAAAAATGGCTTCTGCAGTTGTCTTGAAAAATGTCCATTTACAGACCTAGAGAATACTATTTTTTGAAAATTTGCCACTCGATTTTCAAAAATAGTTTTCTCTCGGTCTTCAAACTGACATTTTATAAATTTTTTGGATCAAATTTGAAGGTTAAAGTATTTACGGCAACGTTACCAAGCAAATCATTGTGATATAGTTAAAGGAATATACCAGGAATTCAACGCTATAGAATCCATATACAATACAGTACAATACATAATTTGATTTGAGAGTAGTATCGCTTTAATGTAACCGTTAAGCTTAGCTGTACATTATCCGATTGCTTTTGTGTATCGTATTGCAAGTTTGGATTGCCCATGCTGATGAGCGATACACAGCGAAGGGTACTTACCGCTAAGTGTCTGCCTGCTGAATCTCTTGCAGACTGCATTTCGTATAGGATTTAAGCCTGGGTACTGTATGCTGAATATTTTGCAAATGGCTAAGCAAATAATCAGCAACTCCAGAGTTAGTGCCCATTGAAATTATTGCCTGATGGCTTGGATCAGTCAGACATTTAAGTATGGAAAAATGTGTAAATAAGGGGTATGTCGCAAAAACGCTTGAAACCTACATTAGAAAAATATTTAGCCACCTCTTCGTGAGTAGGATGGAGTCTGGTCTTCCAAATAGGTGTGGGTAGTTAGGCGGGTTTGTAATTTAGGCACGCTTCGTGAATATGGCCGCCCCTGAAGTTTCTGTTTATCATGGACACCAGTAACTATAATAGGACAAGTGAGACATGTATATTTACTTGTCATCCTTCTCTTTAGCTATTTAGCCCTTTAACACTCATATCAGCCAATAATGGATTCTTTAGTGGTATTGAGAAAGATCCATTTGCAGACCAAAAGAAGAATATTTTTGAAAATTTACCACAGTAATGACTGGCTCAGTTATCAAGCCAGTCATTCCAGTCGTAAATTTTCAAAAATAGTCTTCTATTGGTCTGTAAATGGACATTTTTTATGAGAAAATTGAAATTTTCCTAAATAAATTCAAGGTTTAAATTCAAGTGTTATAAATGGTTAACCCTCAAATTTGTTCAAGAAAATCCAGTTTCTCATAGAAAATGCCCATTTGTAGACCAGAGATTATTTTTGAAAAGTTATCACTGGAATGGCTGGCTCAGATATCGAGCCAATCATTCTAGTGGTAAATTTTCAAAAATCGCCTTCTTGGTCTACAACAGAATCTGTTTTGACCATCTTGAGTGAATTAAGCAAGGTGTCTGAAAATGCTTAACCATTTGATAGTCAACATCAACCTCTGCAGTAGGCATGTGAAACGTCCATGTGCAGACCAAAAAACAGCTATTTTTAAAATTTTACCACTGGAACGACTTGCTGGTAACCGGAGTCAGTCTTCTTCTTTATTCGCTGTCTTACACCTGGAGTTCAGCTTTTAGAGACAAACAGGCCTGTTTTGGGCAGGTCTCCAGTCATTCCAATGATATATTTTCAAAAATAGTCCTTGGCCTGAATATAGACATTGAAAAAGCAATTCTTTTTTGTTTTCTTGACTAATATTTAGTTATTCGGTTAAATTGCTTGAATACTGTGTAAATTTCTAAAGGTCCTTAAATTGGTTTTAATTTAAATTTGCTTTTGGTTTAACAATTGACTTGTGCAAATGCTTAACCCTTTAACACTCATATCAGTAAAACCAGCTTCTGCAGTGGTCTTGAGAAACGTCTATTTGCAGACAAAGAGGACTTTTTTTTAATTTCTCACTGGAATGACTGGCGCAATAACCGAGTCCGTCATTCCAGTGATAAATTTTCAAAAATAATCTCTTGGGCTGTAAATGGACATTTTCTGAGAAAATTTAAATTTTCTTCAAAAAATTTAACGGTTAAAGCGTTTGTGAAAACCTTTATGACGGCCCGATAAAGGTAATGACATTTAACGTCATAGTTACTGAACCGTTAATCCGTTAACGTCTAAGAAAATTAAAATGTTCACTTTCTGCTTAATGGATGTCCATTTACAGGACAAGAGGAGACTGTCTTTGAAATTTTACCGCTGGAATGACTTGTTCGGTTTGTCGAGCCAGTCATTCTAATGGTAAAACTTCAAATGTCGTCTCTTGACCAGTGCAATGGCCACTTTTGGATGGCTTGTCCATTAACCGTTAAAATCATTTGAAGGCGGGAGAATGCTGGCTGGCTTGTCCATTAACCCCCTCACCGATGAATTCCCCGTATCTCATTTTCAAGGCAACCATGCAGGGAAACTGGTGAATATTTCGAAATTTATTTGACTGGAAGCTGTTGCTGCCTTAGGCAGCAACAGCTTCCAGTAAAATTAATTTCAAAATATTCATCAGATTATGGTTTATATCATAGAATACTTTTTCAGTGAATTGTCAGTGAAAGAGTTAAAATGTCTGACAGTGGTAAAACATCCATGGAAATGGTTTTAATTTGCACTTTCTGTGAAATTGTAACCCATGAAAATTTGTATCCCAGAATTAATAATTTGCATAATAGTGGTGTATGTATACTGAAATATGATAATGATATCCATATTAATAAACTGTGTAAGAGAGATACCATTGCAGAGTATGTGTGAATTGTTTGTGTAAATAAAATTGTAAATAATTTGTGAACTGCGTTTGTTTTCAATCAAACATTCCGGCCTCACAGTGGTCATACGTCATCCTACTTTTTCAAAATATTAGGCCTTTGTTCTGTCTTTTAAGCCAGACCAATTTAATATTTTGTTTTACGAAAATTCTGACCCAAAATACATGATCAGAGATGGGGAAAAATATAATGCACAATTTCAAGCTCACTGTCGGTTTAAGCTATTAAAATATATATAGAGATATCCGCCCATTGCAGCGCGGATCTCGGGGTTGCCGATCCCATATGACGTCTCTCCGCAGTGTACTAAGACCGACTTCTAGAGCCGGTGGAACACACATGTTCCAGTGGGGCCGTGCGATCATTGCCGCCAAGATTGAACCACATGGTGTCGTACCAACTGTTTGTGTCACCGGTGTGTCTATCCATACTAATTTAGAGAATGGAACAATTTAGAATAATATAATAGAAATATAAATAAGTACTATACAAACAAGACAATCGTTTGACAGTAACTGAGCATACGATAATACACAATATGAAGCTAGCTTGTGTTCTTTGCATGTGGTGTCGCTTGAGGTACTGAATGTTGCATGATGGTGCGAGAGGAAGGTGTCTCACACGGCCCTCCATCACAGGAATTCTCGCTGTTGCGAGAGGCAAGTGCCTCGCGCGGGCCTCCATCACAGGAAAATGCCTTCGATGCTGAAGCGGAGGAAAAGAGTTGGCAAAAATGGCCACTTTTGTTCAACATAAAAATGCTAAGTGAAGATCCTAGTGAAACCATAATCAAAGTGATGCGTACCGGTTTACGTGAAGACGGAACGAGCGATTTCCGAAGAATTCCCAAGTCACCGTCTTATGTAGTTCCAAGATGCTGTATTGGTAGATGCCGCTTTATTTATGCAAGCCTTCTGCTACAGTCTAACTTACCAATTAGTTGTTAGAAACGAAAACTCTTTGACCGCAAGTGGCAGGGATTCCTACCTATCATTAGATACAGCTGTCCAATGGCCGCAGACGCTTAGCTTCCCGTAGGTCATGCTGAGGAGCATCTACCTCCATGGACAGTATGCGTACATGTTACATCGCAGCGCATCCAAATTTGATGAAAATCCGGCTACCTTGCTCCGCAACCACATAAAACTTCACCTGGGCAATGGCTACATTTCACATAAGCAAGTTTGATCACTGACCTATCGTTAAGGCAGGGATAGAGAGGCGAATATCCATCGCGTACATCCTTCCAGTGAGGGCGTGGCGGATTCCAAGATCCTTTCCAGAAATTACGAGTTGGATGGAGATGCGCGTCTTGTCCATCACCGAGTCCTACGTATCTAACTTTTGACCTGTCGTTAAGATTAAGTTCCAATGTGCCCAGATATGCACTGCCGGCCGGTAAATAAACTCAAAACTCACATTTATAACTATATGTTTTCGCAGTGCTTTCCTTCGTTGGCAGGGTTATCTAGCTAACAAGTATCCGAGGATACGGGGGAAATGTATGTAGATCAGCACTTTAACCATCGCCGCTCAGAACCCTCCAATACTTTCCCAGGGTCGGATCCGATCAGCGTGCTGATGGGACGTCCAAACAATTGAGAACCATGCGGCTGGTGGATCATGGAAAGAGACAATAACTTGTATATATGAGGCCTTATAGGTATTTTGACCAATTTTACACAACCTTGCCGGAGTGCTGGGCTATATTACCTCAACAACCGGAAAAGAGGCGTACACTATATGTCTCCTAACAAAGAGATTGTCCCTAACCACTTTAACCTATCCTATCGAGCTGAATAGTAAGGTTTAGTCGGTAGCATGCCAGGCTCAAATAACTAGAGCACAGACAGCAACCTCGGTGTAAAATTGATGATGGCGGGAAAAGGTGATGTGGATATAATTTATATAAGAATTAATGAGGTAGTAAGTATCAGGCTGATAGACCTAAACGGTGCGGTTAGTTAAAGCACCGACAGTATATAAGGATAATATGAACAGTAATAAAGAAATTATAACTTGCAGTCTTAGGACCTGGAAGGTACCTAGTAGTCATCAGTACCATATACAGAAATGAATAATAATTAAATATACTATATATAGCTAGTTGAGTACCTAATAGTCACTTGCACGGAACAGGCTACTATGTGTTACTGAAATTGAGGCGCCAACATATTCGTAGCGGGAGTTGACACGTTCTCTGAGGCTTGATGAGTTTCCGCATGCAGATCTCCGCAGCTGATTTCCGCAGGCAGGTCTCCGCACGCTGACTTCAGGATAGATACGGTACAAGCTCAGGACAGTGAAACAGAGCAGTGAAGTAATATCTATTAGATAGTCTGTAACTAAATCACAATTTATGCGGAAGTGAGAAAGTTCTCCGTCCGGTGACGGAAGTAGTAAAATTGAAGTTTTGCCTGTAAGTAAGGAGGGCTTATAAAGTTTAAGCAGTTACATAAACTGGCACACGGTGCGTTGAATAGCTCGGCGCACCTAGCAAAGTTCCAGTAGACTGTGGCCAAAAGTTAAATAAACACACATGACATATAGTGCAGAATTTAGTGTCCACTTTTCAACGTGGTTGCCCGATCCGGCGAGTCGTCCACCAAGAATCACTGTAGCTCTACATCATGTAGGATCACATCCTGGACCGCAAGGGCCCTTTCCGCAAGTGTTCCCTTTAGAAAAGTTCGGAAGCGGGAACCATCACTTTAATTAATTATTGTGCTCCGGGATGGTCGCCCGAGAGCATCCAAAATTGCGTAATGCGGAAAGTCAGAGAACCGCTTTTACATGCGGGTGAGCTGAAAGGCGCAAGGAACCGCGGTGATGTGCTGTATCTTCCGTCGGTGTTCCGGTCCACTCGGCTAGTCCGCACGATTTTAAAATGGTTTACAGTGCTAGAAAGCTTGTTCAATTCTGGTCCTAATTGGTACCAAGAACAAGGAGAACGAATGAATTATAAACATTTATGAGTACCTACTCAGTACACTATAGACATGCACTCACTTCCAATTCCGAGATGTGTTGTCAGGGAAACTCTGACTGACGCGCACCACACGTTTTATCGGATTTTGACGAGAAACCTCTCATAGGGCTTATGTACGCGTACTATCCTACCCAGGTTGTCATGCCCGGAGCGAATCCGGAGTGACCGTTAAATACCCAGCTTTGCTGGGACGGTCAGTACCCGTCCGGTCGGTCCGTGCTACAATAGGCCAAACACAGTCCATCATAAGGAACCTTAATTTTATTGGATCCATCTGTCACCTGACTGGTAACCCCCTTTGCACTGGTTGCAAGTTGCACAATGGTTTAGAGCATGCCCTCTTGAATGAGGTCATCACCTTGAGGTGTTAATGTCTTTAGAAAATAAATGGCTGAGCTAAAATGGATTTATTTTCTAATAAATTGCAATGAAATTGCCATTATTGTGGTGGCCGATGCATGGTCAATGTATATTGATACTGCCAGATCGTTCCATTCTATCTGGCGTCACAAGTCTTGTCCTTGATGCTGTAATCCATATTCCTGTAAACTAAGTAGCCACCAGATTCATTCGGCTTCAGGAGTACCTATGTCACTGTATTGTCTACATAATCATTTCCATTTGTAAGCAAAGAGATCACCGAAGGTATAGACGATCCTTCAATTATAAGACTCCGGGCCTGAGCCAGATACCGCATTGGTATCTGTGCTGCTTCGATGTTGACGTCTTAGCCACCCTGATGCCGCACAAACTGTCAAACATTGCTAGTGGAACTGGTGATAAATCATACTGTAGAACGTCATCTAGATTCACCTCCCAGAAGCTTGGCATCCAATGATCCAAGAGTAAATGATGTTGGTGCAAATCTGATGTGTTGCTTCATCAACTGCATTTTCTTGACTTCCTTGCAGATGGGAGCATTGCATCCATTCAGCCAATAGAGCTCATGTGTTCGTAATGCTATCATCAATTTGCAGAACTTTGTTAACATTGAACTCATCTGGTGAGATTCTACAATTCACTATTTTGAGGATGCCCTCTGTATTATGATGTGCGCTGTCCAAGGGATTGTTTGACTCGTCAAGCCTTTGCCTGAGTTTTCCCATGCTCTGCATCTGATAACATGTGTAACATCATCACTTTGTGGATGGTTTTCGACTTCTCATGCTGAGTTATATCTCGGATGTCCTGTATGTGGCCACAAGGGTGCAGACACAAAGCCCAAGTTTTCTTACCCATTTGGTTTGAATGGGATGGCAAGAAGACCACAGGGACCTTTGTCACAACTTGAAAAGGTGGTTTCTATCATCATATCTGTCCACATTCGATTCCATGTCCGAGAGAGATGACGAGTCACATGTTCAACTTGAAGAAATTGCCTACAGGTTTCATCAGACATACTTCAGATAATCGAAAGTAATATAAACCATGATCATAGTTATGATACCGCGCTGGGAAGAAATGTGGGATCATAAGACTCACTGCACGTAGGTGTAATCCTTCTTTTTCCTTTTTCAGATCTGCCGAATTTGTCAGAAATGCTAACATTCTTTTCTTGAAATGAGGTAATTTGAGATTAAAACTAAAACATTTGGACAGAGATGTATATATTTTAGCAGCAAATATGGAAATCGCAGGTCAAAATGTAACACTTTTGACCAGAAGTATGAAACTTATGATCAGAATTACAAATTCTGTGCTAGAAATGTGCATAGGATAGTAGAATTATGTACGGGACAGAGGTATTATCTTTTGAAAATTACAACAGTCTCCAATTACCAGTTCATACAGCATGTGAATTCTGTATTTGATGAATGATACTCATGACTGAGTTAGAAAATCAAAATTTTTCATTCATCAAGTACAGAATTCATATTCTGTGTAAACTGGTAGATTGAAGACTGGTGTAATTTTAGATTCTTACATCCAATTTTCAGTACTCATTGTGTCTACTGACAAAAATGACTGAGTAAGGCCAGGTACATTAGTGACTGCACACAATATGTGTACTTAGACACTAACCCAAGATTATTTGTTTAACATCTAGGCCATGCAACTCTTTAAACAAACAATATATGCCAGTCTTAGTAACTACTGGTTCTGCAACAATTAACCATTTTGAAATCATTTTCATAACTTGACACAAGGGTTAAATAAAAACTTCAATCACTAAAACTGAATTTTTTCTTTTTAACTCATTCAATAAATACAGTATTTGCCTTAAATATGATTATTGATGTATGTATCAGAGTGTGTGTTGTTAATAACAAGTATATATGAGACTTTGAAAACAGTCTTTAGAAACACCGTGGTCACATCCATCACAGGTGTGTGCTTGTCATTCTGAGATTGACTGAGAATGTCTTTTGGGAATTTGGTACCGGTATTACAGATGTTATTCCATTTACTGCATCCAATCATTTACGAATGATGAAGAAGAAATCATAGAATGCATCTCATTGCAAGGCCTTCTTATCTGTTACACTAGACATTGATTTGGTGCACACTCATCACCCTGGCACATGCTGCAAAACAAAGGAAAGTACTTTTGAATCATATAATATAATATTCACCAGTTGGGCCCCCTGGAATTGCAGTCAAAGAGAATGCTATTCTTGGAATCTTATCACTGAAATGATTGGCTCAATCACCAAGCCAGTCATTCCAGTGGTAAGTTGTCAAAAATAGTCTTCTTACAGTCTGCAAATGGAAATTGTTTATGGTGCAATCTATATCCATTCACAGATCAAGAGAATGCTATTTTTGAAATCTTATCACTGCAATGATGGGCTCAATCACCAAGCCAGTTATTCCAGTGTTAAGTTGTCAAAAATAGTCTTCTCATGGTCTGTAAATGGAGATTTTCTAGGTGACAATGTATATCCATTCGCAGACAAAGAGAATGCTATATTTGAAATCTTATCACTGCAATGATTGGCTCAATCACCAAGCAGTCATTCCAGTGGTAAGTTGTCAATAATAGTCTTCTCAATATCTGCAAATGGAAATTTTCTATGGGGCAATGTATAATCCATTTGCAGACCAAGAGAATGCTATTTTTGAAATTTTATCACTGCCATGATTGGCTCAAGCACCAAGCAGTCATTCCAGTGGTAAGTTGTCAAAACTAATCTTCCCACTGTTTGCAAATGAACATTTTCTACAGGGCAATGTATATCCATCCGCAAACCAAGCGAATGCAATTTTTGAAATCTTATCACTGCAATGATTGGTTCAATCACCAAGCCAGTTATTCCAGTGTTAAGTTGTCAAAAATAGTCTTCTCATGGTCTACAAATGGACATTTCCTATCGGGCAATGTATAATCCATTTGCAGACCAAGAGCATGCTATTCTTGAAATCTTATCACAGGAATGACTGGATAAATCATCAAGCCACTCTGTCATTTCAGTGATAAGTTGTCAAAAATAGTCTTCTCATGGGTCTGCAAATGGATATTTTCTATGGGACAATTTTTTTTCTTGACTACATTTTCTCATTACAGGGTACATACATGTATCTTCTGCAGAATGAAATTCCATACTTTTTCTATACCTTTTCCAGACCTAATTAATCAATTTCTAGTCCCATTTTATGTCTCAAATCTGTGTCCATATGAAAGCTGCCAAATTTTTCAGAAAGATTATGAAATTTCTAGCTAAGATCATCAATATTTTGATTATTATCTATATTATTTTGCAAATGAGAATCACATCTGACAATATTTTAATTTCCCATACATTTTCCAAAGCTGTAGGAGAAAATATTAAATTTTCCATAATTTTCAAGGCCTGAATATATTGGTTTCTTATAATTCCACACTTTTCCCAGACTTTCTGTGTACTTGTGTATGAACCATGCCATTAAAGGGTTAAACCTTTCCCTTGAGGAATATTTTAATTTCAAGGCAGCCATACTGAAAAAACTTTACTAGTGTGTACACAGGTCTGGCAGTTTGTCTGTCAATAAGTTTGACATTTGCATGATGGAACTTAACAACTTTCATCATTTGTTCCTTTTGACAATATCTATTGTGGCTATGACAACTGCCCTGCATTCAAAATCCAATATAGCTACCTGATTTAAACAATTCAGATTCAGAGTGTATATTGTGCCACCACCTTATTCGACCACAGGTTCATAGGGCTAGTTTTAACAAAGGAAATGGAAGTCACTGGAAATGATTCCTTCTGCAGTGGTCATGAGAAATGTGCATTTGCAGACTAAGAGGATTATTTTTTTTAATTACCACTGGCATGGCTGGCTCAATAACCGAACCAGTCATTCCAGTGTTAAAATAAAAATAATAATCTCTTGGTCGGCAAAGGGACATTTTCAATGAAAACATGGAATTTATTTTTCAGTTCGAGGATTAAAGGGTTGCCCCAGCAGGCACATGACGTTGGGTTAACAGCTCTTTTCATTAAACCATTGTGAAAGCTTGCAGGATGCTGCAACTATTTTTTTAGATTTTACCACTTGAACTTGAAGAATTGGCTCGATAACGAAGCCAGTCATTCCAGTGGTAAATTTACAAAAAATTGTGTATAATTACTGCAATGCTGTACCGGTATTCGAAAATTCATTTACCAGAAAAAGAGAATTAACTTGTGTTATTTATGACACAGGGGATAAAGGCTAAAATGGCTATAAATAACTGGCTGATTATTTTGAAAACAATTTGACAGTTAAAGAACTTAAGGAAGCAACAACACACTCAATCTATTTTCAAAATAATCTGCCAACTATTATCTGTCACCTAGGGCATACACTTGGGCCTTGGCTCGATTCACTTAATCACTATTCATATTCTGACAGTTACTCTGTGCTCCTATAGTCATAATAGTGTGGTCATAATTATAATAGACAGGCTTTATCGATTAAATTAAATCCTGGATTTGAAGCGTCATTTTTAGAGGACGATGGCTCGATTATATCAAACAACAAAATATTGCCTGTACTTTTAGATGGAAGATGTAGCTTTGACATGTTAGAAGCGAGGCGCGGCAGAAGATAAGCTCTATCAGAACAGCGTTAGCAGTTAGGGATATTCGAAAACTAGTGGCTCATTTTGGCAGCTTAAATTACGGTATATAGTAAAGGCAAACCTTTAAGTGATGATCTGCTTGTGTCGATAGCAATGCATTCTGGAAAATGTGCGAAGTTCCGAAGTGCACAAAAGAAATAGCTATGAATAAACGGATCTAATTTTAACACGTGTTCCCGACCTAAATGTTGACCTAATTAGCCTCTCGCGAATACTCGCTGTGTACGCTGGAAAAGGCGATTCTGAACATGATGTTCTGAGCTAGACGTTTTCGCTGGTACCCGACTCATAATCGCAATAGTGAAAATAGCCTGAGCCAGAGAATCGCCAGTGAGGGAATGAGGAGTCGGGTACCAGCTAGGGTCTCAGCACGCGTAAGTTACGACCATATTTACGCCCCCACCCCCCACCCCCACCCCCGCGCGTAGTTTACGCGCTTTTCGTGAAGCCCGATTTACGGCCCCTACCGTACTTACGCCATATTTACGTCCAATATCGTACTTACGCACCTTTGTGAAACTGGCCCCTGGTGATTTTCGCATGAGACTCCAAACCTAAAATCGGGGGCCGTATTCACCAAAGGGCGTAACTTACGCAGGGCATAACTACCTTGGAGAATATGACGTCATAATATTAAATGATGTACGAACATATATGACGTCATAATGACTCCAAGGTATTTATGCCAGGCGTAAGTTACGCCCTTTCGTGAATACGGCCCCAGGTCATCCTTATTAGGCGTGTGCGATTATTGCGTTGAGTGATCGCGATCGATTATTAAAAAATAATCGTGATTACTCGAGTAATCAGCTTGGATACAAATAACCAAGACATAACAACAAAAGAAAATCAATGACGAAAAGTGCAATGGTGTTTAGAAAAGTCCATTTGCATGGTAAGAGAAGACTATTTTTGAAAATGTATCACTGGAATGCCCGGCTCGATTCTCGAGCCAAGCATTCCAGTAATGCATTCCAGTAATGCATTTTCAAAAAGTATAGTTTTCTCTTGCCATGCAAAGGGGCTTACATTCACTAATTTTTCATGACAGATCGCATTAAAAAGTAATTGAAAGTTAGGTTTTGAAATATTTTATGCAATAGAAAATATTCACGATTATTCGATTTAATTTTTAATCATATAAATTCACGATTAAAACATAATCGCGATTTCCGATTTAATCACGTAATCACGCAAGCCTAATCCTCATCTACCTGGACAATATCCTGTATAACTGCTTCTATAACTAAGAAGTCTCAAGGCATGAAAATTCTGAGGACACGTCTTCCCTGCCAACATAGGTTCAACACCAACAAAACCATAGACCACCACCTGCCATTAGCGTTTCAACAGAGTCAATAGTCACGAGGAGATGCATTCCTCCAAGACGCAACACCATGTTGGTGAATCTCTCGGGTTGTGGTCAATATATGTTGGCAGCAATCGTATACCGCTGTTGCTGTTGGTCACACGTAAGTACTGTGATATCCTGCTCTAAGTACTGTAGTAGCAGTCTCCATTTCTACCACGGCGTCTAGTATGGTATCAGAATCCAATGGCTTCATGTTAATAAGTGGTGTGTCTAAGTGAAGAAATGAACTGATTTCAGTTCATTGCATGACTTCATGGGCCATTACAAATTTAAAGCTATTCCACTCTGGACACTGGGTCGACTCATTGGCTTTGCAAAGTTAAAGAAGTGGTGCAGAGTGCTGAAGACAGCAAGCAGGGTTTCTGGTGAGGGGGTGGGGGTTTTGTGTGCTTGGGTTCATCCTGTTTCTATTATTATTATTATTATTATTATTATTATTATTATTATTATTATTATTATTACCGCCTTCGTCCCTTAAAGGCAAGAGAGTAATGTGGTCATATCTGTCTGTGTGTCAGTCTATTTCTCTACTTCACTTGCATACGCCTCGGCTATGTCTATGTCCGCCTTGATCCTGCACTGATAGCTATACTTGTTGCACGCCTACCCATAGACAGTTTGAAGACTGGAGCTCTACTAAGAAATGCTAGATGACTTGTATAGCCTGCTGCTCTGAGAAAAGCTCTTCGCGGAAGTGGTTTGACAAGTCAGAGATCAGTGTCCTGAAAATAACATTTGTCTTATTCATAGGTATTATTGAAATTTCTGATTTGCATTCTATCCCCATTTATAGCCTTTACACCTTTATAGAATTCTTCGTCAGTGCTGTCGGATTCCTTTCCTTCGCTGCTACAAATTGTGCTACAAGCTGTACCACCCAGTCAAATTAGTTACAAAATATTCAACAGCTTCCCTGTATAGTTTTCAGGAAATTGATAGCTAGGGCATTCGGGGATCGATCAATCCCAACACTGCGAGGTGTGGGTGGAGCTTAGCTAGTGATGGGCGGGGCATAGCTAAAAATGGAAAGGTCCATTCTCCACTGCCGTTTCACTTCATAATTGGATACGTACGCAGAACCGGTCCTGTTAAATATAAGGCAATCTTTCGAGGTAATGTTTTGAGGTAGATATACAGCCTCTATGGAACTTCACGCTAAAGTTTGGATCTACAACCAGGTCTGCTTCCAGATGACAAGGGTCCTCAGATTTTCTGAAGAATTCGCCTTAGAAAGACACATTCTTCCATGATTCACATTAGAAAAGAGAGGCATGGCGTTAAGGATAAGCCAACCTCGTAGTGTTGACAATAGGCCTAGTGTTGTTCCAATTTATCGATTTGATCGACGATTGATTGGCTTGCATGTTCAACCAACCGATCGATCTAATTGACTATTAATCCATTTTAACTGGTCAAGCTAGAAAACGAATACTTTTTAGAAAAGAAATTAAATTTAATTGTTACAAATATATAGTATTACTCCTTAGTCTAAGACATTAATTCTTTCAGCACTGAAATAGTATGTTAATTTCAAAGCAACCATACCAATAACATGTTGAATATTTTGAAACTTATTTGACTGGAAGCTGTTGCTGCCTTAGGCAGCAACAGTTTCCAGTCAAATAAGTTTCAAAATATTCAACAGATTATTTCTTAAATTATTAAGAATCTGTCATACAATGTACCTGCGACTTGGTTTGAAAGGGGTAATTATCCTTGAACATGCTATAATTACTGCATTCGAAATGTGTAAAAATCAGAAAATGTTATGATCGATCATTAATTGATCATCGGTTAGTATATAAAACCAATCGTCGATCGGAAAAATAGTACAAATTCCTAATACTAAATAGGCCTACCTATTTTACATAGCAAATGGTAGTTGCTATGTCAACTAGCATTCAACTTGATATCATCTAAGATGGCATATATATAATCCAAAGCTCATCTAGATCCTGAGATTTTTTACTTTTTGTATTTTTCAAGTGGATCCAGGCGGAACTGGGCTGAGTCGACGAAAAGGGGTTCGCAAAGACTGAATGATATGTACGTACCCTATTTTGTAGGCGATGCAGTTCATCAGCACCTCTGAATATATAGCTTCCATAATGAGATGGGGACATGTCCACCGGAAATTGTGGAACACAACTGGATTGGCATGAGCCCTCTGTCTGCGCCACATTTTGGGGCTGGCATGCATCGGAAGCCACACCACTGTGCAAACGAGTTTTGTAACAACGATCTCAGACATATAAGTATGCTATAAGTATGAACAAGGGATTTTCACACACATGGCTGTTGGTTACAGTCTTGTTGTCTACCAGGTCACCTTTAATTATTTCCATCAAGTTAGCATATGCAAGCAATGCCTTTATCTTCTTCCTCTGCTAGACAGTCTAAGAAGTGTTTTACTGCATCAGCTCTCGTGCCACAATGTAAAAGAACATAAAGATAGGAGTGCCATGTCATGCATCACGCTGACAGTCTACAGTGGACGTTTCCAGTGGTTCCATCCGTCATATGACGCCATAATATGTCATAGTCAACTACGTGTCGTGTAAGATTACGTCATGACTTGATTTAGTCTATCTTAAGCGTGTAATAGACCGACACGTTGTATGGATTGTATGTCTTTACTGTTTAATAAACATACTGTTGGATATTTTGAAACTAATTTTAATGGTTGCTGTTGCTGTCCACCCAGTCAAATTAGTTCCAAAATATTCAACAGCTTACCTGTATAGTTTTCTGGAGATTGATAGTCAGAGAGTTCATGGATGGATCGATTCCAGCGCGATGTGGGTGGAGCTTAGCTAGAGATGGGCGGGGCATGCAAGAATGGGAACGGTTCATTTGGTCAATATGTCACTTGGTTATCAGAGCTTCGACGGTGGAACAGATGACATAGAACTTTCTGTTGTGGACTGTTTGATTTCACATATGGCCCTTTTTGTCTACCTTGGGAAATTATTTTCATGATGAAGGTATGTGTAAAATGATAATAAATGCAGAACCTTGACCCTCAACTGTACCAGACAGCATATTACCTACACAATGATCACTGTCGAAAGCCTTCCAGCACTTCGGCGATATCGAATAGTGGCGATTCTTCACGCTACTGCGCTAAAGATCGTCTTGACTGGCCGATTTGGCAATCAAGTTATGTAGAGCTACCGATGCTTCAGCACAGTGGTGGTGCCGAAGCCTATCTCTATGACAGTTTTCGCGACCGAATACTGTACTAGCTGCTGCTGTGGAAGTACGCTCCATGCTTGTTGGCGGCTCATAGCTAAACTATTTTGTAGGTCTAGTCCTATTTTAACAGATGCATGCGAGAGGTGAGTGAATGTGGCAATGATGACTCACAATGGGTCACACCTGGCCTCTTCGACTAGCATTCCAGTTCCATTATTTTGAGGGATAAAGTAATAATATTGAGGGAAAGGATGGTCTACTCCCAGCTATCTGATAAAATGGAAAGCGAGATTATCATTAGATGGGCCGTTCTGCAGATGTTACTCCTATTAGTAGTTTCCATTACTTCCAAGCTGTGTTTTCTGGCCGGCAGACGATGACGTGTCGATTGGACATAGGTGTGGCTCTCGTAGCACTGGCCATCCTTACAGTACATCAACTCTCCCTCTCTCTCTCTCTCTCTCTCTCTCTCTCTCTCTCTCTCTCTCTCTCCTGCCCTCCCCTCCACTCCTCTTCTCTTCTCTTTTCTCTCTCTCACCCATTCGCTCTGAGTCTACTTCCTAGTTGCGTGTCTCGCTTACGCTCGTTGGTTTGGATGCTTGGGTTATCAACCACAAAATAGTCATAATGGACGCGATTTGCAGCATTCTTGTGAATATGGAAATGCACTGTATAATATTGTCTCCAAGATGGTGTACATTCCACAATCTGGATATTCAAATGAATCAGACGTGGTTGCTGCCTATGCTGCCAGAGACGTGCGACGTACAAAGAATAAAATAATGACAAAAATAAGATACGCAAGGCCCAAAGTACATAAGTTCTGTTCGCATACAAGTCATGGAATATAGGCTTCTCTGGGAGCTCATTCGTTATCAGTAGTGGATTTCTATATTTTGTCGGAATCGAGAGGTCATATATCATCATCCGGGAGCAGGGGCGTCGTGCAAGCCGAAAAGTCAGGAGAGCCCATTGGGGTGGGTCAGGGAGGGGGTGACCCCTCCATGGATGCAGGGGGTTCTGGGGGTCTTCCCCCCGGAAAATTGTGAAATTAGGTGTTCTGAGAATTGTTTTGCTGCATTCGAGTAATACTTGAGCATCATTATTGTGCTTTGAAATTATGACTTTTGACTTTCATATTACCAGTGGTAATGTGATAGTTATAAGGTCAGAATCTGAAAGCATAATACAGATGCTTAGTTATGATCGAATAGCACGAGAAACAGGCTGGGTCAGCTGTCAGAATACAGCATGTGCATCCATCACATATTCCCACGCACCCTGTAACACACTTGCACCGGCAGAATGAGAGTCACATGAGTGCCACTACATGCGCAGCGGTCAGCGAAGGCATGCCATGTTCTCATGTAGGCCTACTTTTGCAGAGTTTTAATTATAGCCTAACGGCTAACAGTCCACCGCACAGAGATGACTTTAAAGTTAGACTTAATACTACAATTTCACAAACGGATGCACATGCTATTGATGTGAAATACCACAGAATATGTTGGGCTAAGTATGTCCAGAGATCTGCATCATCTACAAAAACAGAGGTCTTGCAACAAAACCAGACGCAAATAACAGCATTTATTAAACTTATCCATATGATCGACTTTCAAACATCAAATAAAGCTTATCTGTCAATTGAACATATTGAGAACACGTATATAAGTCTTTTAGGTGACACTGTCAAGTCTCATGTTCCAACATACTCCCGTAAATGGCTAAAGATGCGTATCCTACAGGAATTACCACATTTGGAGACTGTGCGACAAACTCCACTAACAAAGGCTGCACTTATCTACTCACCCAGAGCTTCTCACCAAGAAATGGTAAATCGGTTAATTAACTCCTGCACTGACCAATCAAATAACATAGAGCACATATATACATGTGCCAATACAATAAGGAAGCATATGAAAACCTTTGTATCCGAGAACAGCAATTTGAAAGACGTCCATGTTACTAGTGATGAAAATGATGTGCCTCCATTGCTTTATACACTTATAAGGTGGATAATCAGTGGGCCTATAATGGAGGTAGACAGCCAAGTTCAGATGAGGAATTTAGAACGCAATGTCATAACAATATGTTAAGATATCATGTGCAACCAGAAATCTGAGACAAATTAATTACAATAAGAAGACTGATGGAGCCGCCTCCAGAACACCCAAAGGAGGGGAAAATCCAAATGCATTAGGTCTGGCATTGACTGTTCACCATGATACTAGAAATTAGACATTGGTTGATCTTCGGTCAGCTCATGGCTATTGTGTAGCTTATACTTGCACATTGCTCTTAGAAACATCTATAGCCAATGCAGTCATCACTAACATGCAAGCGTTTAATGGTATATACATACCACCCTTTCTCATCAAAAATAAGTTTGTCTTCTTTGCTGCGGACATTACAGATTTCAGGGAAGACACTCCCGATGGCAAAGATACGTTGCATGGAACGATAACTGTAGTTTATCAAACGGTTAAGAAATAGGGTAAGCATATTTCTGAACCACTGCAGATTGAAAACTCACAAAGTGTCACCCTTAAGCCACAATAAACAGCCATGTTAGAGTTCTCAAAACCTCAAATTCAAAGCTGCAGTAAAAACGGTAGTATGAAGGACGTCAATGTTACCAATGTTCAGAAGAAGACTGGTGATTTAGAATGGCTCATTGCAAGAGCGCCATCAGACAAATCTGCTACTGTCAATCAACTTTCTGGTTGGGCGGGATATAACTCTATCATTTCTCCTGCTCATTAGGTAACAGCTGTGGACCCACTCCCTCTTATACCCGCACTAGCACATGAATGGTATACGTTGCTGACAGTATTGAAGCAAGCACAGCATATAAATGTCATGGTATTTGGCGATAATAATCCCAAAACTAATTTCATTGGACATGGCGTTGTATGAAAAGGCATTGCAGTTGGTAGACTCTCACCCACATTTGACTGACCAGTATGTTCTCAGGCTAGGCGAACTATGGATGCAATACGAGCTATTGGTGATTCGATACAAAACTCTGGACTTGATGATGCTTGGAGTGAATCTGGCATTTATGGACCTGCTCCAACAAAACAAATTTTGAACTGTACTCACTACAAACGAGCTGTCAAGGTACACATCACCACATATTTGACACTATTTGAAATTATGTTTGATGAATTCTTGAATGAGAATCCAGGCCTTAAGGACAAATTTAATACTGTAATATTGGCATGTGAAGACGCAGTTGAAAATCCCGAAACGCATTGTAAGTAAGAGAGGTACACGAGGAAATCCAGAACATCATTGCAGGAAATGGAATTGAAGAAAGACTTCAAGAGTTTACTGCAGTTAGATCAGCAAACAATATGATGTTCAAGGCTATGGTAAGTTAATTGGGACACATTGACACTCTATTGAAATTCATTTAAGCAACGAGAATGAAAGATTGGTATCTACATTTAGAGGCAGGAGCAGAACTGACTAAGATATTCTTTGCAATGGATAGGAACAAATACAAACGGCTTTGGCCTCGGTATCTCTCTGATATGAAAGAACTTGAAAAGACGGATCATGAAATTTGGACTGCCTTTATCTCTGGTGATTTCTCTGTCACAATGAGTGAAACACCATTTGTGTCAATTGGTCCAGACCATGCTTGCGAAATGCAAGAGAAAGTAATGAAAGAAAGCAGGGTCTGATTGGAATATCGACACAACCCAACGCAAGACAAAGATTTTTTTCTAGCTGGCCCAGAATTAGCCATAATCAGTCAACAGTATAAGTCACAATTTCTTAGTACTGATGCAACTCGTAAGCACCATGGCCTACTAAAGTCAACTATCACACGTGACCATCTTATGGTAGACAAGTTAAAGAATACAATATTGTCTTACTGCAATCCATTCAGAGTAGAGGAAAATTACATACTATTTAATATGGTTACACATGCTGTAATACCACAAGAAGCCATACACGGCATAGTGCAGTTTGACGAACTTGGACAGAAAATGGTTGAAGACTATGTATCAGCTCGTTTCCATAGCGATGTTAGTTTGTGGACACCAATAAAACGACAAAAGCTCAAGTGCTACACTTATCAGAATAGTAAGAAGCTGGTAACATCCAAGGCCCAAACCATGGAACTAAAAGAGACAAAGTCACTATTTGGTAGGCTAATGCTTATTGCGAGGACAAGCAGAGAAATTGGTTTGCCTTCGGCCATTGGTCAGTATGAATTTACTGTTAATCCACGGGCTTTATTTGCTTCGGATGGCACGATTTTGTCATGCAATGACAAGGCAAAACTCATTCATGTGCTTCAGCAAAAGGCTGACAACACTCACGACTCGACAAAGGAAGTGGGAATTTGTGAAGAGGAACCACAAGTACATCCAGATTTCTCTATATCTGGAACAGAACAATCAAAAGAAATGTCTTTATCTGGTCTGAAAATAGCAATTGTAGACGGACTGGTGGTTCTGCAAAAAATGAAGAAACCACCGTATGCTAAAACAATGCTAGACCTTGCTAATCAGTACATTCATGATTTAAGCAGGTTGACACAAATTTGCCCCGAACTACACCTGGTCTTTGACTGCTACAAGCCTGATTCCCTAAAGGCCACCACACGCAGAAACGAGGGAAAGGAAGGTCAGCAATTGCCTATGTCGTCACCGATAGTACAAATATTTCCAACACCAGCATGCAAATGATTCTTTTATCAGAAAAAACCAAACAAGACCTTACAGTTTATCTCTCTGACAAGTGTTTGACTCATTTCATGGAACAGGGGAAGATGTTCTATGTATCAGCAGCGGGAGAAACCTTTTCCAGCAAGGTTGAAGGCGTTTTGGAATTAAATAACCGTGAAGAGGCAGATACACGTATGATATGGCATGCATTATATGTAAGTGTACTAACACCACAAGCTGAAGAACTCTGTATTTTCTCACCAGATACTGATGTACTAATTCTAGTGATCGGTCATTATTCTAAGATGGTTCAAAATGTCTCAATTTCTATGGTATCCGGCAAAATACAGATTAAACCTTTAATTGATGCTCTAGGGGCTGATGTAGCAGAATCTCTCATGGGATTTCCCGCATTCACCGCTGCGACACAACGGGAAGGTTTTCTGGTAAGAGCAAGACACTATGGTTTAAGTTGTTTTGCAAAACGGATGAAAAAGTAATAGAGGCATTCAAAGATATGAGTAAAGTAGTTGATCTCAATGATGAGACTGTGAAAGTACTATCTACTTTTGTTTGTCAGGCATATTACCCCACTGGTGTTGTACTGCAAGAGCTGAAACATTTATGTTGGTATTTATTCTGCATATTTTCAGTGACCGGTTACCACCAACTGATGCAACATTGTATGAGCATATACTGAGGGCACATTTACAGGCTTCTATTTGGGGTCAGGCCAGTCTCCCAATACAGGTGCATTTAGATCCATGTGCTAATGGGTGGAACAAAACAAATGGCGATCTAGTTCCAGTAACTACACAATTATTGCCAGCACCATCTGCAGTTTTAGAACTTGTTAAGTGTTCCAGTAAAAAGACAAATTGTGCATCAACCAGGTGTACATGTAGATCAAAAGGAGTGACATGCACAGAACTTTGTTTGTGCTCTGACTGTGAAAATGAAGAGCCTGAGGCATGTAGCTTAAGTGACGATGATGATGATAGAGACATTTAATTAAAAGTGGATCCCACTTAACTTTGATATGGAATGCTAACACGGTGAGGATTTTGTGCCATGACGTAATTTCAAAAAAGCTTTAATTGGATAAGCAGCATGGTTTGATTGGCAATTAAAGCTCTCATGGGAAAACGTATATGCCATTATAGCTGACCTTTATTCACCTCTAAATGACCTTGAGCCTACTCAGAAAAATTAAAAGATCTTTTTTTAGAACTTTCATGATAAATACTTGGCAAAAATGTGGGCAAAAATGTGTTTCCCAAAAATTAATAGAAAGTTTCCATGAAATTCGATACTGAGACTGACTAAACGCTAAACGTGGCCACACGGTCACAATTTTACGCTATGGCGTAACTTCCCCTATGAATAACGTTTTCGGTTAAAGAGTAAATAAGAAATCACTAGGTTTTCTGACAATGCATTTTAATAAGCTTTAATTTGATGTGCAGCATGCCCTGATTTAATCCGTATTTAAAGCTCACGTATCAAGAACCCGTATATGACGTCATAACTGACCTTTACTGACCTCTAAATGACCTTGAACCTTGTCAGAAAAAAATGGAAACATTGTTTTTTAGAATTGTCACGATAAATACTTTGCAAACATGCATGTTTCCAAAAATTAACAAAAAGTTCCAACGAAATTACACAGTGAAACTGACTCTCACACACATCTGTAGGCCCTGCCTAATGCAAACAGGATGCGCTGACGTAGAACAATTATTGGTGCTGGTCTGGTGACCTCATTTTTCTCGACGAAATTGCGTGTCGCCCGTTAAAAATAATCCATTACGTAAATCATTATTAATCGTTAATGAACCATGAACCAATCCATTAAGTAAATCATTGTTCGTTAATGAACCAACCATGTCAAGGTTTGCACTTTATACAAGTGACGTTACATTCGATGACGCAAAATTACCTCAACACACACAACCCCTCCCCCTCCCCCCCCCCCACCCCATCCAATTTTATTGTATATTTAGCTGTTTCACGAGCACACCCGCCGTTGTTTAATCAAAAACCTTTTAAATGTTTTGGGGGGGTGTGGGGTGCGGGAGCCCGGGCTGCCCCGTGCACCTTGAGCACGACGCCACTGTCCAGGAGAGGTTCCAGCATTACATGGCCACAGGAATAACCAGACGCGCCTTTGCAATATTTTGAGTCATTGTTGACACCCTTTCGCCATTACTCTATAATGGCTCCGACAATTCATCAACAACGCAAAACTCTCGTTCGTGTCTGCTCCAATAATGATCATTCGCATCCGCAAGTGATTTCGTTCTTATAGGACATGTTCAACTTATTTCTTTCCATCCTTGTTCTGTATCACTTACTTGTTCTGACTTCTTATTCTATCGAATATATATATATATATATATATATATATATATATATATATATATATATATATATATATATATATATATATATATATATATATATCTGTGTTTCTGCTTTTCAATACTTCCCACTTGGGACTCAATACTTGCTTTGCTTACTTCGATATAAGACTCATTCATCTGTGTAGGGTCGTTTCAATAGGCGCTCGTTTCTTTCGGACCTCTATCTGCACTATAGGGGGGCCTATACTTCATTTCTTTCTGTCCTTTTAGGTAATGTTTGAAGGTGATGTTTTGCTGTATAGGTTCATCTGAACACAGCGCCACAGCAAATATTGTAATGGCGGATTCCAGTTTATCCATCGACCATATGACGTCATAATCAACTACATGATATATACGATGACATCATAATCAATGACGTCAATGACGTCATGAGTGACGTAGATAAGCTCGCCACGAACGCGCTTAATTGATACCGGACTAAGCGTTGGTGTACGAATTTGTATGTCTGCTATTTAAAAAACATACTGTTGAATATTTTGAAACAAATTTGACTGGGCGCTGTTGCTGCTTACCTGTATAGTTTTCTGGAAATTGATAGTCAGGGAGTTCAAAGGTCGATAGATCCAAACACGAGCGAGGTGTGGTTGGAGCTTAGATAAAGATAGGCGTGTCAAAGCTAAAACTGTATTTCTTCATTGTTTGTGTCGTCTGTTTCCTACTTTCCCACAGTACTGGGACAGGTTATGTTAGCGAGAGTTTATGAATGGAGGGCTCACATTTCTAGCTATGCCACGCCCACATATTGCCATTCTTTTAATTTGGCCTTCTATAGTATATGTGTATAGTCCTTTACCCACTTATATTCCGAAATACCAAAAACATCAAAATCCTTTACGTTTTAATAAATATTTTATTTAATATTTTGAAACTAATTTGACAGGGAGCTGTTGTTGCTAATGGCAGCAACAGCTCACAGCTAAATTAGTTTTAAAATATTCAACAGATTGCCTTGTATAATTACCTTGAAGATAAATGATTCTGGGACAGTAGAATTCGAAGGGTCAATTGAATTGTCGGATGATTGTTCAATATTCAATTTCAATTTTGTCCTCTTATTTGAGTTTTTTTGGAAATGGCGTTGCTGTCGCGTATCAAAGGCTTTCGACAAATGCGGGTTTAACTCTTTAATGGCTAAATTTGATCAAGAATATCAAAATATGTACTTGTTAAAATGTCCATTTGCAGGCCAAGAGAAGACTATTTTTGAAAATTTTCCACTGGAATGACTGGCTCGGTTAAATAGACTTCTATTGGCCTACAAATAGACATTCATCAGGCTCACTGCAGAGGCTGGTTTTGGCCGGCTTCGTCGTGAAAGGGTTAATAAAATTGCAGCCGTTTGAAGAAGTTCAAACGAGGTGATTGCGGTTACAAATACAATTAATAACAAATTTACGCTCAAATAATTTGCTCAAGCCCAATACAATAAATGCCTGTATGCATATCCGACTTTAATAACCATTTAACACTCATATCAGTAAAAAAAAGGCTTCTGCATTGGTCTTGAGAAATGAACATTTGCAGACCAAGAGAGGCTATTTTTGAAAATTTACCGCTGAAATGACTGGCTCGATAACAGAGCCAGTCATTCCAGTGGTAGATTTTCAAAAATAGTATTCTCTTGGTCTGCAAATGGGCAGTTTCTATGAGAAAATTGAGATTTTCTTGAACAAATTCAAGGGTTAAAGGGTTATATGAGGAATTTTTATTTTGTACGCGGGTTCAGCCTGATCAACTAAAAATATTAGTCACCAGGGAAATTACGGAATGAGGCATCCGAATTCGGCTTTTGTATCGTGGAAGGATGTGCCCGTCACGGCAGACAAGGCATGACTGACGGCTTTTCGAACGATCATTTCCCCGATAAATATCAAATGCAATCAGAGAATACAGGTGTGTACAGGTAAGCAAGCGTTTTGTAACTATCTACTACATAGTAGCATATGTGTATGTGAATTAAATTATCAATATCGCACTAAGATTCAAATTTACGGGTAGTTTAATTAGTTACATATCTATATTATTTTTAAAATTATTAATGACCACAAGTCGGTCCGTGGGGATGCGGGTTTGTGGACATCGCCACACCTACACTTATTGATGGACGGTCCCCTGAAATTGCAGTTGATAACGTTCCGTATTCGTTCGTTGAATTCATTATAATTATATAGCAACGTGGTGGCGACCATGCATGTCGTATTTATATGGGCTTGGACAGGACTACATTATGTCATAAATTTAACGCAGTATTTAAGACAATAATTTGAGTAAGCTCTAAGTAGATATGAAGCAAGCCATGTGTCACTCGGCTATGTACCTTTCCAGTTTATCCATTCATCACGTGACGTACATGATGACGTCATAATCATGGCGTTGTAAATGATGTAGATAAGTACATCATCCACTTGTAGCTATTCCCCGCCCATGCTTTGCGCGTGTCGGAGTCGATTTCTATAGGCCTACTTTGAATCCTGAATTCCCAGAATCCTAATTTCATGGTAACTATCCAGCTAACCGGTTGAATATTTTGAAACTAATTTGACTGGGAGCTGTTGCTGCCTGTGGCATGTACGTCTTTGGGACACCAGGGCAAGCTTCTCGCCGTTCCGACTCGCATCACACATTTCTCCCTCTCACCCCTCCACTTCCACGGCCTCTCCATCCACCCCATCCACCCCAACCCTTCTACCACTCTCCACGTGACGTATTAAGCCTACCTATCTAAATTATATACAAAGACTTAATATTCTAAAAATAATATTAATAAACAATAAAAGTAAACAAGTAGACTTATTAATCTATGACAAATTGAACTGCTCGAATTCTTCAAACATTAATCGAATTATTCACAAAGCGTGTGCGTGTGCCTGTGTTTTCATGAACACATTATTAATCATAGTAAGTTGTAGGCCTAAAGCGTATGTGTCAATACAGTGGAACCTATCTATAGTCGGCACTATATGGGCCATCAAAATGTGGTCTCTAAAGACAGATAGTCGCTTTATACAACACATTAACCATAGTGTATGATAGCTTTGGGGGCCAAATAATGATGATCATTTAAGACGGTGGTCTTACACGCACCCGCATTAGAGAACCGCCGCCATTTTGGTCCCAAAAGCAGGTGTCCGTTGTGGATAGGTTTGAATGTAAATGTGTCAATTGTAATACGAGTGTTGGTTTGTTAAAATTCCTATAGGACTGCTTAGAAATAGCTAAATAAATTTTCATATTTAATATGAAACGTAATGTTCAATATTTTGAACATAGGCCCTAAATTGTATTGGAAGACATTTTTTACCAAGGTATTTCTGGGCTGTCATGTAAACTGCTATAGTGAGGTCTGTTAGTCCCAATATAGGGCCGTTTGGGGACCGGCCGGACAAAAGTGCCAAATTTTCACCAAAGACTCACATTAGTGTGTAGATTCCAAAAATTCTCAACAACCAAAAATCTGACCAATATAGTGGCCGTTATGACGTCATCATTCAAAATGGCCGCCAGTTGAAGTACATACACCAAATATATGGAATTTATTACTTCTATGCCTGTCTTAAATACTTTTTATGGTTCCTAACTTCATCTGCAGGAACAAGTATATGGTGCAGTTAATGTAAATTATATTTATAATGACCAGTATGTGACCGTTGTGACGTCATCATTCAAAATGGAAACCTAAGCTGGAACAGTTGTCAAATCTTCGCAATAATGTTGCACTCTTTGGACGGCTTTACATTGCCAACCAGTTACGAGATGGAGAGCCTACTGTATTCTTCTCTCATGAAAATCAACTTCTTCTTCTTCTTCTTTTCGTTCGCTGATCACACTGCCAGTCCTGTAAGTGACTATCGACATGATCATAAGCGTTAAGTGCGTGGATCCATGGTTTATTAAAGTGCGCAGTGCGGCCTGGAACCTCCGTCTTCAGCACTCGAGGTTTCTGTCAGTGTTACCTCACCCTTACTTCCTTTAGTCGCCTCTTACGACACGCAGAGGATACGGAAGGTGTATTCTAAGCCCTACCTACAGGGTGAATGAAAATCAACTATACCCTCCCTCTCTATCAGATGCTGGAAAACTACACGCAGGAAAAAAGTCAGATTTGTTGACATGCCTTGATGTTTCGACTGACTATGAACATCCCCAGAACATTGATTGCAAAATATTTGATGGTGGAGCCCTGATTCATATGATATCAACAGCAACAGTTCCAACATTTCAGGATTTTGCTGATAAGGTATTTCTACCATTTCTTTACCATGAATTAAAGCGAGTACAGAGAATTGATGTGGTTTAGGATCGTTATTTGCCAAGCAGTATCAAGAATTCCACACGACAGAAACGAGGCAGTGGAGTACGTCGGAAAGTCAGCCCACAAACTAAGATATCGACCAAGTGGAATGACTTCCTCCACGATTCTTCAAATAAGGAAGAGTTGTTTGCTTTTCTGACTGATGTGGTAGCTAAGGAAGACATGCCAGAAAATAAAGAGATCTACATAACATCAGGAGCATCTGTTATTTCTGTTGGACATGACCAGCCAATGACAGACTGTACTCATGAAGAGGCCGATACAAGAGTTGTCGTCCATCTACTACACTCACTTAAATAAGGAAACAAGAAGGTAGTGGTCAGGACTGTAGATACTGATATAGGGGTTATCCTTGTAGGGCAGTTCTATGATATCAAACTTCAGTTTAGTGATCCTGACTTGTGGGTTGCATTTGGCAAGGGAAAGGATCTCACAATGTACAGCATAAACAGCATATGCCATAAATTAGGAAGAGATAAGTCTCGTGCATTGCCTATCTTTCATGCTTACTCTGGATGTGACACCACTTCATCTTTCCATGGCAAAGGAAAAAGGTCAGCTTGGGGAGCATGGAATGCATTTCCTGAAGCCACGGATGCCTTCATATTCATAGTTGAGAACCCATTCACCACAATTGACAACACATCGCAGCAGTTTCAGATTCTAGAATGACTGACTGTTACATTGTATAACTAACTGAACAAGTGTGCTTCAATCGGTAAACGAAGCACGAAGAGAGCTTTTCTGCAAGAACAATCGAAGCATAGATAACATTCCTCCTACTCAGGATTCACAACATGTGACACGAACAATATACCAAGGAAATATCTGGACATTGTGCCAAAGATCTCAGTATATAGTTCCTTCCCCTGGTGAATGGGGTTGGATAATGCAGGACAATGAATGGAGACCACAGTGGATGACACTACCGGAAGCGACTAAAGCATGTACAGAACTCATAAAGTTACGCTGTAAATACGATAGCTGTGACAGGTGCAAGTGCTCGATAAGTGGCCTTCCATGCACCGAACTCTGCCGCTTCAAATGTGAATTATGAGAGAAGCAATCTAGATTGAAAGGTAAGCAACAATATTTAAAGTTGAACCTTGAACCATATCACACCCTGCCTACCAAATAGTATCACTAAAGGTAAAATATCACCAAAACTGCTGAAACACTATCACGAGGGTTTACATTATAACAGATGATTTGACATGCTGAGGCAGCAGAGGAAAAACACACATGTTATTAAATATTAATACAATACTTTTGAGAAGTAGTATTATCACAAAATATAAAGGACCCTTTCCTTGAATGTGCAGTATGTGTGCTTACTTCATGCTACAGCCAAATTACAAATTGTTTGCGATATGATACCCTCAACTGATAGTGATATCAGTCATTTGCTATGCTGGGTGTGAATACATAACACTTACCAGAAGTCTATTACATGGAAGTGGGAAAGTGCTAACACACTGTTTATACAGCATTTCCCACCTTTATGTACAGTATAACATATGATGTTACTACCTCCAACGGAGGCCATTTAAAATAATGACGTCATAATGGTCACCTATTCGTCATCATAAATATAATTTACATAATCTTCCCCATATACTTGTATTTGTTCATGATAATAGGAAACATAACAACTCTTATAATGCTGCTATAGTGGTAGTTAAAACCATATGATTTGTAAATCTTCTTTCAGTGGTAGTCATTTTAAATGATGATGTCATAATGGTCAGTTGCTGGTCATCAGAAATATCATTTACATTAAGTGTATCAAAAATCTTGTATTTGCTGATGAGGATGGGATACAAAACCAGAGCCGGATTAAGCCTAGTTGGGGCCCAGGGCTAAATAGTTGTAGGGGCCCCTTATAATGCTACTCACAGGAAGTGTGATTCCAATGGGTCTTTCCAGCTTTAGCCATGCAGTCCCTCTCTATCTAAGCTCCACCCACACCACGCTCGTTTTGGGATCGATCGATCTCTGAACTCCCTGACTATCAATTTTCATACAACTATGCAGGTGAGCTGTTGAATATTTTGAAACTAATTCGACTGGGTGCTGGTGCTGCCTATGGCGTATCGTGGTTGCAAAAGTGAGATACTGGGATTAAAACGTTCAAATTGGTTAAATGCGATAATGGTTTTTGATTTGGGGGCCCCAAAATATTGGGGGCCCCGGGCTGCAGCCCAGCCAGCCCCCCCCCCCCTTAATCCGCCACTGTACAAAACACGCCTTTATATACTGATATAGCAGTGAATAACTGCATATACTTGATGGATCTACTTCAAATGGCAGCCATTTTGAATGATGACGTCATAATGGTCACCTATTGGTCAGATTTTTGGTTGTAGAGAATTTTTCTAATCTACATACCAATATGAGTCTGTGGACACAAATTGGCACTTTTGTCCGGCCGTCCCCACACAATTGTTAATCGACCTCACTACCAGGATTAGTCATTCATTCATATTTTTTAACCAAACGGCTAAGTAAACAAAAGCGTTATACGCCTACGCGTTTATTATTCTTAATGTGCATATCTTTCCCCGTATTTAAAACGTTGGCTCAATAGGGAGGTGTCATTGAGCGTAATAGAGTAATAGTACATATTAACGTTTCTAGCTATGCACCGCCCATTTCTAGCTATTCCCCGCCCATTTATATCTAAAGCTCCGCCCACGCATTGCGCGTGTTTGGATCGATCGAACCCCGATTTCTCAAAATCCCATTATCACGGTAACTACACATGTAAGCCGTTGAATATTCTGAGTCAAATTAGTTTCAAAATATTTAACCGATTGTTTATTAAATAGTAAATCCATCAACGGCAGTTGTCTTACACTTGACGAACTATTCCAGTTTCATAACGGGGTATTATTCGTCAATTATGATTGTGACGTAAGCCTACATGTGACGTAATTGATTATGACGTCATTTATTTTAATCGACATATCGGATTCATTTTTTTTCAATCGCTTATGCTTGACAACAGATGTTCATTTTTAAACCGATGTTGCTAAAAAAAAAGCTGTTGCTGGTTATAAAATGGGCACCGGTTCGTCTGAATAGCCGGTCTATCGGACCTCTTTCTGCCAGTTCGAAAAATACTATAGACACGTTCTTTGTGGTCATGTGATTTAGGCCTAGTGGCCTACACAGCTCACGCGCACACATTCTCAAGTGGCAGGCCTACTTTGAGCAATATCGGTTAATAATAAATATCAAAAGTGATAATACGCATACATATAACCCCTTTGAATCCTAAGTTCCCAGAATTGTAATTTTAAAACCATCGTATATGTAAATTGCTGGGTATTTTGAAACTAATTTGACAGGAACCTGTTGCTGCCTATGGCAGCAACAGCTCCCAGTCAAATTAGTTTCAAAATACTCTACAGAATATTTATAAAATCGTCAAGGAATTTGTTGTTTGTGGCCGTTCGGGTTCAAATGGTTAATTATAAATAAATTTCTATAATAAAAGTTCTATTCGTACACTTGCAGTCATATTCATGCTTCAAATAATTGGTATTGTTTGACGTTTTTGCCCGTGTCAGTAGACGCAAGGCTAACGCGGCCATGGGAAGATTCTACTTTTCGGTCTTAAGATATTTTCAATAACTCTTATTCTATTTGAACGATCTTCTCCACACCTGGGTGCAAGCTTGTCGTTGGGGTCCAAAAGACGTGTGCCAATTTTTGGATCAAAAGGCGAAAGGCAACAACAACAACAGCTTTCAGCAACTTTGTTTTCAAAATTGGGTGGACGCATTCCCGCGGGGTCCCAAAAACATGTGCCAATCTTGGGTCAAGAGCTAATGCACAACAACAGCAGCAGCAGCAGCAGCAGCAGCAGCAGCAGCAGCAGCAGCAGCAGCAGCAGCAGCAGCAGCAGCAGCAGCAGCAGCAGCAGCAGCAGCAGCAACAACAACAACAACAACAACAGCAACAACAATAACAACAGCGTTCAGCAATGTTGCTTTCAAAATACCCTCTTTCGACCTCATGGCCGCCTGGTTGAAAAGTATAGGCTATCAACGAAGGTGAATTTGACACATTTCCCCGTATTTATTTTCGGTATTTTGGGTCTTTCTCAATTCCAAAACAATTTTACAGCTGTTGAATATCTTAAGCTTTAAAAGCCACATTCACAGCAACATTCTTGAAAATACAATTGTTAAAATTATATACTTTTAGAGATTTCAATTATGTACCTCAAATTGCCCTCAATGTAATAATGAAACGAAATAAATCTTAATATATGGTGATTTTATTCCCAGGATATAATAAGGATTGCATCGAATCCGGTATTGACACAGCACATTGACAACATCATCCCACATATACACATACACACACCAAAATATTGTGTCTATTTAAATAAATGTCTGTCAAGTGCTAATGTATTTAATAAGTCGAACGCTCTATTTATACAATCTTGCTAATTATCCGACAAATTTCAGAGAATGTCGTATCGGGTATTCCGCATTCCCCTCCTCCACCCCACCCACCCCCACATACCTCACCCTTCTGATTATCATTATTATTCAGCGTAGTACGGAGATCATATTACATTCTAATATTATTTCAAAACGCTTATGGTAAATAAAGACTATCATTAGCGATCAATTAATGGCCCTTAATGGCTTTGTTTATGTTGTGTTCAACCCGTTAACTGGGGGTGGGCGGTGGTAGTTCTGAAATCGCCAATCTCGCCGACTGCTCTGGCTTAATGCGTTCATAGGTGATGAAGCCAGCCTCTCGGGAGATCGATTGAATGTTCCAAGCGTATTTACTTCGGAAATTGATCAGATGGTGTGAGGAAGGACTGATTGAAAGCTGTGTCGAGGTAAGCTCTCTCGACTACGTAACCCTTTAACACTTTAAACATCGAATCTGTTAAAAAAATTCAATTTTCTCATAGAGAATGTCCATTTGCAGACCAAGAGAAGACTATTTTTTGTAAATTTACCACTGGAATGACTGGCTCGGTTATCGAGCCAGTCATTGCAGCGGTAAATTTTCAAAAATAGTCTTCTCTTTGTCTACGCATTGACATTCCCTAAGACCACTGCAGAATCTGTTTTGGCTGATATGAGCCTCAAAGGGTTAATGGCTAAATTTGGTTAGGAATATCAAAACAGTTGCTTATTGAATGTTCATTTGCAGAGCAAGAGAAGACTATTAACAAAAAAATTAGGTTCAGCAACCCACATCGTGAAAACCTCACCGGCAAATTAAGAATTTGTGGAGCCTTTGTGGGCTATGATGAGTAAATATGGGCGAAATCAGCTACCACAGCATTCCACTGTGTTTCAGAAAACCACACAGTAAAATCCTCACCGGCAAAGCGTTTATGGACTATGATGCGTGTCGCTTTCGTGGGTTGTGGGTTGTAGATTCCCTATCAATGATAAAATACTGTAATGCCACGACTAATTGTATAACAAGTATTTATCAAGGCATTTCCAGATATTTAAGGACATCGACGTTCTTCCATTATTCATGAACATTGCCAGATGCCCAATCCAGATGGATCTGGTATTGAAGCAACTCTTGTTAGGAATAGCGTTAAACGAAACAAGACGTGTTATTTTTCCTGTAGCAAACAACACATTGGTACGGTTTGGAAGTGAAAATACAAACATAGCATTGGAACTTCGTCCAAAGTCTCAACCTCTGGTAAAGGTAAAGGTAAACGGCTGGACTCCACATCCCTGGGTCCGTCAGATGACACGACATTATGCCTTTTCTGTGATAAAAAGACTAGAATTAACTTTAGTAGAATGGACCTTTCCCGCTCATCTCTAGCTAAGAGCCACCCACACCTCGTCCGTGTTGGGATCGATCGATCTCTGAAATCCCTGATTATCAATTTCTAGAAAACTATACGGATAAGCTGTTAAATATTGTGAAACTAGCGCCCAGTCAAATTAGTTTCAAACTATTCAACAGCATGTTTCTTAAATAGCAAAAGCAGACAATTCGTACAACTTCATAGAATCATTCATGACGTCATGGTTATGACGTCAACACGCACGTTGCATAGATGATTATGACGTCACATGATTGAGTGAGGAAATGGATTCATGAATTGGTCTCGTACATAGACGATGTACATCAGAATGATGGGAATCCGATGAAGATATATTTAAGCCGCAAGATCTTCTTGTTTTGTACAAAGAGCGTCTCAGTCAGCTTGCAACCGATAAACCAGGACACATCCATGTCATTAGACTGAGAAAAACGCTCCTAGCGAAAGTGCCAGGTTTATAGTCAAACAATCGATCCTATGGCGGTAAGCTTCAACATATCTAATGAGAATATTGGTTGATCAATTTTTTTGGTGACTATCTTGGATTTTTCAAAAATTATCCATCATGTCTATTTAAAGGGAAATTCCAGTGAAAATCGGGAATAAGTCAACTATAATCCGAAATAGTTGCCGCAAAAAAATATAAAATACACTGTTCCATTGCCGAGAAATAATAAAATGAATATGCCCAAAACGCTCGAAAACGTGACTCCTGGGCGCATCCATTTTCTCGCCACGAGAGCGAGAAACCGCGCGATTATGAAGTCAACGACACATCAGCAAAATATCGCCAGCGCTTTTAGATTTACCTGTTTACTTCGCATTATGACGGCCGAATATTAATTAACCCTTTAATGACCAAATTCTGTCAGGAAAATCAGAATATTTCCTTATTGAATGGCCATTTGCAGGCCAAGCGAAGACTATTTTTGAAAATTGACCACTGGAATGGCTGGTTCGGTTACTGAGACAGTCGTTTTAGTTGTAAATTCTCAAAATAGCCCTCTTTTGACCTGCGTCCTCAACTTGACGATTGCAGAGGCCAGTGCTGGCGTGAAATGGTTAAATCGCATCATGTCCGCATGTCAAGCATGGGCTTGCAGTAATAGAAACGATCATGGAAAGGATACGGAAATTCACATTTTCAGATACCGATCCGCAGAAGCATCCGTATGAAAAGGGGCTAACTGAAAGATGGCTTCATAACATCGGCACTGGATGGATATCTTCCACATTTAAATTTGGCATATAGTTTGTATAATTTTAAAATAATGTGTCATGCATTTCAAAACAAAAGGCGCGGTACTTAATTTTAATATAACAGAATCAAACTCGACAATTAACGTCGTATTTGCTTGCATCAATTGTAAAACGGGATTTGCAAACCAAAATGAAACGATGTCGCTGATTGCCCGGTCGGTCAATGATAGGCAACCGCTTAGCGGCTTACTTCGTAGACGATAGTAGGTGACAGCTAGTAAATAATGACAAGTGTACGCTAGACATAATTAGTAGTTTAGTGCTTTCACACTATTGAAATCCAGCGTTATTAATCATTTACAACGTTTACTCCCAATTTTAAAATAACTATGCAGAGTGTTGAATATTCTGAATTAAATTTTCCTGGAATTATGTTGCAGTAGCTTCCAAACTAATTAGTTTCACACAATAGGCCTATGCAGGGTAAATTTTATGCTTTCTGCTTTTCTGTCCTTGAAAGGGTTAACTAATTGATCCCAAATTTTGAAATGTTGACCCATAATTACTGCCTGTTGAATATTTTGAAACTGGAATTTGACTGGAAGCAGAAGTTGCAATAGCAACAGCTTTCAGAGAAATTACATTCAACATTTATTCAACTAACATACTTTTCAAGAATTTGTTGTAGCTGGTTGATCGCAAACACACTCCTGGCATAACCCTTTAATGTTTTTTAAAAATAGAAATTGCCCATAGGAAAACAATTTTTGACAATTTAGCACTACAATGACTGGCGCGATCATCGGGACACTAATTGCGCTTTAATTTCCTCCAAACACTGTGGCAAAGTGTCAGTTGTTTAGCCAGTACGCTAATTATGCACGAGATGCAAGATTTACCTCCCCTGGTTACGGCTATCCTCAATCGGGCAGACAGAGTAGGCGTGTCGGTGACGTCAGCTGCTTGTCCAAAATGGCGCCTCTATCTACTGGTTACTTTAGCAATTTAAATTGAGGATATCTTTTCTATTTGTTGGCATACAATTGTGCTCTTGGTCTCAAATTAATGCGGAAAATTAGTACTTTACGTCAGATGCATAAAATCCCCCAGTGGAATATGCCTTTAATGCAAATGGTTCAAATGCTAATCGTCCAGGTGAGCGTCACCAGGTCTTGGGCCTCTTGTTCCAACTAGCTCATTGTTCATGTTTGTTATCGCATACAGCTCCAGGACAATTCACCCTTACAGAGTATCCATCCATCGCCAGACCTCATATTACGTCATAATCAGCTCAGCGCGTGTATGATGACGTCATAATCATTACGTCACAAAGGGTAGATCGTCACCAAATCTCAAATGGTCCGACACATTGTAAGAATTGCATGTCTTTGTAATTCTTTTGCTATTTAATAAACATGCTGTAGGCAGCAACAGCGCCCAGTCAAATTAGTTTCAAAATATGCAACAGCTTACCTGTGTAGCTTTTTTTGGAAATTGATAGTGATGGTGTTCAGAGATCGATCGATCCTAACACGAGCGTGGTATGGGTGGAGCTTAGCTAGAGATGGGCGGGGCATGGCTAAAACCGGAAAGGTCCATTGACCGAGTGCTTTATCAAAATTCCGCGATGAACATTTGGTGACGCATGTTCCTTTCTATGACATAATAAGCAAGATCAACTTTTCAAATCCGGGAGGAAGATGTTATCACAGACGAAGTAGGCAAGTCTGACAACAGACGTTCAGCTGTTCCTTAGGATATATATATATATATATATATATATATATATATATATATATATATATATATATATATATATATATATATATATATATATATATATATATATATATATATATATATATATATATATATATATATATATATATATATATATATATATATATATATATATATATATATATATAAATGATCTCGCTCCATGCCCTTGGTAAATGCCTGTGGCCAAAGGGGAGATCATAGATGGCGCTGCCTTAGTGCATCAATTAGTTCTAAAGAGATCCACAATCACAATCACATCATTTAGTGACTATTCGCAACGCGTGTTCATGCCATACATACATGATGAAGTTAAGAGCTCCAAGCCATTGGATTTGATTTGGGATGTCTGCAAGACGAATGGCTTGGAAGCATATGTTATATAAAATCGTGGGGGTGGTATAGCCCTCCAGATTGCTGGTAGCACAATCCTGTAAATTGGGCACATTTCCTGCGTGTTGATTAAAAAACCCAACATTGTTTACATTCTTGTCCAATAAAATGTTATCTGCTAATATTCCAGAAGGTATAGTGCTACTATCAATAGATGGTGGGGCGTAGTGTCGATATCAGAGTTCAATATACAAGACATCCAACATTGCATACATGAAAAAACCCACCTTTGTGTTGCTTACTGTCAACAGTCGGACACCATGGCTGAAAACTGTCACTGAGCTCGTCAACATATAGGTTTGCCTCTGACAATCAAACGCTATAGACCATTCCTCCATCATCGATGACCATGTGGCAACGTGTAAAGCGTGCTGCATACAAAGCTGGTCATGTTTGGAGACAAACCCTCGTACGGAATCCAACTGTACCATCACCTGCAGAATGGGCTTGGACAAGAGACGATGGTGACAGCTGGACCCCATGTAAACAGTTCCCCACGTCGCAAGTGTGTTTGGAACTTATCAGATGTCAGTGTATGAAGAACTGCGCCAGAACGCGCAAATGTTGCACAGCACACCTTCCACGTACACAGCTATGTATATGTGCAGGACAGTGTTATGGGACCAGTAATATCTAAGAGTATTTACAATACAATGCTCAATAGATGCAATATTAAGCATACTATTCATCTGTTGATATATCCTTATGCAGTATATCTTTGGATTCAGCATACTTTAGTAAACCCACATGCCAGATTTCATGTTTTCTCCCAGAAGTACAATACTCTGATTTTCCCTATCTTATCTTTAACATTTGATTCAAATCGAACCATCAGGTTCAAGCTACTCATAGATCCGGACATGTTACAAATCCGGTTCGAAGTTTTTTATCCGGATCATGGACGGAGATTGGAAATCCTCTATCACCAGGTGAATAGGCCTACATTTGACATTTCGACGCGAATTCATCATTTGTTGTGTCAAGATTTGAGGTAAATCGGATCAGTAGGTTTGATATAGATAGACGGAAACCTAGAGCTCCGGACACGCAACCACGCTCACACACACACATACCAAAATGCAATAACGCACCCCCACACCCTCCCCAACTAACCCTCACCCCTCACCCCACCCCCAACACCCCACCCCCCAATTCCCCTTATACGGTGATGGTAATAACATCAAAAAATACATACATTGGTTACCGGTACTTAGTAGGCCTATGATCTATCATTATCAGTGGTTTAATTGTTGTTATCATGTGAGGCCATCTGGTGGTGTTGAAAACAGCTCAGGGTTATCTAGGTACAATGTCTCCATTATAACCAGTCAGGATAGGAATAATGTAATGTGATGATGTTTCAACGTTAGCAATTATTTATAATATATTAGAAATTAAATTCTCAGGATTTACTGCTGCTGCTGCTGCCTGCTGCTGTTGTTGTTGCTGCCGTTGATACTGTTGTTATTTCTGCTACTACTACTACTACTACTACTACTACTACTACTACTACTACTACTACTACTACTACTACTACTACTACTACTACTACTACTACTACTAGTACTACTACTACTACTACTACTACTACTGCTGCTGCTGCTGCTGCTGCTGCTGCTGCTGCTGCTGCTGCTGCTGTTGCTGCTGTTGATACTGTTGTTATTTCTGCTGTTACTACTACTACTACTACTACTACTACTACTACTACTACTACTACTACTACTACTACTACTACTACTACTACTACTACTACTACTACTACTACTGCTGCTGCTGCTGCTGCTGCTGCTGCTGCTATTGCTACTGTTGATGCTGCTGCTGCTGCTGCTGCTGCTGCTATTGCTACTGTTGATGCTGCTGCTGCTGCTGCTAGCCATGGTAATCAAACACCTAAGACAAATATGGACATATTTTAACTAACTTGGATCTTAATTGTCTGTCTTTAAATATATTGCTCCCACAGCAAACCTACTGCATGCAAATATATCCCGGAATTGGAACCTTGCCGTCAATACTCGGACATTGTGAATGAATGACCATGCCAAAATATAGCTCTCATTATCATGCACAGAAACTAATACGGACATTACTGGCGATCGTAGGTATTATTGCGACGCAACGCGCCTCATGTGTCCACGGCGTACTCTATTCGGTAATCCCGGGTGACGTTACACTCGGGGCGTTGTTCCCTATTCATTCCCTGGTGACGGAGTCGGGAAAGTGTGACGTCATCCAAGTGCAAGACGGCATTCAAACGCTGGAAATGTTCTTGTTTTCCTTGGACGAGGTGAATACAAGGCCCGGATTATTACCTGGATTCACCTTGGGTGCTATTGTCGCGGATAGCTGCGATAACGAGAACCGAGCGCTAGAACGTGCGATGGAGTTTGTTGGGTTAGGGAGCAGCGCATTACAGGTAGGTATTAGCTATATGTAGATTAACATCGAGTGCTTTATTTAAATCGTAGAGGTGTTTACCAATTGTTAACGTTAAATAAAGATATTCAGGGCCGAGCTTACGGCACTGCAGCAAGTGCATTTGCACAGGGCCCCACAAACATCCACGCCCCAAAAACTGACACAAATGTTCTTTTTTGTCTTAATGTTTGGGGCGCCTGCTTCAAGTTACACACACAGATGACACACCTATAGTACAACTAATGAATCAGTCAGCCCGTTTCCAAAGGAATCTAATTTCGAACACGATGTAAAGAATATTCTGTTGAATATTTTGAACATAATTGGGTTGGAAGGCATTCTGAAATGTACTGTGTAAGACTAATGTGGCCAAACCCCAAACCCCTATGACTTTAACACCAAACCATCCCTCACACACACACACACACACACACACACACACACACACACACACACACACACGCACGCACGCACGACGCACGCATGCACGAACGCACGCACGCACGCACGCACGCACGACGCACGCACGCACGCACGCACGCACGCACGCACGCACGCACGCACGCACGCACGCACTCACGCACGCACGCACGCACGCACGCACGCACGCACGCACGCACGCACGCACGCACGCACGCACGCACGCACGCACGCACGCACGCACGCACGCACGCACGCACGCACGCACGCACGCACGCACGCACGCACGCACGCACGCACGCACGCACGCACGCACGCACGCACGCGAGCACGCGAGCACGCACGCACGCACGCACGCACGCACGCACGCACGCACGCACGCCACCCCGCTCCGCAGCAACAATACGTTTGAAACTAGACCCTAGCTTCCTGGCGATCCTATAACGACTGTTCCGAGGGCGCCCGGGTAAGATCACTAGATCTACAAATTAAACAACGTATGGTAAACTTCTGGTTAAAACTAATCTCAGGGAAACAATCTAAATTAAGTGCACAAATATACAAATATGCTCTAACGGATTACTCCCAAGATAACACACAGTATAAATGGTTACATCGGATCAAGTACATATTAGAAGAGACTGGATTGGGCTATATATGGGAAACACAGGTAATACCTAGCGTGGACGAAATAAAATGTTATCTAAAACAAAATCTTGAAGACTAATTTAAGCAGAACTTGGAGGGACAGATGGGGGAATCTTAGAAGGGGAAAACATATAAATCATGTAAGACAAACCTTGAACTAGAACCATATTTATTTACACTCGGAGATAGGAACAGAATCACACTCACTAAATTCAGAACGAGTAACCATCACTTACCTGTTCAGAAAGGCCGTTGGGAGGGAATCCGAAGAGAGCGACGCATCTGCCAATTATGTGAGAAAAATGACATTGGCGATGAATTCCATCTCATGCTGGTTTGTACTTTTTTCAAAAAAGAAAGACGAAAACATCTATTCAAATTGTTTTGCAGCAGACCGAATTATTACAAATTCCGCAACTTACTCTCCACGAGAAATACAATACTCTTAACAAAGATATGCAATTTCATTCGAATCATAACTGACCATTTTCCGGCAAGGTAGCTCCTTTCACAAACTCTTCAACATATATGACAATAACGACGACGAAGAGGACGACTGCTACAATGACAATGACCCTACACTAATAGGACAGCAAAGGGTGGGGTGGGTGGGGGTGGGGTCGGTGGGGGTGGGGTCGGTGGAGGGGGCGTGTGTAAACCATCTCAATAATGATAACCATGTATATGGAAAGATACAAACATGACACATGAAGGCGACAACGATCACAACGACGCAGATGACGACAACGACGACAATGACGACAACGATGACTATCAGCAAAAATAACAAATAATCAACAACAATAATAACATCAAACGACGATGACGACGACGACGACGACGACGACGACGACGACGGCGACGACGGCGACGACGACGACGGCAACAACGACGACGATGATGACCACAACGGCAACAACGACGACAACAAAAGAAACGACACTGACAACTACAATGACAATAGCAACAACAAGGATAATAAAGCCAACAACAACAACAACAACAACAATAATAATAATAATAATAAGAAGAAGAAGAAGAAGAAGAAGAAGAAGAAGAAGAAGAAGAAGAAGAAGAAGAAGAAGAAGAATAACTATGACAACAACAACGACAACAACAACAACAACAACAACAACAACAACAACAACACGAGAAGTTGGTACAAACTAAAGGGTGTCAATGGACCTTTCCATTTTTAGCTATGCCCCGCCCATCACTAGCTACGCTCCACCCACACCTCGCCGTGTTCAACGTTGGGATTGATCGATCCCCAAATGCCCTAGCTATCAATTTCCTGAAAACTATACAGGGAAGCTGTTGAATATTTTCTAAGTAATTTGACTGGGTGCTGTTGCTGCCTATGGCAGCAACAGCGCCCAGTCAAATTAGTTTCAAAAATATTAAATAGTAAAAGCAAACAATTTGTACAACAACGCATAGACCGTCTTCAAATATGCGTTCGTGACGTACTTATCGACGTCATTCATGACGTCATTCATTATGATGTCATTCTACACATCACTCAGTTCATTATGACTTCATATGATGGGTTGTTACTCTTGGAAGGTGAATTAAAACATAGGCCTATATCTATTTATTCAAGCAAGTGTTTGTACATCCATCAACCTGGAATTGGATCTAAGTCTCATAGTGGAAGAGATGATTACTTAAGCTATTTTCACGTCTCCAAGTTCTAATAAAATGTTCAGTAGCATGGACATTGGTTATTAGTCCGAGTCAGCACTGCATCTAAGCTGTCCATGTGACATATTTTGACAGACCTGACGGCACTGCCATCTCTACGTAACCACAAGGCCAGTTAAGTTCCAGAGCAAACTCGGACTAGCCGACATATTTATGTAAACATTTATTATTACCCTCGCCCCATAGGGGTAAGATGGTATTGCGATCGGGTGTGTCTGTCTGTCTGTCTGTCTGTCTGTCTGTCTGTCTGTCGCTCTGTCTGTCTGGACCCGTATCTAAAAAACTGCTGATCTGATTTGGCTCAAACCCTAACACAATGAATGAACTTGCGGTGCAAGTGGATTCAAGACTTTGGCCGTTGTCCTGATAAGAGAATCAGGATCAGATCAAATTATGGATCTATGGATATCTCGGAAACTTCTGGTCCGATTTTAATACAGGAAAGGGTGTGACTACTACGATTAGACACATTTGGGCCTGATCCAAGAAAACCGGAAAATCCGGAAAATTCGTAAAATCCGGAAATCTGAAAACTCTTTACACAGTGACAAAAACGGGAGGGCGATGGTGCTCAATCTCTTATTGCTCTTGTTTATGATAGGCTTACACGATCACTATTGATCTAGCCCACAACCTGAACCCAGAATTCTATCACGCATCTCCGTTGGGACCTGTAAAACAGACAATGTTAATGTTCTTAATTGATATTGCATCGTAAATGTAAAGTGTGCATGGTACCGATAAAATGGAGTTTTCTGTTTAGAAAAATGACATTGATTTCGAACTCGCTAAAGCTACTTCTAACAGAGGGAACAGAGGGAGTCATTTCTAGTTATGACGGCCATTTCTAGTTACAGCCCGCCAATTTCTAGCTATGGTCCGCCCATTTCTAGTTATGGCCCGCCCATTTCTAGTTAAGCTCCGCTCAGTTCACCTTTCCAGAGTATCCACCCATCATATGACGTCATAATGAACTGCGTGATGTGTACAATGACATCATAATGAATGACGTCATGAATGACGTAGATAAGTACGTCACGAACGCATATTTGAAGACCGTCTATACGTTATTACAAAATATTCAACAGTTTCCCTGTATAGTTTTCAGGAAATTGATAGTTAGGGCATTCGGGGATCGATCAATCCCAACACCGCGATGTGTGGCTGGAGCTTAGCTAGTGATGGGCGGGGCATAGCTAAAGATGTAAAGGTCCATTAGTACGCGCGGATCTACGTTAGCGCGTCGAATACCGAATTCCCCGAATCCCAAATTTCAAGGTAACTATAGTAGTAAGCTGATGCAGCAACAGCTTCTAGTCAAATTAGTTTCAAAATATTCAACAGAATGATTAGTAAATTGTGAATTCACAAAAGACATACAATTCAAACACTTTCGTGACAGCCATCTTCTTCAGTTGATTGTGACGTCAGCTAATAAGTGACGTATTTTTTATTATGACGTCAGATACTTGTAGAGAAAAATTTAGACGAGATATGAGATGTAACAACTTTCACTTACGTTATTGTCTCCGCTCCCGTATCGAGTACACCAAAGCGGAGCGATGTGAGTGGGCGTATGTTAGCACTATGGGTCTGTATAGACAATATGACCCTTTGCACGTGCGGATGGAAACCCTTTCTTTGAGAAATCCCGGTCTGCATAGCCAATAGACGCAACTATTATGACATCCAATAATATGAGGTCAGAGCATTGCATGCCAGATAAATTGCACAGAACCCAACACGTATCTCATATAGATGCTACATAAGTTTCCATAATGCTATACAACGGACCTTTAATTCCAGCTTATCCATCCATCTCATGACGTCATAATCAACTAGCGTGACGTGTAGCGTGACGTCATAATCAAATAGGCATGACTGACTCGATCTAGTCCGTCTTAATATTCCGACGCGTTGTATGAGTTAAATGTATTTACTACTCAATAAAGATTTTGTCGTAGATTTTGAAACTAATTAGGCTGGGCGTTGTTGCTGCCATAATCCCAGTCAAATTAGTTTCAAAATATTCAACAGCTTAACTGTATGGGTTTCTGGAAATTGATAGTCAGTGAGTTCGGGGATTGATCGATCCCAAAAGGAGCGATCTGTGGGTGGAGCTTATAGCTACAGTTGGACGGGGAATAGCTACAACTGGAAAGCTCCATTGCAACAGCTGACGGGTCGCTCCAAAAGCTCTCTTAAACAAACTGAACTTGATGCATGCCACTGCAAACATCTGCGACCTATCACAAAACATCGCTGACCACACAGTCTAATATCAAATGCAGCTCTCTACAAATTGTGTAACGCTGAGCCACTCTCTGTAAGCGTCGTGCAACAGCGATGGTCTATGTTCGGACATGTTCCTCGAATTGTAGAAAGTACACCGCCTCAGAAAGCATTAGAATCTGCACCGCAAATTCTACCGTATTAGACATGTAAAGGATCAACTTGCTAAATGTTTTGCGGTCAGATCTCAAACAACGTAATCTAGGACCACTAAAGACGAGAAAGGAACTTGCAGTGGACAAGACACACAGGAAAATGTTGAAGAAAAACTGATTACAATTGTACAAAGGTATTCGCTTCTTCAATTGCAGAACACAGTCACTCATCAACATCATCATCGTCATCGTCATCAGCATCATCATCATCATCTCTCGTGCAAATGTTTCTCTATTTAATAGGACAGGATAACTTTAATTTTTACAAACCGTCAGATAAATTTGATATTAAATATGACCTGGTTTTGATATTCTCTATATAACATTCTTTCTCTTTTAGACGAGACGTACAAACATAGTCGGCAATGAATCTATGGCTGAAGCTCCAGTAGACACATTAAGGCGTGGCCGCAGTGTCGTGGGTGTCGTGGGAGCGGCTAGCAGTAGTATCTCTAGCCATCTCGCGAGCTTTCTCAGGCTCTTTAAAATGCCACAGGTTGGGATAATTGTGCTTTAACTCCAGTTCAATGTTATCTTGAAATCATCATATACTGAAGTCACCCATTTCAAGCTATGCCCCGCCCATTTCCAGTACAGTTCCACCGAGGGTTGAGCGTGTTTGAATAGATTTAGATATATGCCTACATTGAACACTGAATGGTCCTTTCCAGAGTAATGACGTCATATGACGTCATAATCAGCTAAGCGGCGTGTAGGATGATGTCATAATCATTACGTCATAAATGATTATATACTTTAAGATCTTAATAGTCTGACACGTTGTACAAATTGTATGTCTCTACCATTTAATAAACATGCTGTTGAATATTTTGAAACTAATTTGACTGGGTGCAGTTGCTGCCATAGGCAGCAACAGCACCCAGTCAAATTAGTTACAAAATATTCAACAGCTTCCCTGTATAGTTTTCTGGAAATTGATAGTGAGGGAGTTCAGAGATCGATCTATCCCAACACGATCGAGGTGTGGTCGATGTGGGCGGTATGGGCGGAGCTTAGCTAGAGATGGGCGGGGCATAGCTAACAAAAGGAAATTCCCACAATCACAATTTCAAGGTAATTATAGGCTACATGCAAGTTGATTAGTATTCTGAACCTAATTTGAATTCAACTCCCTGTCAAATTAGTTCCTCACCGATTTTTTATATGGACCGTATTTTCAAGGGTTTCTCATGTTTAGTCACCAAACCGTGTGTATGGATACATCATAGCTTACATATGTGTTATGCATCAAAGGTAGGTCAGCGTGACCAAGTTTTCGTGATTCACTGAGCACCATAGATTATTCTTGTTATATTGTAACCAAACTTGGTATATGCTTGCATCCTGGCCTAAATGTGTGGCGTGTACCAAATATAGGCCATATGAACCGTACCTTCAGATGTAGTATACCAGGCTCGGGCTATCGTTAAAATACTCAGGTGGTCAGTCAGCGGAAGACGGGGCTCTGCTTTATAATGCATTTCAGCAACATCTCCCAGTCAAATTAGTATCAAAATATTCAACAGCTTACCGGTATAGTTAGGCGGTGAAACCTAGACTCTGGGAATTCAGGTTTCAAAGATTCAAATCGATTACAACACACATGCAATGTGGGCAGAGCTTAGCTAGAAATGGGCGGGACATAGCTAGAACTGGATCCCAGTACTGATGATATCAAGAGACTCTACGATCTAAATAACAACGTTTCTCAAGAGGCGCGGACCGATAGACGGACAGCCATTAGTAATCTATTTAGGCCGCGGGCATTACAACGTTGTGTACTTAGCCTTGCTGCACGAACAGATTTATCATAATATTTTGTTTAGTTTTTGATTTATGAAACTGTGCAAGTTCTATTACCTGTCACCCGTTTCTTTGGAAACCGACATATTTATAGTGATGCAATCAGCGGATATAATTATCGAGTTGACAAACAGTGGATGTGTAAATAATTTTTGCTATATTATCGGCTGTTACTGTTTTCGCTCGTGAACTAAACATCTTCTTCTTCTTCTTTTCGTTCGCTGATCATAGCGCCAGTCCTGTAAGTGACTATCGACATGATCATAAGCTAAACATCTGTGTAATGCCTTACCCGTAAATCACACACTTCTGTAGTAGGCTTACTTGGAGATTTTTTAGATATTTTCCCAAGAAAGTTGATGAATATTTGTTTAACACTTTTGTCCTTTAAAGGTGCATGTTAACAGCAGAATGCTTGAAAACAACTTTCTTACAATAGTATTCTTTTAGAGGCTTACATTAGCCTGAATGTAATGAAAAGAAATCAATCTTAAAGTCCGTATGTAAACAAAATTTTAACAGCCATTTATACAATGTAGTTGAAACGCAATCATAATCCGCCTCCCACATATAAATTGTGCAAGCATACAGTAGGAAATAAACAAGAAATAGTGATTTGAAAATGCGCAAAATGGGAATTCTGATTTTAACTTCTCCAAGGTCAGCAATTGATAAGCCAACTGTATCTACGTCACTTCAGTTACGGCTAACATAGGCCAGCATAGGAATCACTAGTAAACAAGGCAGATACCGAAATTACCTTTAGTACAGTATACGCGATATTTGCAATCGGTTCTAGTACAGTTTTTCCTGCTGAATTTTTATTAACAAACTGATTTCCTCTGAATTGGTTATCGACGATGTCGTGAAAAATCTTGCAAATTTTGGTGATTTTCATTGAAATTATGGTCGAAGGGAGATAAATAACTTCTTATAAGATCCATCTGAGCAAATTAATTAGGGTGATTACGTCCGATACAGGTGATACATTTTGAGTTGGGAATCGATCAGCGCGTTGCTGGGAGGCTGTCAGATATTGAACAGAAGTTGTTTTTGTTATTAACTGGGAATGTTTTGAGGGAATCGGTGTGTATTTTATGAACTATTGACACATATGTAATCTATTTATACAAAGTTGTGGTGGGGGTGGGGTGGGTGGAGTGCGTGCGTGCGTGCGTGCGTGCGTGCGTGCGTGCGTGCGTGCGTGCGTGCGTGCGTGCGTGCGTGCGTGCGTGCGTGCGTACGTGCGTGCGTGTGCGCGTAATTTCTGTTGGGAAAATTTACAGAGCTATGCGATAGTCGTTAAAATGATGCTAGTTTGTACGTTCGCCATTATATTTTTTTTATCCATATTCAGGGGTGTAGGAACGTATTTTGACGTGGGTGGGTGGGTGGGGGAGCTAGACTATGGGTGGGTCAGAATCTAGGGTAGGTGTGGGGCCGCTATGGGGATACATTATGAAAGAGAAAAAACCGGGAGTAGGGGTGGGTTACGCCTATGGCATTTTAATATAGAATAATGTTATTTAGCACAATTAACTCTGGGCCGACAACGGGGCGATACTGAAAGTATCTGGCCGGTATCGGCTCAGTAAGCCTCGTTATCAGGGATCTGTTTGTTCGGTGTGTAGGAGTGCAGTTGTTGTCACTGCGATTTTGTGTCGCATCTCTTAAAGCGCTGTTATTTTTCATTTATATGTTGCTGAAATATTCTCTCATTGGCATTTGAGTGATGGCGGCGTACCTTCACCATAGCCCTAATTCTCATGCTAAATATTGGTTTCATTTTTAGCTCGCCTGGCCAGAATGTCCGTCGTCCGTCGACTTTTGTTTAGAAACGCTACTCCTCATATTAACCGCTTGGCGGATTTCAACCTAATTTGGCTGGACGGACCCTATGGGGGTAGGCTTTACAGAACTTGTATACAGAATTTTGATTGTCAATATTTTTGGCGGCCATCTTGAATTTTCCGGAAAATTGCGGGAAATCGTTTAAAACGCTACTCCTCTTTAATTGCTTGGGCAATTTCAACCAGGCTTTGCTGGGAGAATAGTACGCTGGTATATTTCAGAACTTGGTTACAGAATTGTGATTCGACGGCAATCTTGAATTTTATGAAAATCTATGGCAATCACTTAAAAGCCTACTCCTCGATAACCACTGGGCCGATTTCAATCAAACTTGGATGAAAAAACCCTAACGTGGTATGCTTCAGAACACGTATACAGAATTTTGATTGGTCCATTTTTCTGGCGGCCATCTTAAATTTTCCAAAAAATGGTGGGAAATCGTTTATAACGCTACTCCACATTAACTGCATGAGCAATTTCAACCAGACTTGGCTGGAAGGATACTATAGGCTGGTAGGTTTCAGAACTTGTATACATAATTTTGATAAGTCAATTTTTCAGGCGGCCATCTTGGATTTCTGAACATCTTTTGGAAATCACTTAAACGCCAACTCCTCAATAACCACTGGGCCGATTTGAATCAAGCGTGGATGGAAGGACCCTAGCGTAGAATGCTTCAGAACGTGTACACATAATTTTGATTGGGCCATTATTATGGTGGCAATCTTCAATTTTCCGAAAAATGGCAGGAAATTGTTTAAAACGCCTT